>JAOUQW010000038.1:20850549-20863383 GCA_028565825.1 Olivaichthys viedmensis | reverse complement strand
GGGACTAGTCTGGTGTTGTACTCCTCCTGATCCAATCGGTCTCCCATCGAGGGCTGTAATCCGGAGTGGGGGTGAGAGTTCCACGGTGGGTATGGCGAGTTGCTTGGTGAGGTCGAGGCTGATGAAATTTCCTGCGGCTCCGGAGTCGATTAGGGCTGGGATAGAGAAGGTTTGATCAGACCAAGATACAACAACCATAATGGTGAGAGTGCGTTTTTCTACTGGAGTCTGGTAAACGGTACTCACCATGGTTGCCCCGGTACCGCCGGGGCGTCGGGGGCACACGCTTTTCAGGTGACCTGGTTGACCACAGTATAGGCACAGGTTTTCCCGGATTCTACGGCTGCGTTCCTCTGGAGTGAGTCGAGCCCTACCCAATTGCATGGGTTCTTCCGGAACGGGTAGTCGTGATTCTGGAGTAGGGGTTGTGAGCGTTCTTCCTTCCCGTAGCAGATTGTCCAGGGCGATTGATAGCTGGATGTATTGTTCCAGTGATCGGGCCTCTCCCTTGCATAGTAACTCTCTTTGTAATTCCCGGGTCAACCCGCGGCGGTACATTGTTAACAGTGCGGGTTCGTCCCAACCGCTGCTTGCCGCCAGGGTACGGAACTCGAGGGCGAATGCTGCGGCAGAACGAGTCCCTTGCCGAATCTCACAGAGCTGGGTACCAACGGCCCTTCCTGCCGCCGGGTGGTGAAAGACCGCACGGAACTGTTCTAGGAACTGAGGCTCCGACGTTAGCAATCCATTGTTCTGTGACCATAATGCTGTGGCCCAGTCACGTGCTTTGCCCGAGAGTAGGGAGATTACGAAATGAATCTTGTCCGTCTCTACACCAAACATTTCGGGATGATGCCTTATATATAGAGAGCATTGCATAAGAAAGCCCTCACATTGATCCGGGGTGCCATCATATCGCTCGGGTGGGGCGATAAACGGTGCTACTCCGGAGGCATGTCCACATTTAGTCCAGCTATGGACGAAGGACTAGGCAGGTATTACACTGTGGTTTTCTTTTATTAATCAAATTGCTGTTGCATTAACTAGCTTCTGGAATATTTAGCTTATTCTTTTATTAAAAAGCTCCCAGTTTTAATAAGCGAAACATTTATTAGAATGTGGAACATGTTAAATGAGGCTACGCAGTTATTAGCCTACACTAAACACCATAGGTCTGTTTGTCTGAATGAAACACTGAATGAAACACTTAAATATTATATAGTATTAAATGTTATATGATACCCTACTATATCTTATCAAAATATTAGCTATATTAGTGATTTAGCTATTAAACAAATGAATTATAACACTAATAATAGGTCTAATATTAGGCGTATTGTCAAGTCATGACCGCTCTGGAGTTTTGTTATAAATTCAACCCTTAAGCAAGTCAAATGTTTAAGTTGTTGTAGTGTTTTTGCAATTAACAGAAAGCATATTAAAATAGAAAAGCCACTGGATTTCCTGGGGGAGATTAAATAACATTTGTAGCCTGATATAAATTAGGTCTAATTGGGTAAAAAAACTTGTCTGCATTTCATGAGCTGCAGGAAAACGCACAATCAAAACAAATGTGAAACTTTTCATTTAAAGTAAATAAGAAAATTGTTGTATTGCATTACTACACATCCTGTGTTTCTTTTATCTTGTAACCTTGTCTAATAGCATTACATATGAAAATTAAATACCTCAGTAGTTCTCAACACCCATGACTCATCCTATATCCATATTACTCTGTGTTTCCTGTCCTTAGCGCAGTGCGCAGATATGGTGCTGAGCTACTGCCAGGATGTGCCCTATAGGCAGGTCATCTTCCCCAACCTGATAGGGCAACACTCGCGGCACGAGGCCGAGCAGAGCACTGAGTACCTGCTGCTAAATGTGTTGCACGGCCTGCTGGGGGGAGAGTGTTTGCCCGAGCTGCGTCTCCTCGGCTGCTCCGTGCTGGCCCCTCGGTGTCAGGCTGGCAACAGGGTCAAGCCATGCCGCAGCTCATGTGAGGCAGTGAAGAAGAGCTGTGTGCACGCTTTCGATGCCATTCGCATGGCCTGGCCCTACTTCCTAGACTGTGATCGCTTCTTCGCCGCTGAAGAGGAGGGCTGCCATGACCCGCTGTCCGAGCTCAGAGGTAATTCTCTTAGGAGAAAGACGTTGGAGATGGGACACTGGTATGTTCCTATACCATGATAAGGAAATCTGAAATAGTTATTCTATACCAGTAGGGTTGATGATGAAAGAGAGAGAGAACAAAAACATTATTTTCTAGGTGTGATGCGTCTCTTGAAGTAGGCAAGTATCATACACATCCAGTATCACACAGCCAGGTAGATGTTGCCACATTTAAATGGTCTCTCAGCATTGTCAATAAGATGGTTGTTGTCTTTCTCTGAGACTCTTTCTTTAATTTCCTTCAAATTACAAAATAATTTGAGTTAAATTGTCATGTAATCATCTAACTGCATAAACTCCTGCCCCAAAATCCCCCGCTGTATTTTTCATTTACATTTATTTCAAAGCAATTTACAAGTAAGACATATTACTATCTGAGCATTTAGCTGAGCAGTTAAAGGTTAAAGACCATGCTCAAGGTGACCCTTTTTCCACCAACATGGTGCCGGTGCTGGTGCTGGAACCCTTGTTGATTCAGGTAATGAGCAAACCTTTTTATTGACTGGCTCTTGATTTGAGAGCCGAAACATTATGTAATCAGATATTTCCTATGCATGCCGTAAAAATAATAACAACCCCATAGGATGTTTCAAGTTGTACTTTTGGCTATTAGAGAAAACTGTACTGTACACAAAAAGTTACACAAAAGTAACACTCCCGTGAACTACATTAAGGCCTGTTTCCCACATACTAGCTATGAACGCCGCTTCAGTGCCTCCGCTCACGCGGGCTGTGTGAAAGCTCTAACCTGTTAACACGAGCGCCGAAATGAAAAAAGAGACTTTCCACGTCGCTCACGCCACGCAGAGGTAGTGTGTGTGAAACAGGCCTAAGTGTCAAAACCGTCAAGGCCTTCAACATTGGCCAGAAATAATAAGGAAATGTATATCAACCTGATAAGCAATTACTGAATTGTGTTATTGTTTTATTAACGCGTTAAACATTTTAAATTAATCGCAAAAGTTAACGCAATAATTTTGACAGTCCATTTTGACAGTCCACAGTACATTTTCAAAACATTCCACACTGTTCATGTCTTATTTTTAATGGCGGTCATGTAAATAACTTGAGTTACTTAAATTGTCGCCATTGCAAGAAAATGATGCCTTGGTTCCAAACCAACAGCATTTTGGAGCTGGAACCAAACAAATTTTGTTGGCTTAGAAATCACAACTCTTTTGTGGTTGAAAAGCACGGAATAGCACCTTTTTGGTGGAAAACAGCTAGCAATGGCTCTTTACCAGTTCTGGGATTTGAACTCACAACCTTCCAGTTATTACCACAGAGCCTTAACCACTGCATTATTGTATAATATTTAAAATGAATAATAAAATAATTATTTGTTATTTATAACCCTTTATGCATGTCTACAAGGATTCAGAATTTTAAAGTATGTAGGCAAACAGTCTAGCATACATACTTCAGCCATGTTTAATTGAAGAAACCTTAGATTAGGAGAAGCACTGCTAAAAGCACAAGCAATGAGTGGATTGAGAAGCTTGTGGGAGTCTTATGTCACTCTCACTCTCACTCTTTATTTGTCACTTGCTTTAACTTGCTCCGTCCTTCCAGCCAAGCAAGAGGTCGCCTTATCCAGCATCTCAGATGGTGGTCAAGCCACCATTCTTCAGTTCACCTACCACACTAACGCTCAGATGTTCAGCATCCTGAAGAAAACGGCAGCCAAATGTCCTCAGATCTCCCGAACCTACAGCATCGGCCGCAGTGTGGAAGGCAAGGACCTGCTGGTCTTTGAGTTCTCCAGTAATCCTGGACAACATGAGCTACGTGAGCACAACCTGACTTTCTTATTTACACACTTAATATAGCAGGACACTCCCAGTACAACTTATAACACAAAAATTATCACTAGTAGAGTGACTATTACTTACTTTAAGCTTTACTTTGGGGAAGCAGGGCTCAGAAATGGTTCTCAATTTTCATGTACCTGACTGCCCCCTTGTGGGCTTATAGGCACCGCACACAAGCACAATATACTGTGTCTATTTCTGTTTGTCTTTTTTGGTTTGATGCCCATCCAAATACTTCTCTCATGCATCCACCCACCACTCCTTCCTCAGGCTTGTGAAGACAAGTGAACCCTCTGTTCACATGTGTTCACCTCTGTAACCTATGTTCTGTTCACAATTAGCAATGAATGTCTCATTAATTCAGGCCATTGTTTTATTTATTTATTATAAAGCAATAAAACTGTACAATTTATTCTAAAATACCCAAAATAGATTATCTTAATTTCAGTTATTATCAATATAATTAGAAGTATAAACAATATTTATGGAAGTGGATACAACATTCTCATGTTTGGACATCGACTTATAAACAACTTTATGTGATATTATATTTGAATTACAAAGACCAGTCCTTTTTAGCACTTTTATTTTACCTTGTTAATGTGAGCTCACAATAACCTCATTATTTTTGTTAAATAAATATGATTAAATATGAATAAATAAGATTTGTCATGTACACTAGAGAAACTAAACTGAGCACATCAGCAGACCACAAAGTTTCATGTTGGGGAAATTTCTTGGCACTGTTCCACATTCAATAAAAAGATTTAATGGGCCGTTCTCCCCTGAACAGAACATAAGGGATAAAACTTATATTGCTTATATTGGTTAAATCATTCACGCTTCTTCTCATTATCTGCATTATCCTCTAGTGGAGCCGGAGATTAAGTTGATTGGGAACATGCATGGGAACGAGGTTTTGGGCCGGCAGATGCTCATCTACCTGGCTCAGTACCTGTGCTCTGAGTACCTGCTGGGCAACGAGCGCATCCAGAGCCTCATTAACCACACGCGCATCCACCTGTTGCCCTCCATGAACCCAGATGGCTATGAGCTCGCCGCCTCTGAGGTAGCCGATAGCAACGACCCTGAAAACACCAACCAAGAAGTAAATATATAGCGCTCTGTATGGGCTCGGCTAGTGTCTGTCTGTCCGTCGTTTTTTGGGCCACACTATCAAAACTCCCTGGACCAGAACATGTCCTCTGAAGCAGAGGGGCTTGATCTCAATTCAACTGCACTCTAGTAGCCACTCAATTACTAGTAGCTAAGTTGCTTTCATTTGCCACAGTCCTTAGCTGCTTTGGCTTCTAGCTGAATGACTGAGGACAGTCGAAAGCTAGATTTCCATTTAAACGTAACACCGATTTCAAGCGAGTTTGCTGAAAAGTTGGCAAAAGACATAATGCAAATCATTGTGTGTTTTCATTAACTCCTGTAATGTTCATATTCTGACGGGAGCAATGAGATGGTGTAAATCAAAAGAGCACCAACCACTGCTGGGGGTGAAATAGTGCAGAATCATTGTTGAGAGTGGACCACTGGTAAAGGGAGCCCTTGACTAACTAATGGATATTTCTACTGTATTTTCATTGACATATAACCCTCGGTATAGTCCTTACCATGATTTTCTCTGTCACTGAGATGATCAGCACAAATTTGGAGTAAGATCCAAAAGGATATGCAAAAAAGTACAATATTATTACAGTGCAATATCATACTGTATAATCTTCCCGATAGTATGTTAAAGATTTTCACCAAGTCAGGCACCTTACAGTGCCTACAGGAACCAGCTTTGCTTTATTTATATGTATCAGCCAGTGTTTGGGATGTAACAAAGATACTAATTTGCTTCATTTACCATTAACTATGTTTTTAGAGTAGCTTTCCCAACACTGGTGTAAACATATAATGTGAGCCCATAGCACAGTTGCTTCAGAACAAACTAATCATAGGGCCCTGTGAATAGACTTAACCATGGCTGAACCGTGTTGATCTGTTCGGGATCTCTTTTGTCAGGTTGAAGAATTTTCTGTCTTCTATCTCTTTCTGCTCCTCAGAAGCCCATCTATTTTGTGCGCATGTTCAACTTTGTTTTATGAGCATGTTGATGTTTGGTCTGATTGTGGCTCTCTGTTTTCACACACTCACTCAGAGCCTTGTTTTCTCCTTGTTCATCTCAGATTGTCAGAAATGTTTCTTGCATGTTAAGCAGTTTGTGACACATTGTGACAATGCAGTTAGCTAAATTATCTATATGCAAAATTACTGTCAATTAGTCACATTAATACAAAAATGTGTTAATAAATGAATATGAAACACATTAAACCTCTAATACAGTATATGCAGTGACTTTCCCTGAAACATTTGAAATGTTGTCCTAACATTTTTGCTGGACTGTGTGTGAAATGGTTTAGGGTCACTTGTATAATGGTTGGATCAGTGGCAGAGCCAATGCCCAGAACATCGACCTGAACCGCAACTTCCCTGACCTGACATCCATCTACTATAACCGACGGCGCTTTGTGCGATTCCGCACCGACCACATCCCCATCCCCGACTCCTACTGGCTAAATAAGGTGCTTATGGAATAGCAAACAGTTACAGATTTTTTTTTAAATTGGTCATTCTGACCCAAATAGGACATAAGGATTAAATGCCTCATCTGCCCTCTTATATCCCATCCCAAAAGTGTTGCTTTTAAACACCAGTCCCGAAGGGCTCGGGGTTCAGTGTTTTAAAATGTTTCACCTGCTCTAACACACCTTAACTAACTCATGTAGACCTTGGTAACTGCTTCATTTGTTGTTTGGTGAGCTAGCAGACTGAATCATTGACAAGTACTGTAGATGCTGGTTTCTAACTTTTACAGGTGGCTCCAGAGACCTACGCTGTGATGAAATGGATCAGGTCCATTCCATTTGTGATCTCCGCCAGTCTACACGGGGGAGAGCTGGTCATCTCGTATCCCTTTGACTTCTCCAGGCACCCCCAGGAGGAGAAAATGTTCTCTCCCACACCTGATGAGCAGGTTTGAATTCTCAATAATAATAATAAGAATAAGAATAATAAAAAATAAGAATAATACCTTACCTTACCTACGTTTATATAGTGCCTTTCTCACAGTTTCATTGAATTCTGAAAAAAAGAATAAAGATGATCAGGACTGTCTGTGTGTAGATTTTTAAGCAGTTGGCCAGAACCTACGCAGACGCTCATGCCACCATGTCCAATAATGACACAGAGAGATGTGGAGGCTCATTTGTCAGCAGAGGAGGCATTATCAACGGAGCTCAGTGGTACAGCTTTGCTGGAGGTAAAAACCATAAAACTAGCGTAATTCTATGTGTGTTGTATTGGCACATGTTTATTTTTTTCTAACTAGCATAATTCTATGTGTTGTATTGGCACATGTTTTTTTTCTTTCAGTTTTTCTAACTGTGAGTTTGAGTAAGTGAACTCTGTACTAAAATTGCTAGCTAGCAATAAAAAAACTGTAATCCAGCATGGTCAGTGCTGATTGCTCATTGAAAATCTTAACAGAGAAGCGTTTAAGTTGTAAAATTGTTTGATATCTCATACATTTCACATTAATAAATAACCTATTTTCAGTGGTGTAGTCATCAGAGACTTAGTTAGCCACTAGAAATGTATTAAATGACTGCCTAAAGCAAATATCTATATCGTTTCTCTGCTTTCAAGAGTTCTTTTCAAAGAAAGTTGAGTTAAAGCAGGGTGTCAATTGTATGATTTCTTAACCAACATAAAATTTGTCCCCTAGATTACAAACTGTTTAACATAAGTAGGTTATTTTCTTTTTACAATCGGTGTATGTGTGTGTGTTAGGCATGTCGGACTTTAACTACCTGCACAGTAATTGTTTGGAGCTGACGATGGAGCTCGGCTGTGATAAGTTTCCTGCGGAGGAAGAGCTTTACCCAGAGTGGCTTAGGAACAAGGAAGCTTTGCTCAGCTTCATGGAATCTGTGAGTCTACTCTTTCTGTCTTTACTGAGATGTTAATGGTAATTATACAGATTCATTGATTAGTTGATTCATCAATTAATGAGAGAGACAATTCTTTGAAAATGTCACTAACAGCTAGGCCTAATTAGTACTGTCTGAAGTAACACTACCCATTTCTATTTCATCAACATGCCAGGTTTTCAGATTTAACTGAAAGGGGTATACTGTAGACATTGATAGATCTTTATTCCTTTTCTATCTATCGCCACGTCATTTTGTTTCAATTATTTATGATAAACAAATGCTGTAGATTTTAAAGACTTACTCTAGAGTAGAGTGAGGTAGAGTAAATTATACATACATATAAATAAACAGGTAAAGATCAATATTGTTTTATTATATATACATGAATTATATCAACCCTAATGTATCAATTAACTCACAAGTTGAATGTAGAGTGCAGGTAACACCACAAGATGGCAGTATAACCAAACCAAGGCTTTCATTGCACAAGGCCAAACATTTTGGGGCTTATTTATTTAACTTTTTAGTTATTTCCTTGTTTCTGTCATTTTTGCTGACATATCCAGTCTAACACGGATCATTATATCATCATTACAAAGAAAACAAAAACATATTTGAGGTCCACATTGGTTATTTTCATCTAACACAACATTTTCCCCTAAACTTTTTAAAACACTTCTGATGGATGTGGTGCTGCAGGTCCACAGAGGCATAAAGGGCATCGTGAAAGACAGAGATGGGAACGGAATCAAAGGAGCCACCATATCTATTCGAGGGATACGCCGTGATATCACCACAGGTAATTACAGCAGAAGGAAATTAAAGGGTGAATCAAAGGGAATTATTCAAACCTAACTTCTTATCATGGTGGTGTTTTTTTTTTTTTTTTACATACATACACCTCTAAAACAGTTTCAAAAAACCTATGACAATGTCATGACACCATAATGACAGAGTTATGTATATTTTCTCTGGCCATATTAATAAAATATGTTTCATTTTAATATTTATTAATAATGATCCCAAATCCATAACAATATGTGAATTTTTCTAGCCATTAAGTAAAGAGAGTTTAATTTGACTATTTAAAAGAATTTCATGAAAACATAGCAATGCCATGGCACTGTAATGACAGAGTAATGTGTATATAATAAGACCCTAATTTACAGTGACTTTGGTTTTGATGTTTGCATTGTCACATCATCACTATTATGACATACCAGAAGTATACTGAGCTACAAAGTCATTTGTCATGATGTTGTAACATACAAGTCAGCCTGCAAAGTGTCATAGCACAACCTTATGTCAACAAAAATCTGTCACTTATGTAGGTGTCAAATAGGCTTATGAACACTGCCCTTAAATAAAATGTTACCTATTCTTATTGCTTAATTTTGTCACTGAGATTTCTAAAAATATTTTTGCATGCTATAGACTTGATAGCTTACATAAAATGTCTATTATACATAGTTTTATCCAAGCCTTTTACCTTATTTACTCGGGGCACAACCTATACATTTTCTGTAAGGAATTTAAAAACCTTCTACCTCCAGAGGAACCAAAAATAACATGCTCTTCATCTTCCTAGCTGAGGGTGGTGACTACTGGAGAATGCTTATTCCGGGTGTCTACATTGTAAGTGTCACAGCTCCTGGCTACTCTAAAGTGGTGAAGCGCATCAAGCTGCCTCACAACATGCAGAAGGTCGGCCGTGTGGACTTTGTGCTGGTCAAGAAGCCGTTGGAAACCGACTACGACTACTTCAACATCCCTGAGCTAAATAACTACGAACGCTTTGACCCCTATAACGAGTTTGAGCAGCACAACAAGCCGGAACGGGGCGAGAATGGAGAGGAGAGAAGCGAGAAGCCTTGGTGGTGGGCATACTTCAGCCAACTGGTCACGTCTCCTCCCACCTGGCTTCTCAGAAATTATTAGCACCTAACTGCCTCTTGTACCCAATCACTGCACCTTAGGATTTAATTATTGGCAAGAATATTTGGAAAATCTACTCTTAAAAAAAATCTTGAGTGAAAGGTGATGAAGTTGGGCTATTATGTTGTTGTTAATAAATATCTTGCGTTACGTTAGGGGCCTAGGGCTTGATCTGGGAGTGCACCAAACAATAAAGACCCTTGATCCCATTTTTTAAGTAATGATCACCAAACCCATACATAAAAAAAAAAAAATTTGAATAAAGGGTGGCAGCTAGAGTAAGAATATGTATTTGCATTGCTATGCAGGCTCTTTACGTGCAGGCACATTATTCAGTGTATGCTTATGGAACCCTGGATCACACTGTATCACCTCTGTTTTCCATCAAAACCCTTGATCTACAATTGCAAATGGACTGGAATGATCAGTTCCCTCTCATTTATGTAGATTTCTTTCCATAATAGGAGTTAATTATGTCATTTATTAACTAGAATAACATATTTGTGTTTAAACACCCTGATATAAAACATATCTCTGCTTTAAAAGACAGTAATAAACACATTTGGTCTAATCAGCAACATAAAATCTAATGTCTAATTAAGATCTATATTGGGTCTAATCTCTGTAATTCAGCTCCACATTGGACTGGAGTCTGTAACCGAGGTCTGCTTCAGACTTGAACTTTGTAAGCGAGTACTACTTTGGGTCTAATGTCTACCTGAGGTCAACATTGGGTCGAATTTCTTTAACTGAGAATTACATTGGATCAAATCTCTGTACCTGTGGCCTAAATTGGGTCTAATTTGTTTTTACCTGGGTCTGTGTAAATGAGCTCTACAGCAGTTCTAACTTGTAAGTAAGGTCTACAATAGGTCTAATCTCTGTAATTTAGGACCACTTTGGATCTAATCTCTGAACCTGAGATCTGCATTGGGTCTAATCTTCATAATTGAGCTCCACATTGGGTCTAATCTGTACCTGAGCTCCAAATTGGATCTGAAATCAGTTAAATCAGTTCTACATTGGGTCTAATCTCAGTAATTGAGATCTACATTGGATCTAGTCTCTGTACTCGAGCTCTATTTTGGGTCTAGTCTCTGTATCTGAGGTATTGTGCACTTTATAGGAATTCTTAAGCAAAAGGCACATGTTCTGCTAAGAGAAAAATCTTGGTAGCCCAAGTGAAACCACTTTTATTCCCTGCATTGAGTATACTGTATGCAAGTATATTTTTACTGTTATGTCCACTATAGATTTTTGCATTGCTTTTATTAAAATGTTGCTACTGTGTTTCACATTTATCCTACTTGTATTCCTTTTGGTCAAAATGACCATGAGGTGTCAGCAAAGTTTAAAGCTCTCGAGCTTTGTGTGCAAGTGTTAAAGTTGCTTTAAGAACAACGATGCACACATTGTACATCACTCAAGTTTTCGGATAACTTCCGTTGCACAGGATTTTTTAAAAATCGTAATTACAATTTTGTGAACATTAAAGTGCTTATGTCAGAAATAACCAAACAAAATGTAGGCTGCGGTGTTTTTTGTGTCTCTTTCTTTGTTTCAGAAGATAGACATTGGAAAAAAATTTGTGCTTTCTTATGCATTTACATTTGGGGAAAGTTAACTTTTTGTTAGCTCACTATTTACTACAGTTGCCACCCTTTTTAAAACACAACAATGTGTTTGGATTGTCCTGAATGCTGGTGTAGTCACATGGCACAATGTCACTGTTAGGAAACTCTGGTGTAGTCACTGGTCTCACAAAGAGGCACAAACTCATCATACAATTTTTTTTTAACATCATTATGATATTACATATAAGTAGTAAGTAACACCTTGTCTAACACCTTGAGTAATGCCTGTAATACCCTGAGTTTCCCCAGGTTGCCATATTGAATATATGGTTGGTTACAATGGTTGTCTCCTTTAATCTTAATGACCTGCCCACATTGTCCTTCCCTAATATAAGCCTTTTACTAAATGCACATGAATCCCTGTTTGAAACCCAACCTATATTTGTGAGAAATAAATGGTTAACGTTCCTTCACATCCATGGATGGATGGATTCGTGGCAGTATCACCAGGAATCTGAAGCTATCCAAAATGTGATTGCTGTGAAGCCACAAGAAACTGAGAAACATAAGTTCAGTGTAAAATAAAGAACACTTTGTACTCAAAGGGTATTTAAAGTACCCAGCATTTACACTGAAGCACAATGCTAGAATGGCATCGGGTTTAATCTTAATTATTTTTTCTTTACTTCTGCAAGTAGATTATACCTCTTATTGTCATGTTAGGTGTATTGTGTAACATGCTATGTCATTTTCACGATTGACACTGGGTTCCTTCATTGATTATGCAACACCAGCTTTATCCCTTTAATGAACCAAATGACAACCTAAGTAAAATATTAGCCATAGTCTACAATCTAGCTCCCTAAAGGGTTGTTCGGTTTGTCACTTGGGATGAACCCTTAAAGGTTCTACGTAGAACCCTACAACAAAGGGTTTCCCTTCCTGAAAGTGTTCCAGATAGAACTACTTTAGGATGCTAAGAACACTTAACTATCTAAAGAAACCTTGAGGAACCTTTTTTTTCTAAGAGTGTAGAATAAAAAATAAAAAAAAGCCTCTGAAAGGCACAGCACTTCAAATTTACATTCGTAAACTTCACTTTGCTAAACTTTACTACTCTATTGCACACTCCTATAATCAGAAAGGTTTCATTTAGCACCCTAAAGAGTTCGGTTTGTCCCTCAGGGCGAACCCTTAAAGGTTCTATGTAGAACCATAAAATTCCAATTAGAACTCCTTTAGGAAGCTAAGAACCCTTAACTATCCAAAGAACCATTGAGGAACCTTTTTTTTTCAAAAAAAACTTTTAACAGGGGGGGGGCCGGATTTTGCCCTTCGCGGGGGGAAAAACAAGCC
>JAOUQW010000038.1:20831988-20843456 GCA_028565825.1 Olivaichthys viedmensis | reverse complement strand
TTTTCTGCTCACCACAATTGTACAGAGTGGTTATTTGAGTTACCGTAGCCTTTCTGTCAGCTCGAACCAGTCTGGCCTTCTCCGTTGACCTCTCTCATCAACAAGATCCGCAAAACTGCCGCTCACTGGATGTTTTTTCTTTATTGTACCATTACAATTGTAAACTCTAGAGACTATTGTGCGTGAAAATCCCAGGAGATCAGCAGTTTTAAAAATACTCAAAACCAGCTCAAGATCAAAGTTTTTTCCCCATTCTGATGGTTGATGTGGACATTACCTGAAGCTGCTGGCCCATTTCTGCATGATTTCATGCATTGCGCTGCTGCCACATGATTGGCTGATTTAGATAATTGCATGAATGAGAAGAATGTTCCTAAAAAAGTGCTCTGGGAGTGTATGTAAAGCTATTATTAGCTGTTGGTATTGTTAGGAGCGTGTGGTTAAAGTTGACTTCCAGAGGGGTCCAGGGCACCTTAAATCCTGGTAATGATTTAGTGACCCTGTAGCCACAGAAACCTACTCAACTCTGCAAGATGCTCAGGCATACTTATATTTAGAAGCTTATTTTAAGAGGCTTCTGAATAAACAAAGCAAATGAATAACCATCCCAAATAAAGCACTGATATGCGATTATGTGCTTGGATTACTTTGTGTTCATGAATTTACAATTCACATTTTTGGAGGGACAACAGAGGCACTAAATGTTTTTATATTATTAAAGCAATCATACGAAACAAATGAAAATGTTCTTCATTCTGTCCAAAATTAAGTCGTGTTTTTGAGGACTGACCATTGCGGTGCACTATAGTTGTGCAGTGTGGCTCAAGCCGTAAGCTTTCAGAGTCGTCCGTCGTCTGGCTTCAGTTTATAAGGTTTAAAGTGTTGGTTGCTCTGAGAGGTCACTGGGGCATGGAGTCATCCGTTTCTCTTTAAGTGAGGCTGAAAGGCTGCAATATTTGAAGAAAACTGTTCTTTATGTTTTTATTTTTCCATTTCTTGCTCTCTAACTCATGCTCACATGCTTTCGCTCTCTTTAAGTGCCCCTGTAACACTGCACCATTTGGATAAACCTGTTTTCTCTCTCTCTCTCTCTCTCTCTCTCTCTCTCATATATATATATATATATATATATATTTATATGAATGTGTGTGTGTGTGCACACGGTCCTGAGCAGTATGAAGTGAAGTAAATGCAATTCAATTAAATTCTGCCCCCAGGCCCAGAGTGTTCCTGCATCTCTCCATCCTTCTATTTATCTTACATAACGCCGAGGAACTACTCCATCCATTATTACACACTCACTGTTTTAAGTGCTTTGGCTTGAAAAGAAAAAAAAAGGGGGGGGGGGGGGTAGGAAGAGTATGCGAGCCTATAAGTTTTTATTTTATAACATTATTTTATGGTTTATCTACAAAACAGAAATGCATGTTCATTTTGAAAATCCATAACAATACACAGCCTATCAGTGGTTATCTTTAACAAGCTACAGTCAACACATAAAGTCAACACACAAAGTCTTATTTAAGATATGTTAAGAGTCAAAGAAATCTGAAAACAGTTATTACAAGACCTCAAACTGAAAATATTGAACTTTCAGAGATGAAGAAGGGTATAAAAATATATACTATATATATATATATATATATATACTACACTCTTAAAAAGAAGGGTTCCTCAAAGTAACCTTTATGGGTTCCTGCAGAGAGACAATCTGAAGAACCACTAAGGGTTCTGTATTTAACCTTTTTTTCTAACCTAAATGTCTTGGTGGTGGTGTGTGTGTGTGTGTGTGTGTGTGTGTGTGTGTGTGTGTGTGTCATCTCTTGTCATCAAAGATTAGAGGAAGGATTTAGTTGTCATCACACACCTAATGCACAAATCCCACCAAGTCAAAAGAACTACTGACAGAACGGCTTACTAGCTATTTAGTGTTTAAACCGAATTATTATTCATTTTTCAACGATTAAATGGTTTTAGGATATAAGACAGAGTCTGTGCACAGCTGAGTCTTTACCAGACTATTGTCTACACATTGGTGAATCAATTCTCCAATTGTTGCTTTCAGGTGTCACACAATGGCATCCTTTCAGCTGAATTGAACTAAAGACTTAAATACCTACCTCTCAGGTACATCTCTGTCTCCAGCAGTATTCTGTTACCTGTAATGCATATTAGCAAAGCTAGTGAAAAGATATATCCAGGGTGCCAGATTTATTCCACATTCCCGAAAAATCATATCCTACAACAGTAAAACTATTATAATTGATT
Organism: Olivaichthys viedmensis; assembly: GCA_028565825.1. Lineage (NCBI taxonomy): Eukaryota > Metazoa > Chordata > Actinopteri > Siluriformes > Diplomystidae > Olivaichthys > Olivaichthys viedmensis. The sequence goes on along the minus strand of JAOUQW010000038.1, from coordinate 20,841,188 downwards.
AGTTTATTGCATATTATTAGTTGATGGATAATCCGTGGTTTAAACAGCCACAAGGCCAGTCTTTACATGCTACAGTATGTATCAGTCTAAAGCTCTTGGATATTGGGTGCACACTAATATCGCTTGAATGTTTAGTTCTTGTGTGTCCATTTAAACATTTGATCTGGGTTTGTACTGCTGTTAGCTTAAAATGTAAGTTTATTTACTTTTAAATAATATGAGGTCACCACAATCTAGATATTTTTGTTTACAAGCTGTTTGTATTAGGGGGTGAGGAAAAAGAGAGGCGAATAAGAGACTGGGAGACTGAGAGAGACAGAGACAGAGAAAGAGAAAGAGAGAGAGAAAAAGCCAGCAACATTGGTGGAGAACCACAAAGCATTTCTCTGTGTGTATGTGAGCACAGGGCCCACAGGGTGTGTGTTGCAGTCCCCATGGCAATGTTGCTTAAGCTGTCCTTCAGGAGTACGCTGATTCTGCAGCATGGTAGAGTCTCATCTCTGTTCTGAGGTCATGAGACGAACCACACTATTGGAGTTCAGGCGAACGAACACACGGGCTGACAGTGTTTATGATATGATGATCTCCCTCCAGCTACAGATGAGCCAATTATGAGCAGAGGAAAACCACAACTAAACTGTGTTTGGGATACATGTTAATGGTGTATGGGTTGCTTTTGGAGAATTTCAGAGAGAGATTTATGTTTGTTTGGCTTGTGTGAATATCAGTGTATATTTACATAACTTTGAGTGACCTACATAAAATGGTTCTTTATACATACATCTAACTATTTCTTTCACTTGCTGCTTTCCCTCATGTCTTTCCCACTGTCTCTTGCTCATGAATCTCTCATTCTCTTTATCTGATATTTTTGTCGTACTGAGATAAACTATTCTGTTTACTAGTTACCAATGGATGTCCCATTGACTCAGGTCATCTTTTTAGTTCTTTTTAGTTATAGTTGCAAGATCGATTTTTAAAAATCCCAATATCCTCATCTCAATTATTAGCAATATACATATTTATACAAATAAACACACACAACCTGATGGCAGATGGCAGTGTAAATAAGGGATGGAAGGAATGCAACAGAAACTAAAATCACCTTTTTATTTCATATTTGCACCTTTATAAAAAAAACACTTATAGCTTACCTTTTTACAAAATGACCTAGGCTCTGTAATAGACAGAGTGAAAAAGTTTGCATCCCCCATGATTTCTGGTTGGGAAAAAAAAGAAAATGTTACAACTTCTCTACAAAGAATTCCAAGAAGTTAAAAATAACAAAAAAATTGTTTGAAAAAAATTATAAAAAAGAAGTCTATTAATATCTTAACATAGACTATTTAACCATTTTTCCTGGTTGTGATAATGAAGGAACATCTGTAAAACCTAAAGTTCTTTGTCTTCTTCATTTTGGCCTAGAGGTACAAAAACATTTGCACTAGACCGTAGATTTAAAAAATGTATATTTTTATGTTCCTTAGAGAAACTTAACCAAGGACTTAGTCTAACGTCGGAAAAATAATTTTAGTATTTGTTCCACCTTTGGACCCTTTTTTAGTGGGTCATTTTAATCAAAACAGAACATAAGGGTTAAAGCTGGACTCAGGCTCGTAGCTGTAGCGTCTCTGGGAGTCGAGTTATCTGTGTCCCAGCTCATTACTGCAACTGATTTGCTTTTTGCTGCAGCTGAAGAGACAGGACCATGCCACACACCAAGTGCTCTCCCATGCCAGAATTTCACATCGCGTACTGTTCAGTTGCCCCCCCAGCGGCTCAGTGCTCAGAACACTTTAAAACGCTGCTCAGTGTGTCAAGGGAAAGAATTACACATCGATGATCTTACAGAGGTTTACGAGCACTGTGTTTGCTGTGAACTCTGAGTCATTAGTGACAGTTGCAGTTTGATGCATTTTGACACACCCTTGATTTTGTAGATTAACTATGCTGGAGAACACATCAGCAGTTACTGTAGGTAAGCAGATAAGATATAAAATGGAATATAACGTTATTTTCTGACATTTTAAACCTCCAATGGGCAAAAATCTGTGAATGACAGTGTATTTAGTCTGCTACAGAAAAATTCTGATTATAGAGGTTTCTCAAATTTAAATAGCGTCATGGTAGCACATCAGGTTAACTAATGTACAATATGTTTAAAAGTATTTATTCTTAACTTCTCATACATTACATTCCCCAACTGCTTTTCTACAAATCACCAACAAAGTTAAAAAACAGATAAGAAGTGTTCCCTACCTCCCAGTCTCCGGCCGCTCTCCAATCCCCTGCATGTGATCCATAAGCCTGCAGCAAAGCTTGGCATGATCCTCTGCTAACACACACTGAGTTAATTACACACCGCTAAAGCTCCACTTCAGTAACGTCCCAATGCTCAGCTTTGAAATTGAGAAAAGGGGCGCAAAATGAATTTTACAGAAAAGTGTTTGTGTGTGTTTTTGTGAATGAAAAAATAAGAAAAAGTGTCAGGGATTGTTCAGTCAGGGATTGTTGACCAGATGTGCTAATGTGTTTCTCTTTCCTAACCACTATTAACAGGCTAGCAAATTTTATATTATTATAATAATATTATTCATATTATTTATAACTGTTATATAAGCAATTATAAATTGTTAAAAAAATAGGCTATTCTGGCTAGTGAAGTCACTGTAGTACTGTCCTTCTGATATTGTTGTACTACCACCAGATGAGCAAGAGCTCCATGATGTATGATTGAAAAGTTTTTTTCTTTTTTTGCAAGTGAAGACACATGCATTTTAAATGGTCTTCCAATGGTGTAGAGTCTCATGTCTGACCTGATCAGTTACCAAGACCATGGTTGTTTAACACATACCAGTGATTCTCACCCAGTCAACAGTATTGTCTCTCACACATACTGAACTCAGCGTGGTCCTTAAGTTCGTAGCACTCAGTAATGGCGCTTTTCCACTGGACGGTGCGGCTTGACTCTGCAAATTACCCATGATCCTCCACGCTATTTCCACCAACAAATGAGCCACGCCATACCTAAGTACCCGTGCAGAATTTGGTAACCGTTCTTGCCCAGGTACTAGAGAGCTGAGTCGGGACATATGGGTGGAGCTAAACATTCTGCAGACCATCGATTGGTCAAACGCGACTGCACAGAATCGTCCTGATTAATGTTTCTTTCTGGAGTCACTTCTCTACCGGCACAAAAACCTTCAGTACTAGTCTAGTGTCTGTCTGCCACAGTTACTTTCTCTTTTCAAAAGCACTCAAACGTCTCTGTATTTTAACTAAAGATTAAAGTATTGGCACATTTGGCTGTGTTTGGGTGCTTGGGCAGCCATTAAATGAAAGTTTGCTCCTCTGTATTTTCACTAAAGATTAAAGTATTGGCACACTTCTGTTTGTGTGCACGCGCTGCCATTACAAACTCGCTGTGTTTCGTGCTTACAAGTTCACTCTATGAGAGATAAACACAGCAGAGTCATGCAAATTTTAACATCAAATGAGATATGCATGGTTTCATTTCAAAATCGTTTATTTTTATTTCGAGTAGTATTTTACTACTTGTGCCTATCAAGACACCACCCGATAACCTCCAGAGAAACTCCTCCTACTTTCACGGGTAGAGTTATGTGATTGGAAACCGACACACACACACGGCCAGCATACAGATAGCCCTGGGTTCGGATTTGTTGCCGAGCCGTGCTGTTTAATGGAGAAGTGCTGTAACTAACCTACATTGCTAGATCCTACTATAATGGTGTTCCACTCAAAACCTGGGACATTATTGGCATACCTTTAAGTTATTCTAACTGGCAGCCTTTAAATGGTATTATTCCCAGGATGCACGCATTCACATTTGCCATGAAAGTCCCGTCACACAGAATGTAATGTATAATACATCCCACATACAATGGATTTGATGAAATTTATATTTCATACACTTCAGTCTGTTCATCAGCTGCGTCTTCTCTCTGCTTACACTGCATTTTGCTTCTGATTCTCTCATAAATGATGCATCCTGGACTGATTGTGCCATTCATTTAATGTAATTTTTTTTCCTCAGCACGAATGGCCAACAGTGTCACACGCGCGGCTGTGCACGGGACATAGCGTGGCCGTCGCCATGGTCGCCACGCGTTTCTGTTTATGTTTAGTTGTCCCTGTCACGTGAGTTATGTTAATTGTTTCCAGCTGTTCCTCGTCTGTCTCTCCTTGATTTCTATGTGTTTAAATACCCACCTGTTTCCGTCCTGTGTTGTCTTCAGTTTTGTGTGTTTAGCACGCCTGTCATGGCATGTCCTGTTAGTTTATGTATTCAGTTCCGTGTGAGAAGTATGTTTAATAAATGTTTACAAAAAGCTTCACGCATGTGTCCAGCCTCCATTGCAAGCCGTGACACCGGGGTCCAATTCAGCGACCTACTCCCTCCCCTGAGGAGTGACGTGAGGGGCGCCGCCACTGTGCTGAAGTCCCTAATGAACTGCCGGTAGAAGTTCGCAAAGCCCTTAGAACCTCTGCACATCCTTTATCACCCGGGGGCGGGGCCACGCTGTGACAGCTGACACTTTATCCATGTCCATGCACACTCCATCCGCGCTGATGATGTACCCCAGATAGGCCACCTTAGGGACGTGGAACTTGCATTTCTCCAGTTTTATGTATAGTCCACTGTTGAGTAGTTTCCTAAGCACTTGGGCGACATGGCTAATGTGTTCTGCCTCTGTCTGAGAATACACTAAGATGTCGTCGATATAGGTGATGACAGTCCTTCCCAGGTACTCCCTTAGTACATCGTTCACTAATGATTGGAACATGGAGGGCGCGTTTACCAGTCCATATCCCATGACCAAATATTCGTAGTGCCATGTGGTGGTGCTAAATGCCGTTTTCCATTCGTCCCCCTCTCTGATGCGCACCAAGTTGTAGGTGCTTCGGAGGTCCATTTTGGTGAAAATCCGTGCCTGACGGAGCTGCTCGAGCACTGAAGGGACTAGCGGCAGCGGATAGCGATACTTGATGGTGACGTCATTCAGACCCCTATAATCGATGCAGGGCCGCAGGCCCCCCCCCCTTCTTATTGATGAAAAAGAAACTGGTGGACGCTGGAGATGTGGAGGGACGGATGTAGCCTTGTCTCAGGGCCTCCTCCACATAGTCCTTCATGGCTTTGGGTTCTGAAGCAGACAGCGGGTAGATGCGGTACCAGGGGGGAACGGTGCCTGAGAGCAGCTCTATGGCACAGTCGTATGGCCGGTGGGATGGCAGAGCGCATGCTTTGGCCTTACCTTCTTGAGCTCCCTATATGGAGGGGGAACCACAGGGACATTCGCGGACTCCAGTGCCCGCGCCTACAGGTTGCCCATCCAGCGCTAGAACCCGTACTGGTGAACTTTACTGCTTCTTTGTTGGCCCACTCCTGGTCCACGAAGTTGCTGTGTCGAGCAAAGTGGACAGTACACAGTTTTTATGAGGAAAGCGTACTATCACTTGAAGTACATAGGGACAGCTACAGATAGTGAGTGGGCTACTCACCGGTGTAGAGGAGGCTGGGAATGTATGGGGCCTGGGCATAGGTGGCCTGTGCTCGAGGGTTGGCCTTGTGGGGCATTGAGCGATGGCATGGCCGGCGCCCCCACAGTAGTAGCAAATCCCTAGAGCACGATGTTGATTGTCTGTCACGAGCTGGCTGAACACGGTGAAGCCTGCTGCATCCATTTGCAGGCTCAGTATTCTGTCAGCTGTCTGATGGGGCGGATACAGGCGCGGGCTTATGGGGAGAAGGCAGGAGTCTGCAAGGACGAGAGGGTTAGGCAGTGTCGTGGTCTGGGGATGGGCTTTGGTTCAGGCGATCGGCGGACAGAACATCAAAGGCAAATCCAGAGGCGTGAGTTGAGGAATCCAGTCCAGCGTCGTTAACGGGAGAGCAGTCAGAGAAACGCTTGGTATGCTGGAACTCATCACAGGCAATACTTAGCACTGAGGAGAGGTTTCTGTGGGTATTTGTAGGAGAGACTGGATTGCAGGCAGTTGTGTATGTGTGATTGCGCAATTGGGAACAGGTGTCGCTGATCAGAAGCTCGGTGAACTTGAACGTGGAAATGCCCTCACCGAGGGATTCTGGGAACTGGGGTTCTTGGCTGCTGGTGTGTTTGTGACAGGAATCTGATAAATCACGAATGGTATCGGAAATGGTGACCTACTCACTATTCCCTACAAATGGCTATTTAAGGTATTATTTATCCAATGAGTTCATTGTTTGAACACTAACTTTTTGCAGTGTATTGTGGGATTTCATAAGTGCCCTGGATATTCTCCACGATGCTTTCATACCCGACTACTGTCAGGCTTCTGGCGGGGCGGATGCAGGCGCGGGCTTGTGTGGAGAAGGCGGGAGTTTACGAGGACGAGAGGGTTAGTGAACAACTACAAAATAGCAACTACAAAATAGCAAAAGTCCCAAAATAGTGCTAGTGGATAGGGTGTGGTTTCGGCTGCTATAGTAGCAAACACTAAAAGATGCGTAGCCAAAAGATTTTCCTAATTTCTCTCTCTCTCTCTCTCTCTCTCTCTCTCTCTCTCTATCTCTCTCTCTTTCTACCTTCTCAGCTCCTAATATGCAACGCTATTGCCTTCAGACTGCAGCATTTAAGATGAGTTTCTCAAAGCTGCAGACTAATCTATTCTTTATTAGGTTCCTTACAGGAATTATTCCTCCAGGACCAAGCACTAAAGAGGAAATGTGAGAGAAGTCAATGTGAGTGCCATGGGTCTACACTCTTCCCCTGTGTGACTACACTTTTCTGTTTGATTTGAACTGATGCATTTTAATTTTGGGACAATACTCAAATGTTTTTCCAGACTTTATCCTATCTTGGTTTCTCTAATAAACATCTTTAAAAATCATATTAACACTAATTTGCTAGTTTATTAGGTGTACCTACCTTGTTGCTACCCTCATTGGCCATTTTATCAGGTCAATCTGCCATATAGGTGCACAATTACTAACTGTAGCCCATATGTTGCTCCATTTCCTCTTGTACTGTTTATATTGATTATCATTGAGATGAAGAGAAGATAGATTGTGGATTTTAACAGTAATGTTACACTTATGTTGCTATAAAATGTAAATAGACAGCCTGGAGCAATGGGACATCGATATGTAAGGCAATGTTTGAAGACTGCGCTTTTCTGACTATAAGCGCTATTTCAGCCTTTTATTCCATTTCATTTTACCATCAGTCCTTTTTTATAAACCCTCTGAATTCTCTGTTGCGAGCTATAATTACAGTATAGTGCTGGACCAGCAGCCTATAATTAACTCTCTATAGGGATTTCTTTGGACAAAGTCAGTCAGGGAACTCGGCTCACAAAGATAAGAGATGGAGGGGGAGGACAGAATGAAGGACAGAGTGCAAGACTTTGCACAATTTCAATTCAACAAACTGTAAGCGGCTATTAAAATTGAGTCCGAGCAGGCCTCGTTTTCCATAAAGGACAATGGCAGACACAGGTTTAAAAATCATTTTTGTTCTTTTGAAGAGGAATATCTTCCCATAGACCCAATGTCCTTCTACTCTAAAGGGAATCAATGAGATCCAAAATCCTACACAGCTTTCCATACATTACCAGAGTTTATTATGGGACCTTCCGGGCTACGATGCCTTTCTTTGACTTTGCTAGCAATGCTGCAGTGACCCAGATAGAAGACAGGCCTGACGACAATGGCATTTTGTTATGAGGCCTAAAATTATCTTCTGTGTCCTTTGTGAAAAATGCAGCGAGTGAGTGGAAGTCCCATATCACTTCAGGAACAAAATGAAGAGATCTCCACAGAGGCCATGTTTCATTTCAGGCAATGCTTGACCTGAGTCTCACTAGAGCTAACTGGCAACAACAGTGATTGTAGCTTTTTGCACAAGATTAACCGTTTATCATCGGAAATAAATCGCGTGACTATGGTAGCCCCCCTGCCGAGCTTGACTACCCTTACGTAATAGATACTCTTCCATTGGCTGAAATCACCCACATGGTCACCTATGTTGCTTACATGAAGGTCAGACGGTATCATTCAACATCACTCATGTGTCAGATTGAAATTAATTGAAAAATATTTATTCTCTCTGACCGCTGCTTAACAGTTACCAAAAATGTATTTACAAATGCTGCTTAAAATATGCTACAAGATTGAAAAATAACCCACCTACATTAAACAATGTTCTAGCAGTTTCCCTCACCAAATAAATGAATCCTCACACTACTGCTGCAGTGCTATATTGTGTTTAAAGTGGTCTCCTTTGAAAATAGGAATTTGTAAGCAGATACTCTCAACAACAAAAAAAACCCCTGATTGTTTTGAACGGTCATCATACCATACAGTAAATACAACATTCCAGCATTAACTCGAGAGTAAAGACATACTGAAATAAAACGGACTGCAATACCACCTTTGTCTGATCTTGGAAATTTAAATCAATAAGTGTAATCCCAGGTCTGTGCCTAGAAAGCTTAAGGTGCCTTTTTATTCACTTTAATAGATTCTATACATGGCACAGGGGACTATTGACTTTTCTAAACTGTCTGGCTCATCTGATTCAAAGAAGCATGGATCAAGCATGGATCAGTTTAAAATAAAAAAAATGCGTATCTGCAAGATAATATATGGATGTACTTTAGACTATGAATAAGCAGAAACAATATCACATATTTCATAGTTTGATTTAGGTGATTTGAATGTATTTTCTTCTATTATATGCAATGTATCGAGATATTGACTGAAGCAGCTTATTGAGTCAGTCACCTGTCCAACATTATGGTAATACCACTCACTTCCTGTACATACTGCTGACTTTGCTTAACCGACCAGAAAATAGCAGGTAGAAAATGAAGCTAGGTGAATTTAGCAATGAAAAAAGCTGATTCCACACAATGAATCCTCTAGAAAATCTGTAAAATCTTTCAATTGTAACATAAATCATATGTATGTAAATTCTTTATTTGTTCCTAATTATATATACTTTTCCAGAATTGTTATCTCAATGTCTTTTATTTACAGTAGATCAGATACCTTACCCTTAATAAATTGTTTCTGTTCTATTTGGCTTCTCCAACAAATTCTTAACAATTTGCATGGATCAGAATCAGAATCAGAATTAGGTTTATTGCCAAGTAGGTTTTCACATACAAGGAATTTGCTGTGGTATGTTGGT
>JAOUQW010000038.1:20803756-20828576 GCA_028565825.1 Olivaichthys viedmensis | reverse complement strand
TCGCCACAATCTTGTATTCATTGTCTTTACTATCGTACTTAGTCTCTTGTACTTAATGTTGTTGTCCTGTGTTGTTTGTACATAATGTTATTTTTATGCTCCAGTGTATATTTGTTGAACATTGATTTAATGATCTATACGTGATTTAGCCAAAAAGCATATACTGTAGAGGAGAATGGGGTAAGATGAGGTCATTTAAACTTACAACAATTACAACATTGGTACCAATTAATGTCTGAGTGTTGTGACTCTTCAGCAATGAGCATATTTTATTTAGATTAAAAAGGTTCATGAATGTGCATTCTGAAATTTTTTTAATCTTCTGGTACAACTTATTATTTACATTTATTCATTTGGCAGTTGAGGGCTAAAGGCCTTGCTCAAGGGCCCATCAGCGGCAGCTTGGCATGTCAGGATTTGAACTCTCAACCTTCCGATCAGTTGCCCACAGCCATAACCTCAGAGCCATTACTACCAGAGCTACATATTATGCAACATTCAAGCAATAATAATTATTATTACATTCATTTGTAGCGTTTGTAGAGTATGGCATCTTTACAACTTAGACAATAAATCTTTTGTACTGTAAATGCCATAAGTATGTGAGCAAATTAAACCCCCCAGGCCTGGTGACTCATCTAACCACCACCATTTAGACTAAATTCCTTTACACATCAGATGATCTAACATGAGTCTTCAGCTACAACATTAATAGGAATGCACCAATTAAACTGTAATTTATCCAAAAATGTTTCTACTCCACTATTCTTGAAGTCATTGTAACACTGGACCTCAGTAAAAATTAACCTTGGAAGGGAAAAATCTCATTTTTGGACATAAATCCCTTATTGTATTCACCATTTGCTCTCTTCCACCACAGATTAATTAAAAAGATGATCTCTTCCTGAAAATATTGCCACATGATTTGTTTTGGATGTTGTTGCCAAAATACTTGGTGGCTCATCTTACCCAGAGGCTCATCTTACATCATTACACCTGTGTCTATGGATAATGGCAATAAAGTTAAATTAATGAAAGCAAATTAGTGCTTCACTCATATAATCAATACGATGTGTTTTTTAGCTCATCTACGCATTGTATCTGAAACATAAATTAAATAAAAAACATATGAAACATACCTTAAGCCATGCTATTTACGTAGAAATCTGTCACATTGAAGATTGATTTGTCTTTAAATATACTTTCAAACAGGGATGAGAAATGACCGAATGGTCGGCTGCATCATTCTTACTAATAGTGTCAGTAGGTTCCTCTTGAGTTAGATTAACTCTTTGTGGAATAGCTTTAGGCACAATGATTAAGCCTATCCATGGTTTCTGCACCAACCCAAGGGAGTCACTTGCAACATGTTTATGATTTAGCACAAAGTCTACCTTAAAACTGTGAGAGCTGAGACGTGTCAGTGATATGGCCGAGCCTTTGAAACCTTAACGTTAGGCCACATGTTTCTGGTTTTTGACTGGGCAAGTGCTGGGAACCTCTCCCGGTCATTATGCTCATTCACTACCTTAATCATCTCTCGCAGTATCTGCCCTTTGTCCCCACCCCACAACACATCGCCTCCAGCGATCAGCGGCCATGTTGAATTCAACTCTACCTTCACATTGGCTTTGAACCATGACTTAATGAAGAGGCATCTGTTTCGATGGACGTTAAACATCACTTCTCTTTTTCGTCCCGGTGCTCTTTCCTTTGGGGAAAAAGGGATGATAATAGATGGAAGAGGGGTGCCTGTTTTCCAGTGAAGGTGAATTTGACGCCAGCCCTTTCTCTTCCGGGACGTAGCCTAATCAATCATAACCGATAACAAATTCATCAGCTTGAATCAATTTTGGGCTGTTAAGATCAAAAAGGAGTGGTTTGTGGGAGGCTTTCCCCCCCTTGGCCTAATTTATATAATGTGGTGCAAATTTACTTAACCCCCCTTCCCACCTACACTCACACACTCTGAGACTATTAGAAATACATTTGTCTACTCTTAGCAATGTTGAAATTAGTACATATGTCTTATTTTAAGACATAAAACCCAAAGATGTATTAAGAAAAGAACTTAGTAATTTGATCACTTGTCTCTGGATTATTATAAACATAACCCAATTAAACTCTTAGATCTGCATTCAAGTTTCATTCATATTAGCTTACAATAAATCATCCATATCTCCGCGAAGATGTAAGTTTGAAACACAAACCAAAAAAGGGAAGAAAGCAACAGCATCCCAGCAATAAGTCACATGATTTTTGTGCACATATTTAAACACTTCAGTGCTGGGCCTCATGTCCGGAATAGTGTATCTGTTTTTTAAATATTAATCCTGGCTCAATTGCTAATGACAAGTCAAAGAAACCCTTGCATTCGTCAGTGTTAAAGGCCCTGGGACAAACACGGGCCCATCAAAGGGCTTCACCCCATCAACAATTACCACTAATAGTTACTGCGGGCCAAAGTCTGCCCCCATCCAGAGTATTTCAGTGTTTCTCTTCCTCCTTCCTCCCCCTCCTGCCCTCCGCTAGGGGTGGCTCATACCAGGGGGCTTAAAACAGGAAATCATGAAGCTTTGAAGTTCACTAATCAGATACTGAGGAGCACTTACAGAGGTGAGCAATGGTCAATTTGCCATTTCATATTCATTTGGGGAAAAGAATGAGAAAGTTGCGCAGCCATATCACTGTAGTCACCTCTGCCGTGCATTTAGGAAGTGAGAATTTTTATCAAGGATAAAGTACTTCATTTTGTTGAATTATGCATTTTCAGTGAATGAACTGGTGAAATTATGGGAATTATGGCTGCCCCTTTCTGATTTATAAGTTTATGAAGTGTAATTAAAAACAAGTCTTGAAAAATAAGATCATTTATTTATAAAATAAAAATGTCTAGGAAACTCCTTCACTTTTAAATTTAGTTAAAAAAAATATTTCCTTTAGTTTTAAACCATTACATATTAAAACTAATAAATTGTATTTTTGATGGTAGGCTAATGTTTCTTTGCACATGAACAAGTACTTCATGTATTTAAATATTTAATTTATATATTTATTTCTAATCCACATTTCTAAAATGAATATTATTTTGGATATTAATCCTATAGTGGCAGTAGAGGCTCTATATAGAGGCTCTGAAATGGGACAGAAGTTTCACAGTTTCAGGTTTGGCAGATCCCAAGTACATGCTTTACTGTAATATACACAAGTGATCCTCTTTTCATGTCTTACATGTGTTGCACTATGTGCGTTTAATGTAGTCGTGTGTACATTCGTGTGTAACGTTCTATGTTGCACTGTTCTTGTGGCCGGTTACACTAACATGTTTAAACTAAGATGGTGAATAGGTTGTAGCTAAGACCGATTTATAGAGAGGACTTTATTTCTATTGCACCAACCAAAGTTGCAACTAATACAGGTCTTAACTGTGCACATCCGTGTGAAAACATATACTATAATAACAACAGTTGCTAAGTAGCGTGTGTTACTAAGCAAAATTACCAGCTACTCTGTGCCTTTTTACACTACTAATGACTGGCACATGATTAACTTGCTAATTTATGATCCTAGCAATAGTAGGATAAAAAAACAAAACAATAAAAGTAAGTTTTCCGACGTCAAATGAATTATATATAGTTTGCACAAAGCCAGACTGTCAGCTAAACACAACACAAAGTTGACATTGAAAATAATAACAGATTCCATAAATGAATGTACACGTTTGGAAGATGTACTTGTATGGAAAAAAGAAGAAAAAAGGAAAGACCTTTTGCGCAAGGAGAGAAAAGGCATATCAGCTTAATAAAAACACCCAAAAGGTGGACATGCCCCTCTTAAAATATCTGTTTATAGTAATACGTTTGTTTAAGTGTATGGAGAGGATTGCTTCAATACTTATCTCTGTGTAAATACGACAGACTGGACGCACATCTGAGATGGACTAAATAAAGTTTAAAGCGGTCTGGAATTTTACTTTATGCTTGCTCCTGGTTAGGCATAAATTTTAAGCCCGGTCTTCGTAAAAATTCAGTTTACAAGAAGTTGATGCGACAGTCTTAAATTTACGCCCAGAATGTTACAACCGACTTAGCTTATGACCAGGCATAAGCCCTGTTCGTGCAACTGGCCTCTGGAGCAATAGTAATCCCACTGTATATGTAAAAATGGTTGAGAATTTAATTTTTTTTACTTGACTTGCCAAAATTAAAACTTCTGCAACCATAGTTTTACATCAGTGTGTGTGTGTGTGTGTTTTTTTAACAAGAGCAATTTGTGGTGTGAAAACGCAGTGGACTGTGCTGCATGGAGTCCAGCACAGATTACTCATGCTGGACTTGACAGTGGTGTCTGATTGCGAGCTGCCTCCGCCAAGTGTCACTGTAAAGGGAAGTGACGGGCTTCCATCCCTCTTTTCCTTTCTCTCTCTCTCTTTGCTCCGGGCTCTCTCAGTGCCTCTCAGCCTTCACAGGATCCCATTTCCCCCACCAAGCTGCTCCACCAGACGCTCAAATCAGTCACAGATTGGCAGAAGAAGAGCAGAGCAAGAGAAAGAGAGAGAGAATGAGACAGAGAGAAGGAATGGTGAGAAAAAAAAGTGATCCTAATGAATAGCATTTGGCCGTCCACACCTTGCTTGACTCGGCCCCCCCTCCCCTCATCCGTACGGCCTCTTGAGCTTTGATCATGGCTTCAATTTGTAAATGTTACCAATGACCTTTATCCATTTTTATTTCCCTCGTTCTCGCCATCTTTCTTTTCTGCTGCCCCTGTTTGCCCACACTCTGGCCCCTGGGCCGTCGAGTCACTTTCAAAGTGCTGATTCTCATCTGAAGTCTGCTGCTGTTATTAAGTAGAGGAGTCAGCGTACGTCCCCGCCAATGTCGTTTATAATCCGTGATTGCCTTGCTTTGGGAATACGATAGTACTGGGTTTCAGTCAGTGCGCTGCAAAATGGCATCTCATGCACGTCAGACATGCCGACTTTTCCGACAACATTATTTTTTGTTTTCCTATTTTTGCTTTAAAGAAGAATTGAGAACTTGTGCGCTCTAAGTTATGAATAGCCCCCAACTTTAGATGTAAAATGACCCTTGTTATAACTAAAGCAACTCATTGGATCTGTCTGTCAACTGGTCTGTCATTTAGCCTTTGTTCTATTCTGCTTTTATGATCAAATGTGATTTGGTAATGGAGAAAATGGTCTTTTCAGTTCTTCAGGACCTGGCTTTATCTGTCATTCATGTGTGTAGTGATCGAGGGCCTGTTATTGATATTAGTGTAATTTGGGCTCAGGGAGAACACTGGCCATGTTGAGGATCTTCTCTGCTGGTTTTTCTGTGTCCCACGCCACAAAAGGTCGATAACAGGAATATTACCGTCATCCCTCGACACTCCCAATAGAGAAATTCCTGAGTAATTGTCCAAGCGGGCCGCGGTGATTTGACTTGATTACTCTTTCCTGCTTATCCCATTTCGATATTCTTTCATGAATTTACTTATTTCCAAGTGCTGACACGTAGCCCAGATGTTGTCAGTTTGGTATTAGAGTTTAGCACATAGTCTGCATGACTTTTCTGTTTCAGTCGTATTTGCTCACTTCTATTCTAACATTGAATTTTACAACAAATTTTTTAAACTTTAAATGCTTTAGGTGTATGTCATGCTTTTTTATGTCTGAAAATGCCTTTATTCTATAAGTGTTTATTTCGTGTTAAGTATACTTGTAATTTTACTTAAACACACACACACACACACACACACACACACACACATACACACACACACACACACACACACACAAAAGAATCAGTTGATAAAAGCTTACAGATTGTTTGAGCAGGGAATTCAGCTTGGTATTCACTTGCTCAGCAGTGGCTTTGCTGCAGCCTTGATAGGAGTCTTACATCGGTGAGTGCTGAAAGAGAAGCAGAGACACGGGTTTGTACAGGCCCTTATCGCCATCTGACCTCTGACCTCGGTCATATTCCAGCCCTGAGAGCAGGGCACACATTTCAACAGCGGAGCTGCCTGTGAAATTCAGCGCTGCCTTTGACGAGGAAAGAATGCGTCGCTTCAGTACTTTTACAGCACTTTAAAGAAAATTATATTGTTTCTGTTCTGTAGTTGATTCTTTTAAATTGAGAAGTGAGTTTGATAACATGATTCTGAAGACTATACAGCATAGCAGACTTCAGTTTAGGTTTAGTTCATAAAGCTCAAATTTTTTATTTGCTCGTATTTATGTATGCTTTTTTTTTATTTTCTTTGAAATTCCCTCTAAAGTTATTATTCTGATCTTGTTTTTCTTATGAATTTAAAATATGACAGTATTTTGTACAAAGATAATTTGTTTCAAAAACAAGGACATAAAGTGAAACCTATCTTCTTTAGGCCTACGTGGACGGCATTAGTTAGTTACACAGTGATTTTAGTTCCACCCTGATCGGCAATGTTGATTCTAACCCAAAGTACATACTGTTTATTGATGAACTCGGGGGTAGTCTGATATTTTAGTGCTGTCTTAATAAACATCCCTGTTATTTTGCAGACAGATGTCACCTTCCGATGGTACACACCATATTGAGTTTCCAACAAATCTCTGGATACTCAACAATCCCGAATTGCAACAACCACTTTGAAAGGCTTATGGGTTGTATAATTTCATAATTATATATCATTTCTCATATGCCACAATGTCATGATTGTAGTTTTCGATGATGTAATAATTTTACCATGTGTGACGCAAACATCCAGGTCCATAGGAAAAGAACCTGTTGGAAAGTCACTCATCCTGTGTTAATTTATAGATGCAATAGTTTTGTGATGCAGCGGGTAGCATTGAGCTCCAGGGTCTGGGGTTCAACCCTGAGCTCAATCTACTGTCTGTGCCAAGTTTTGCATGTTTTGCCCGTGTCCGTGTGGGTTTCCTCCAGATACCCGAGATACTTTCTGGAGCCACCACAACCCTGACCAGGATAAAGCGGCTATTGAAGATAAATGAATGAATAGTTTAATCACAGAAGAGAAATATTTTATTACAGTCGTCAATCTGAGAAACTGATATTATCCAATCAAGGCTTTTGTGGTAAAACTAACTACATTTGTATGAGTAAGAATTTTCAAGCGGACACAACAATCAGTGGAAAAGTGTCAGTGATGAGTGAGACCCAAGACCCAACTTGGAGTCACGTTAGTGCATGTGTCTGTTTTTCCATTTGTGCATCAGTGAGTCAGACGCTTATTTTACATTTTGATGTAATTTGGAAGGATAATCTGGACTGGACACAATCTTAGACTAGATTTTAGATTATTAATACACAGTGACACTGACAAACCTATGGTTTATTCCATGTGAGAAAATATCCAGAAAAACTTTCCTTTTTCCTTTTTTGATGAGACACAATTGAGACTAAAATACAGTATATGCTTGTCTGAGATGAAATACTTACACACTTAAAGATTGAAGCAATAAGCGCATTCAGAGACATGCTTTTCTGCAAAATTGATCATGTCTCACAGTGGGCTCGGCAGCATGAAAGCTTTTACAGCATCGGAAGCTAAAAACACCTTGTGGGCTCCTTAAGGTGAAATGCATCATCTCTCTCTCTCTTTCTTTTCTCTCCCTTTTCCTCAAAGCCCCCTGAGCCACACGGGCAACGCCGCATCAACAGCTCAATTAAAGGAGTACATCCAATATTTATCCGGTACACTTCCTAACTCATAGCTCAAATTACCAGACAGGAGATTTCACAAGCTGTGTCCTTCTGCTGCAGCCACAGTTGCTGAGAATTTGTCAAAAATACTCGTTTTTGAGACATCATGAATAGTGCATTTACCTTTGAGTGTTTGTTTTTGCTGTTAAATATGATGGATGCCTGCAAGAGTCACATTCCACTGAGGGCTCGGTGTGGTGATGGCATGAATAGTTGAGTGCATTCTTTATCAATCCCACACTTTCTCTCCCTCTTTATTTCCACCCTTGTCCAAAAATGTTGCAGCGAGAGGTGGAGAGTAATTAGTTGCTTTAATGAGCAATAATTCATTGCTCACTCTGCACCTTGTCAGACAGGGAGATGGGCCTCGTCGCTATTCTGCCTCAGGCAACGAAGGCAGTCTCATTAAAAGTGCATTAAGCTCACGCACACACGCACGCACGCACACACACACACACACACACACACATGAATCCCGTGAGTCTCGTGAATATGGTGCTGTTCTAATAAATACTTTTCCCAAAAAATAAAGAATCTGTGCTAGGTCTAAGTGTGGGAGAGTGTTTTAGTCTGATTAGTACTACATACTATTTCTCACTTTCCACCTCTCTCCGTGTCCTAAAATTAGAAGGAAGGTGGCTGTGAGTAACTGTAACCTTTGTCCCGATGACAGTCTGGGTGCCTAAATGTTAAATTTATCTGTGAAGCATTGTGGTTGTAGGCTATTTACCTGAAAATGCTTTACTAATTTAAGTATATATAATTTAATGATTTTTTCAAAAATCGTATATCTATATTGATATAATCTTTGAGTATGTTTATATGTGTAATAACTGCAAATATCAGATTTGACCATAATTTGATCAGCATGTTTACATGCACTTTAGTATTCTGAGTCAGGCAACAATCAAACCTTATTATAAGATATCATACTGTTTACATTTGAATAATCTGGTAACTGCTGAAATCAGATAATAATCGAATTATTTGTGTGCGTGTAAGAAGAAGTGCAGGGTGGAGAAGAGCTGCCGCTGGATGATTTCACACTCTCTCTGTACATGCACACACATACTCAGTGAGATGATGCAGCAGCATGGGCCTGTTCCAGTGGGAAGCCTGCTGATGTGAGAGAAAAAGACAGGCCAAAGCAGTAAATCCCTTGAGTCATGCAAAATGCAAAACACACGCTGCTCCATGAAAGTCTTCTAAAGCCATACAAGCCAATTCATACACACTCTGAGTCTCTCACTCTCAATCCCTCCATCTCCCTCTCTCCCACTCTTTTTTTCTTCTCCCCTCTCTTTTCTTCTTCTCTCTCTCTATCTTGCTCTCTCACTTTATCCACAGCCATGTAACTGGTTCCCTGCAGCACTTGTATTACTGTCAGAATCTTAAACAGTGAAATGCTTAGATTGGATTCTGCCTTACTTGTAAATTGCTTCGGACAAAGACATCTGCCAAATTAAGAAACAGTCTCCAGAGTGGCGCAACAGTGTAAGTGTCTGTTCTGCTGTTTGAAGATTGAGACTTTGAATCCCAACAATACCACAGCCGTCCGTGGCCGGGGGTCCAAGAGAGCATAATTGACACTACTTTCTGGGTGGGTTAGAGTTCCTCTCAACTTTTGATCAGCTAATCAGGGGTGTATACAGAATATGGCAGTTAGCACTCTCCTCCAAGTGTGTTCAGCTACCCATGATGTTACATAAGCAGCGGTTTGAAAAGATGTAGTGGCTGGAAGCATGTGGTAGCATGTGTACACCTGTCTGTGATTAACCAGAGAGAGAGATAGATAAAGAGAGAGAGAGAGACAGAGAGACAGAGAGACACCGCAACCGCAGCACGAGCAGACAACAGTGTGTGTGTGCGCGAGACCTGCTCAGCTGATCATTTACGTTGAGCGTTTTCTTTTTATGATTATGGGATCTGGCGGCTGAAAAGTGAGCCAGCGGCTCATTCAAAGGCACTCCTGTCTCTGGCATCCTCCTTTACTCCCCGGCCACCTACCAGCGTGCTGAAGTTATCATTTCTGGCCAATGTTGAAGCCCTTGACGGTTTTGAAATGTGATTGCACTTATTGTAGTTCACAGGACTGTTACTTTTGTGTTCACAATTAAAAAGATGCTATTTAACAATAGTATTTGATTTGATAAACTTCCTTTGTGTTGATTCTACATTAATTTGATGGTTGATTTGATTTCAAATTTAATTATCCTTAATTTTAAAAGAAATATTTTACCAAGTACGAAAGTGCGATTAATACCAATGAATTACCGCAAATCATGCGATTAATTTGGTTTTTTTTTTAATTAATCGATTGACAACCCTAGATATATCACTTCCTCACCTCTTCGTGAACACACAATAAGGGAAATTATGTGATTATAACTTTATTCTTCCATCTCTAGTGTTAACATTTGAGCATTTCGAACTCCCCTGACATTTGCTTTGCTTCAAATGTAACAATTTGCGGTCATTATTATTACCTAAAATAGTAGATTATTTTATATCTCCTCACATCACAGTCTCTATTGGTGAAATGGCCTTAGTTGTCTGTATCATGACATGACACCAGCTACCTTAATTATGCTAAAAACTTGATTCATGTAGGTTTCTTGTGGGAATTATGCAGGGATCAGGCAGAATTTGTTCTCAAACATTAACAGAAGAGTTGTTTTGTGGACACATATTGAGCCTGGTGCTCTAGTAAACATCTTTTCAAGGTACAGTCCTTATTAATTCAATCAATTTAATAGATCAGTTATTGTTTTGTCTGTGTTCTCTTTTCCTATAAGTATGGAAACTTGCTCTTGCTCTATTGAGAGTCACAAAATGTCCATCAGATGAGTGCTTTGTCTTTTTTTTTTTTTTTACTGGATAACTCATGTCCATCATGCAAAATTTAGTACATACTGAGAATATTAAAGACACACTAAAGCAGCTTATTTAAAATTTATTTTTGTTATATGCCCACATTTCTCTCTCTCTCTCTTTCTTTCTTTAGTTTTTTTTCTCATTTTCTCCCTCTCTCTCTCCTACACTTTCCCACTTGGTAGTGTGCTCTCAAAAGTATCCGGTGGAGTGTGTTTGTGCCTCTGAAGGTGTTTAAGGATATGCCCACTGTGTGTGGTAATGGATCGCATTATTAATTCAGGAAGAGTGAAAAAGAGAGATTGGGGTGTTATGGCTCTATAGTTAGGACTGCGACACACTGGGATATCCATAATCTCTATTGTATATTTTGGTCAACTGATTGCACTGAATAATGCATGGCTAAAAGCTTTCTGTTTCTTCAATAATGCGCCCCTTTTTCTATTGTTGTTCTTGTTAAAAGACTGCACTTGCTACATTCATTCTCTAGAAGTCCCTGAATGCCAACACATGATTATTGTTGTTCTTTCTTTTCACTCAGTCGCTCATGTATTGTTGTGGACATACATTTTAATGCTTTTATTTAGAGCAGTGCTGACACAATATATCTGAATCATTATACAAATAATAATAAAAAAGTATTAAATTTACAGCATTTAGCAGACACCTCCCCTTATCCAGAGAGCAGGGTCATGATACAGTGCGGCTTGAGCAGAAAAGGTTAAGGGCTTTGTTCAAGGGCCCAACAGTGGCAGCTTGGTAGTCCCAAAGCTTGAACCCACAACCTTCTAATCAGTAGCCCAGAGCCCTAACCACTGAGCCACCACTGATTGGCTAATGTCATGCTGATTGACAGGGGAGAGAGAGTAATGCCATCCTTCCAACCCAGAGATCAGGGCCAATTAAGTTCGCTTGGACTCCCAGCCACAGATAGCTGTGGCATCATTGGGATTCAAACTTGCGATCTCCCAACAACAGGGCGAACGCTTTTCCTTTGCACTACTCAGGATGTAGATTTATTGGTGGGCCGACTGATTAGATATGACACAGGCAAGCTACACACACTAGTCAGGAAGCTGTCAGTCAAACTATGAACAATATAATGTCACAAGTCGAAGAAGACTAACTTGCATTCAGGTTCCAAGTTATATGCATAACCATGAGCAATAAGACTCATCAACCATATCAAATGGTATCAACAGCAAGAGAGACACATAAATAAATAAATGCATGCACACTTACTCACAGGGAAAGTAATTTTGTATAGTCGTCCAAAGGCCCTCGCATTGTGTTATATGAAAAAGACAACGTGACCCAGGGGAAAAACTTACACCAGTCCCCTTGACGATTTTTGTAATAACTGGCTGTTGGACTTGGGATTGTGACCGTAGGTGAGAATAATGCTTACGCCCATACTGAACATGTGGTTGAACATGGCATGCACTCTGGTACGCAATGGAAAAACCTGGGGGAGTGGCTAGACAGTATGCTTATTTTGGTATTACCTTCAGATTCTGGGAGGTCTTTGACAAAGTCTACTGAGAAGTGCAACCAGGGCTGTTGGGAGCTGACAAGAAGTCTTGGCTTCAGCGCAAACAGTACATGACTGAACATACTTCTAAACATCGGCATGAAAAGTGGGCCACCAATACTTTGTGATTAACAGCTGTTGGGTGTGTGTGACTCCAGGATGCCCAGTAGATTCTGTGTGTTACTATATGATAAGCTGACCCCGACCAGGCACTGATTAATAAAGCTGCATGCTGCTCCTGAATCTATTATTCCTGTAACATTAGCAAAGTTACTATACCAATACAAACAGATAGGTACATGGAAAGAGGAGGATTTCACTTGACCTGACGAACCTCACAGTGGTCCTTCACAGTGGATTCCCATATAGCCAAAGCCTCCACAGTACAGGCACAGCCCAGCTTGTAGCCACCTCTGTTGCTTCTTTGGAGTGATGTAGGAACTGCCCAACTCCATTGGCTCCAGGTGAACCAGCTTGAGGACTTCTGGAGGATCCAGGGGGTTGATGATGATGGCATTCATGCAACAGATTATCCAGCCAGTTAGTGAAGGTCCAGGGAGAGGGAGTTATCCTGAGAGGCAAGCTCATTTTGTAGTTATTGTCTGAGTCCTCTGTGTAAAGTGGTAATGAGGGCTTTATCATTCCAACTGCTGTTGACGGCCAAGGTGCTGAACTCAAGTGTGTATTCGGAAGCTCTATCCTTTCTTTGGCTGAGTTGGAGTAACTGTTACTCACGGCAGAGGTGAGTCGTTGTGTTGATGGTGTTAAAGGACTAAGATTTGTTCTACACTGACTGTTCCATGCACTGTGTTCGAGTTCTTCTTCACAGAATCCATGTCTGTAGGCGAAGCCTACTGAGACAAGTATACGACCAATACCTGGATATATGCTTGTGCAGGAGCTTTTATTTACAATAGTAAGAATAAGAGAACAGAGGCAGAACACAAGTTAAACACAACAAGAATCAAGGCATGAATATACTGAAACTATGAATAACCAGCAAAGCGGAAGTAAACAAATATAACAAGGGACTAAACTAGAAACACAGCAAACTAAATTTATTAGAAACAAGAAGACTGTGTTGGGTGCACATGGACAGATCCATGATACTCAAATTTTCCAATAAGATTTTTAGCTCTCCCAGTTTTTGGAAAGACAAGCAGTAACAATATTCACACCTTGAACCAATCTAAACACTCAAATTGATTACTCCAAAAGGATTTAATAATTAAAAAAATATTTAACCCTTCATTGGTTTATTTATAGGTGTCTAAACTGAAGTAATACACTGAAGACAAAAGCATGTTTATTAGTACGATTCACTTCTGGTCTCTTTATTTTAATCCTTCATCAGAAGATTCAATTGTGTCACCGTGTAGTAGCATGATTAGTGCAGTTCATTTCAATCCCTTTTATTTTAATCCCTCATTGGCCCGTTTATAGGTGCCTAAAATGAAGAAGTGTACACTAAATATAGATTGCAGATTTTAGACATTCATACAACTGAATGGATGCATGGGACAGAAATTCTATTAATTTCAGAAGAGAAAGCATTCTTGATTTTGTGTAACATATTCTACTGTGTTTCCTGTACCCAAAAGCAAAAATCAAATGAAGGATGCTTTTATCCACTGGTAAGCTTTACATCATTCTTGCTTGCCCTGAAGCTGCGTTCAGTCTGACCTCATGCGCATCTCCATGCACATGTTCACATTTGGTACGGCACACTCAGTCCTGGCGGGATCGGAGTACCTCATGTGCCATGGGGGGAGCGATTTAGTCTTAACTCTCCACTCCGAACAGACCTATTTAACAGCCCACTTCTCCTCACATCTCATTAATATTTCAGCTGCTCAATCTATATTCATCACGGAACATGCTCCGTCCGACCGGGTGCGCCCTTGTGCTTTTATTTATTCATCTTATTTATTTATTTCCTCCCGCCATCATGGCAAGCCGACAAGCTGCAATTATTCCCCGCCATTAGAGGAACCTCGAAGCTGTGCTGAATGAAAGATGCCTTTGGGCCACAACGAGCTGCTGTGATACAAAGTGACAGGCAGAAGTGAAGAGGCCATTGGAGTGAAGTGGGATGCTCTAAATCTGTCACTATATTTACCTAACTGATTCGTTTATAAAGCTGGTTGGCTAGGGATAATAGCCAAGGTTTGCAGGTATTGCCTTTTCACGGTGAGTCTGCTATCCTAAGTATATTGCACTGTGGTCATTTCATTTCATTTAGCTATTAACCATTAGAAACTAACAAATGCATTGTCTTGTATGCACTTTGGCAATTAGCATGAAACTAAGGGAAGGCAAAATTCATGTCCGCCTTAGACTTTCATATATCATGTTTTCCCAGATAGCACACAGTCTACTTGAACCATTTCGTAAATTATTTCTCTTTTTTGACACACATGCAGAAAATGCACTAGTTTCAAGAGATGTCAAAATGTGTGGTAGCAATGACAAGATCAAATGATGACATATCTGTCATCTGTAATCACAATATTCTTAAAGCTTAGTAAGGACGGAAGCAAAGACACTCAAATTAGGTTATGGTTCTAATGGTGAAGCATGGAAGATTTTCTAAAACTATTGTTTCGATCTCAGATTGGCCCTAAAACCGGTGAGAATTTGAAAATTTATACTGTAACTTGTTACCAAGGTCCACCTCTGCTTCCCAGAAAACAAACAATTATGAACCAAATTTGTTTGGGTTTAGGCACATAAAGGCCAGTTATGGCAAGGGGGCTGTGACCAGCCACATTTAAGGTTTTTTTCACAGCACTTGAAATCTCAGCCAAAAATGGCCCAAACGCAACCAAGCATATTTAATGCTTGTGCTGCATTTTAATTTGGTGCCAAAAGTTGATTACTTGTAAGTTCCTGCCCATATCATGAGAGAATGATGCGGTTATGGTCGTGTTCTGGCAGCCAGATTTGGATGAGTTCATCGCCATCCTTCCATAGTGGCAGATAGGCCAGAGGAAATAACAAGTGTGGGCCACGACTGGATTGATACCCTTTTGTTATTTGAGTTTTGGGCTGGCCTTAGATCAGTGCTGTGCACTCTTAAAAGATTGAAAAGATTGAATCTAGAACCATTAAGTGGCCTTTGGTTTGTCCCTCTGGGGGACCCTTAAAGGTTCCATATAGAACTTCTTTAGGAAGCTAAGAATCCTTTACTATTCGAAGAATCCTGAAGAACCCTTTTTTTATAAGATTGTGGTGCTACTAATGCTAAGAAAATGGCTGACAGAAGCACTACACTGATTCTAAATCAAAAGTAAATGGTTGATTGCTAGCTGTGGTCCTGTGGTCCTCTAGATTAATCTGGTTCTATAGGACATTGTGACGGCACACACTAGGTTAAATCATTTCTGTAGTTGAGCTGATTCTAGGTCACCGTGAATGTGCAGTAGATGGTGAAAATCTGAAGAGGGTTGGTTGCTAGCTACGTTGAGCTGATTCTAGGTCACCGTGAGTGTGCAGTAGATGGTGACTCTGCGCTTGCCGTGTTTGAAGCCACTTTCTGCTGCCTGTCACAGCTCTGGCATTTGGGTCACCTTTGCTACACACACACATTTGCTTTGGCCATCACTTCTGCATCACCACCCACTGAAGTACAGCCAGTGAAACGAATGTGATGCAGTGCTTGCAGGTTTCCTTCTCTGGGTGTGTGTGTGGTTGGTTGTCAGCGTGTGCTTTCACATTTCAGTGTGAAATGACTTAAGACAACACAACACAACCCAAGGGCGAAAGTCAGCAATATGTTTTTAGCTTTTTTTCTCTAGTCTTGAATTGTTGCAGTAATCAGATGCTGTTTTTGTGATTATAAGCTTCCCTATAATCCCACACACACTATACCCTTGATACCATGAGAATTTTATATCATTAGCAGTAGTAAATGAATAGCCCTTATTGAGGCTTAAGTGGTAATTGAATTGAAACTTTGGACACACTCCGACACAAACAATCGAAAGATCAGACAGCAAATCACAAGTGAAGTGACATAATGTACACAGTGCAGTGAGGAATGTAGAGATTTGCACAGATGTAGAAATTAGTTGGTGAAACAAAACAACTGCTTCAAAAGCAAGCAAGGCAAATTCCTTAGGTCAGGACTCAGGTGTCCACCTATACCTGAAGGACAAGGGATACTCTTTTGAGGACAACAATGTACACATTCTTTACAGAGAAGACTATTGGTTTGAATTTTTTTTTTTGAAGGAGTCCATCTACTGTAGGTGTATGTTTACATGTACAAAATAATAATCTAATAACTGCAAAAAATATGATTTTGATGGTAATACATCCAATACATTTACATGCACTTAAGTAATCTGACAATAAAAAAAACTCTCAGGTCTACACAATAGTCACAATAATCAGATTTTGACAAATGTGCCCCTTCAGTTGCTTTGCAACCTGCCAAACCAAGAAAACTCAACATAGTAGAAGGACATAAAATTCCTGCTATTGTTGAGCCTTTGAGCAGGGCCCTTAACTAACAACTGCTAAGTTTCCAATTCAATTAAATTGTATTTGTACAGTGCTTTTAACAATAGACATTGTCACAAAACAGATTTACAGAAATCTGGATTTAGATCAAGATCCCTAATGAGCATGCCAGAGGCAACGGTGGCAAGGAACAACTCCCTGAGACGACATGAGGGAGAACCAGACTCAAAATTTGTCTTTAACAAATTAAATCTGATATTATATATTGTAGTATGCTGTTTACAAGATCACGTGAATGATTCGATTATTGGGTTCTTGTAAACGTACTCTGTGTCAAACTGGAACGACCATCTCTGAACAGAGGGGGAGGTCTGCAAGACTACCTATGACCTACTTACAATGTCGTCCTGTCACGTTTACCCTGGTGGTTTTACAACAATTCACACCTCCGGATACCTCCAGTATCATGTCAATCTCATAATGTCACATGTGTAAATCACACACAGTGTTGAGGATTTTCCCACCACTCAGCCAAGCTGGTGAAGTCTCTCAGATGAGTGGAGAAACGTCTTCATGATTGAAACACAAGTCCAGTCGCCAAAACTACTCTGAGACATTCAACCTGATTAACCTTCACAGACAGGTTTATTTACCATTCACTGGGTACTTACAGCATTTTATTTAACTATAAGAGGCTTGGTTAAATGCATGCTTAATATAAGAGCTAATAAACATTTATATGACTGCAGTTAGTATCACCATATATAAACCACTTTATGAGTTTGTTCATTGTTTATCAATTATGGACCCTCAGCTAGATTCTCGGTTAGGTTCACTCACAGACACACACACACATACGCGCACTCACGCTGTGTTAATGTAAGCGATAATGAGCTACTAAAAGCAGATTATTGATCAATTAGCGGAGAGGGGAGAGAAGGAGATGGAGGAAAAGGAAGAAGGGTGAGAGGACATGGATTGAAAGGTCAGAAAATAGAGAGTATGAAAGGGAGAGTAATGAAGGAGAGACAGAGAGACAGCTAGACAAAAAGCAACACAAAATCTCTTCCACAGAGTAGGACTAGTCACACAAAACACACACACCAGAGATGTTTCTCAGCTACCTGTGGTGGGGTAATGTTCTTAAATATTCACTTGGTGATTGGGTCTCATCAATAAACATCCATTAAGAATAGACAACTAGGTGTCTTTTTATTCTCGCCCCACCCCAAGAAGTGGAGCCCCTTGCTGTTGACGCCCAGATATGTTTCATCCCTCTCTGTCCTACCCCTTTCACCCACACACACACACACACACACACTGCACAGATACCCTGGTCACTCTAATTCATTCCCCATTAGTCTCGGGTTTCAGCACCCCCATGTCTGGATCATTGATTTAGTCTTTTCTGTCACACAGTTTTAAATGGCCGGTGGACAGCAGCAGTGTGATGGGTCAGAGTACAAGCTGTGTGTGCGAGAGAGCTCACTGGAGCCTCTAAGTTTCATATTTTAGTATGAGAAGCTTGCTGATGCTGCTGAACGCATGCATCAGGCTACAGCTGAAAGCCGATGTGTTGGCTTGCAGAACTGTTCTGTTGGCACAGCGCGCTAGACACAATCTCATCAATTCTTCATATCCATCAACCACTTTCGCGAAAGTACTGTATGTGCGTCCTGTTTTGTGAGTGCATCTTCTCTTTTGCGAAACTAACATAAACACTCTCAGACTCCCTCTCTCACACCCTGCTCCTTTCTCGCTCTCTCGTTCCTGTCCCATGCCTAGCGGCTCCTTGTTGTCCCTTAACCCCCATTCAATTTCCTTAAGTACCATGCCTTGCCCCGACCCAAGAAGTCGACTAAATTAGTGGATCAATAAGCTATCTGAAACTCTTTAGGGGGTATTGGAAAGCCATGTTCTCTTCTCAAGTTGCTCGTCCTAACGAATAGGATGTTGTTACTGTTGTAATGTGCTGTGTCATGGAGTTCTTATTACAAATGTCCCTCTGGACCACTGGGCACTTCAGGGATGTGCGCACGCTCACATGCACACACACTCACACATCTGATGACATGACCTCATTTCATTTTCATTTGGTTTATTTTATAGCTTACATTTAGCTTACTATCTAATGCATCAGTTTAGTGCATTGCTGTAAGTTGCCTTTTAGACAAATAGCTGGCAAAAATTGCCCCGAAGTCTGTACTTGATGATCTTCATAAGAAAAAGACTGCAGTGCCATGGACAAGGCTCTTAATCATCAGCTATATGTTTAGGTTATATTCTGTGTCAACTTTAAAGCACCTTGGATAAAAATAAATAAATAAAAAACACCTTCTAAAATTATGATGATCTCAAGGTTTTTCTTCCTACAACTATCTGGCACTTGTTTTTGGTCGGTTGCAAGAAATCACAACACTTGTGTCCCTGTCCGCTCCTTTAACAGCTCTTTGCCTGGATAGTATTCTTCTTCAATTGTAATTCATGTTGGATAAAAAACGTTTGACTAAATGTAAATGCATAATACTTTGACACAAATGATGCATCAGACTGAACATTCTTCACCTGAACTATATGGGCATAAGAATTTAGGTTATGAACTATTGGATCATTGCCATGGTTCAAACCAATTAAGAATTAATTGTATAATCTATGTGCTCACACATATGAAATGTAGGCAATGCCTTTTGTTTCTTTCAAGAAAGCCCTGTCCCCTCACTTCCCCCAAAAAACTCTGACATCTGGGGTTCTTTGCTCTTGTCATTAAAGATTTTGCCCTGAGGCCAAAGTCACATCCTCCCTACTTTAGACCCCAAATGTCCTCTGTTTACACACATTTTCTCACTCCTTAGGCATTTGAGACAATATAAGTATATTTTACGTTGGTAAACAAAGTATTTCGAGTGATCATCCTTCAGCTGAGCAATCACAACTTTTTACACAGCTAGCCAATTCAAAGCAACTAAATGTTTAGCTTCCCCACCTTTATATGGGAAGTAGAGAGTTCAGCAAAGTCAGGCAGAGTTAACCACTGACCACTGACGTGAGACCGATAAGAATTCATTTTGTTATTATTAGTGACTGTGAAAAGTATGAATAGTTTACAATTAAATATCTACATTTTGTTATCAATGTATCTGTTATGAGAATATTTATATAGTTGTTGTTTGGATACACCATTATGTTTTCTCCACTGGCACCATCATTTTAAATAGAATTTTACACCAAAATACATTAAGCACTAAAAAAATGCATTAGGCACTGAAATTTTTTTTTTTATATTAAATATTTCCAGAGAACCACCGTGTCCAAATGAAAAAGACTCAAATGTCCCCTGTTTCGGATTGGGACAATGTAAATGATATACAATTGTTGTGATTGTTTGGATAGCTCTATGTATTAAACTTATAGCTCAAGTTGATTTCATTCAGACCCCAGTTGAAGATCTAACCTAAGATTAACTGGTCTACTAGTAAAGGACCAGCTCACCTGTTGTCACTTTGGATAGTTTACAGTTACTCAACAACCAACATATGACAATAACAATCCACATTGTTGAAAATGTTGAAAAATCTACCAGAGTTTTGACCGAGAAGTGGTCTTCATCTTAACAATATTAAATCTTCCTAATATAAAAAATATAGACAACACACTGTTTCATATTTATGTAATGCTGACTTTTAGATTACTCAGTGTTTGAGTGTGCAATTAACCCAGGCTGAAAAATTATACTTCATTTCATCTTAAATATAATCAATTGTGATTTTTATTTAACAAATTGTCTTTATAAAAAACATATTGCGTCAGACAATAAAAATCTAGTCTAGAGAAGAGGCACAAAGAAGTGCCTCTGCACCTTTATATCAGTTTTAATGTTGGTTCATGTCTTCATTTCTTAGCTCCCCATCCTCAACTTTTTTCTGACCCGTCTGTCTGGTTGCCAATAACAACAACCTCTGTCAGAGTACTGAGATAGGTCAAGAGGTCAAACTAATGGGCGGACCTCCAGCTCCAAGGGCCCCTATTTAATCATGCAGAACAATGCACACACACACACACACACACACACTATAGCCCACATTTGAACAGATGTACACACCCACTCCCAGCCGAGTCTACTTGACCCAAAACTGTGATTAACAATGTCAAGCTCAACCAAACGAGAATCTCTGTCCACAATCCTGCTGACTTGCACACATTGGTCTCAGTGTGTATGGGTGTGGATGTGTGTGGCATGCTGAACTGGAGCTCAGTGAGCAGGAGCCAATGATGAGCTCTGACAAGGTGTGGGGTGGAGAACAGGTTGTTTGGCCTGATACACACACAGCCATTCTAGCAGAGAAGAAATATAGTTTAACTCTCAAAATGCAGTTATTTCATTGTAAGAACTAATAATGCCTGCAAAATAGTATAAACATACTATGACAAATAAGTTACTGAAGTGAGTATTGCAAAAAATGCAATCCTGAAGTTTTACAGTCACAAACTTATTTTTTTAAGTCATTTATTGAAACTGTTTTTATAATTTTATAATGTTGTTTTCTATGACTGCTTGGTTTGGTAGTTTAAATGTTCAGAATAAGAACCGACTTAACAACATTGTAAAGTCAGGATTCAAAACATACGGTTTAACAAACATTAATTCATGAATAATCCATTCACAGTTGTATTATTTCTTATATTGTTGGCTGCAGCTTTCTGCAATCAGAGTTTATTCAGTTAGTTGGAGATTCAGAGCTGGAGCTCCAGCTATGCTGCTCTGAAATCCATGATTGTGGTTATTATATTTAATGATTTAATAATCCCATGCATAAGGGTTTTACTGTATTATCCCCCAAACAACAGTGAATGCATACCGCCATCTTCTCTGAAGCCTTGCTTGATTTATGACTGGATAATTGTCACTAATCGGTCAGACCCACCTCTCCCTGGATCAGCTGTCAATCACGCAGACAGCATGTCTGCCTCCATGCTCGTGGGTAATACAGGCTGCCGTCGCCAGGCATTCACGAGCCGAGCCCTCCGAAACTCGAGAGTCTCTGGTGGCTGGCGGGAGGCCACTTTAGGAGATGCTATCTCCAGCACCCAAACACCCCGGCACACTCACTCGCACAACCTTACACACATAGACACACTCATGCGTCACACAGACATTTTTGAGTTCTGGGAAAATTACACGTTTGGCTGAGCTTTTTTCATAATTGAAAACTGCAGAAGGAGACGTGATCATCTAATGTTTTCCAACACATTTTTTCTTTCTTTCTAGTCCTTCTGCTTTTCATAATATAAATAACTCTATGGAGCAGACAGTTTCAACTTTTTCTGTGCGTTGGGTGCATTTGAAAGCCCTTGGCTGAAAAAACGAAAGTTCATAACCCGTAATTGAAAGCATGCTCTTAATATTGTCCATCGATTTATCAGTATTGGACGGTGATGAGTGAGTCTGAAGTTTGTAAGGATCTGGAGGCGCTGGTGGAGCGGCGAAGTGTGACGTATGAAACCTGAAACTGTCATTTATTCTATGGCTAACAGTGCAATCAATCAATGGGGCGGTATAGGGACATCGGTACTGCTCCTTTAGTCATCGATACCCATGGACTAGTACATATGGCATGTTTACGTTGTGGCCTCTTTGATCAGTCTCTGCTTCTAATGGATTTTGCTGGCTCTTTTCTCGTCTCTCTGACCCAGTGTGAGGGTGTGTTGGTGTGGAGCAGAGGGCTGCGAGAGGCCGCAGGGTCATTTGAACCTTGCGGTTTTGGAGCAAAGTGCAGGGCGACAGAAGGTGTTTTCAAACGTCGCTCTCTTGCAGAGACAGGAAGTCTGCTGTCCCCCACTCACACACGCGTAGACACACACTACACCCAACCATTAACAGATCGCATGCATTAATGGGATGTACTGCAGAGATAGATGGAAGGCTGGGAGAAATCCAATATGAAGGCGCAGTGATGAGTCTTAGACCTCAGCACCAAAATCAAAATCTCTGTCTCACACTGTCGAAACTGGCCGAAACCCAATCTGGGAGGTATGTGTACATAACAACTGTACACTGGCTCATTTAGGCTTAGATGAGTAAGTTTACCATGTCTCATGCCAATAGCCATGAAGACGAGGCTCACTAGATAATTGGGGACGTAAAGGTGAAATTATTAATCTACATGCACAAAACATGCCTCAATACAGTTTAAAGACCTTAGATTAGGTAGATAATGCCAGTCAATTTCCTTTTTCTTTCCTGAACCAGAAGTTATATTTTATTTTTTGTGGTGTAAGTATCAACCTAAATTCCAGTAATATAAAGGATAAAAGAGGAAGGAGAAGGATAAAAACATGCAGTATAACAATCCAAATTTACAATAAAATTTTAAGAAATATGTAGTAAGGTATAATGTACAGTTACTATAATACCAGTGATATGAACAGTTACAAAAATATGTACAGTGTGTGTTGTGTTTATATACATGACAAGTTCAGCTGTGTGTTCAGGTGACGGTTAGTCCCAGTTTTTAAGGCTCTAACTCTTTGTCTCTGCTGAGAGGGGAAGCGCTGGAAGTGTGACAGAGTGGCCGGGGTGTGAGGCAGCAGCCATGATAAGTGGTCAGCCATATCACCATATTTAGTGATAGTTCCAATAGCGTCTTTCTTCTCCTTTGTTTCTGCAAGCTTGCAAGGCTTCAATTAAAATATGAATTTTGTTTACACAGAGGTATGTAAAGTATATGCTAAAAAATTTGGATCTGTGTACTATTTATTGACTTTCACTTCTAAAAAAAATTGATCAATCTATTACCCAGAAATACTGGTATTAAGAATACTATATAAACAATATGAGTATTTAAAATCTCTTATTTTCTTCTTTTCCCCCCAGTTTAATATATGCAAGATGATTTATCCGACTTGTATCATCATATATTAAACTGAAAATGAGTCTCTTTTAGATACTGCATAGCACTTAAGAAAGAAAAATCATGAAGGTGAACGTTTATTACATTTTTGTTTAGCAAAATCTACATGTAGTGTTTGAAAAACTGTAAGTCGACTAATTTGTTTAAATCGAAGCAGGTGATAATTGACCCCATTATTCTTCCCTTTATATTAACTTTTAATTAATGACTTTACATTTTATTTTACACACATTACACACTGCTCCTAACCCTTTAACCAATTTCTCAACCTGCTTTAAAAGACCAAAGAAGGAAAAGAAAGAAAAAAATCTTCTCAATCCCAAATTGATAGCTTTTCTAACCAATGGCAATGCAGCTCCATCCCCCATTACCACTTGATGTTGCAGAGCATTTTTGTATACTTTTGAATTTTCCCATGGTGAGGGGAGAGACAAAGCTGTAAAGCAGGCGGGAATAAATCTTTTTTTTTTTTCCTTTTTTTCCCCTTCTTTTTTCATACAAAAAAAGAGTAAATAAGGGATTCAATACTGTTTAATTTTTGTTTTCTAAACCCTTAGGGAATATAAAAATGTCAATACCTTTCAGAAATGTTGCAAAGCTAAAGCACCAGAATTTTTTAAAACAATGCTAAACCAGGCGGTTGATGCGTCAGTCTAAGGCAATAATGGTAATAATAATTATACAGGAAAATTACTTTTTTGTCCGAATGAAGTACAGACACCTTATACGTACTTCAGGCGGCTGGTTCACTGATTAAATGATTGAGCATATAAGTGAACAAACAAATCTGTATTCTGCCTGTATTATGGGATTAGGTGATCCCATTCAAGCCTGCAAAAAAGAATTCCAAGATTTCTTCATCTGGAGCTCTCTGAACTTGTGACTCACCTCTTGTAATTGTGGATATTCTCATATGGATACCCTAAAGACTCACACTTCCCAAATACAGTTTATGCCTAGTTTATCCTTTAAACACATTAGTACTGTTTGTCTTTTCTCTATATGACTGTCTGCTGTAATGATTTATAATCTCACTATTGGGTGTCATCCAGAAGAGGATGGGTTCTCTGGTTCCTCTCAAGGTTTCTTCCTCATGTCGTCTCAGGGAGTTTTTCCTTGCTACTGTCGCCTCTGGCTTGCTCATTAGGGATCTAGATCTACATCCCAATTTCTGTAAAGCTGCTTTGTGACAATGCCCATTGTTAAAAGCGCTATACAAATAAAATTTTATTGAATTGAATAAAAACATAGTATACTTACTTACAGTCAAGCCGGAAAGTCTGCACACCCCTTTCACCTTCTCCACGTTTCATTACATTACAGACTTATTCTAC
>JAOUQW010000038.1:20786569-20803037 GCA_028565825.1 Olivaichthys viedmensis | reverse complement strand
TGTTTTTTCTTTTTATTATTATTATTATTATTATTATTATTATTGTATTTAACTATTATAGGTAGCAGTGACAGTCTGGCTACTCAACCTAAAAGTTTTGCAACAAGTACACATGTCTGTAATTGGACATTCATTTTTAATTTTTTTTATTATTATTATTATTTTTTGAGTAGACAGACAAAAAAAGCCATTTACAAATCACAGTGCAAACACCCCCAATTTTAGGGTTCACCTGATGTGGCATATATATGGGTATTCGAGGGATATTTTAGAGGGACAGTAAGTATATGAGATATACATCACCAGTGTTAACATCACCAGAATAAGGGAATTAGTGATACATATTGTTTAAATATTGTTAAAAACTGATGAACCCTTTGACTAAAACAAGGCAAAACCTTTTATGCGAATTATTTCCATGTGTGATAATGTCTGAGAATATTTTCTTAACATTTTTGTCTATAAAACCACAAAAATACTCCTTTCCTCAATATTATACGTCATTATGATTTACCAAGGTTTAATGGATTATTTTACTTTGTAAAATACCAACTGAATTTACTCCTATAGGCCCAGTGTAAACTAAATCTGTGTGTGAGACGATTTGAACTATTAGACAGTTCATTTAGCACGTCGACTGTCTGTTGTGAGTGGAATTTAAAAACACAGAATTTCAGGTGCATTTTTGCAAACCTGCTTTCCTGTGAAGTACACTCACATGTTTACTTAACATCATCCAGACTGAGTTAGGATTAAAGAGATTCCAAATCAATCCAAACACCAACTCCTGCCAGCGGGGGCTCTCAAATATAACTCGAACACAGCTAATACCCCAGTGCTGAATTAACACATGTGGTGTTGAATGAACACCTGCTGTATTTTATGCTAATATTTAATCCTACAGTGTTTATATGAGTCCTGGTGGACACAAATAAACACTCATGATAGCTAATGCAGCACTGTAGGTGTTGTTTTAGCATTGCAGATGTGAATTAAACACTTTAAACGTTCAGCCAACACTGGAGCTTTTGCTGTGTGCTACTTCGAGAAAAATACAGGACCAAAAAAGAAAAAAAGAAAAAAAAGAAAAAAAGCAAGTGCTTGAGAAGCAAGTGTAAAACAGGAAATTTAATAAAAGGTGTGAAGAGGCCTAAGGGTAAGCTACTTGGCCACGTTACACCAATACAAAATGAAGATGATAAACATAAACATGCAGTAAACGAATAATAGAATGAATAGCATTTACATTCATTTAAATGGGTTTAATTGCCCTAGTTTGGGATGTAGGCGATATGCAGTAGGTTATAGAAACACATGCAACCAACGATCTTTGGCGAAGTTGTGATGATAATAATAATAATAATAATAATGATAATAATTTAAACGTTTGTTATGCTTTTCTGTCACGTGAGCACAATGTGATTGGCACTGGCGCGGGTATGGCTGTTGCTCAAGTCGATGCCTCAAGAGTATAAAACATGAGTCAGGCTATATCAAAATAGTTGCATTTTATAAATAAATAACATCAGCTTTGCATAGGAATAACCAAGTTCCCCGAAAGCCGATGTTCTAATCTCACGATTTCCACTGCAAAAAAAAAAAAAAAACCCCAACAACAACGACAAAAACACAAGTTAGGAGACAAATGAATACTCGTAGGCTTGGGCGAAGAAGCGACGTGGTGTCACTCATTTTAGCCTTGCACACACACACACACACACACACACACAAATATATGGTGACCTTTCAAAAATGGCTTTCAAGAAAGTCAGACGTCCCCTTCGAAAAGTCCGAAGTATTTGTTGGCGTTTGAGAAACACAAGTACGGCGCGCTGCTTCCGGCGGCATACACGAGCGGCAAAGGCGTCGGCAGTAAGCACCTTCCCAATAAGCCGCTATCTTTATAGAAAAGCGGAAGCGCCACTGTCTTTGCGCCGTCGCCGAGCTCGGCGTTTGGTCCGTCCATTTCGTTCGACAGCAGCTGCCTTTTTAATTTATTCCGCCGATTTTGGAACCAGATTTTCACCTGCGTCTCGGTGAGCTGCAGAGAGCTGGCCAGGCAGGCGCGCTCCGCGCTGCTCAAGTAGCGCTTGGCGTCGAACGTGGCCTCCAGCTGAAAGATCTGCCGTTTGGAAAAGATGGTGCGCGTTTTCTTTTTCGCCGCCGCCCGCGCGCTCTTCTCGGTGCCGTGTTCACGCGCCGCGCTCGCGTCCGTGCAGCTGCGCGCGGCGCTCTCGGCGCTCTGGTGCGGTCCGTCCTCGCATGCGCACGCTGGATCTCCTGGATCTCCTTCTGCCGCTGCACGCCCGCGATCTGGGGAAAAGTCGGAAACAGATTAATAAGCGTTAAGGCAAGCGTTTCGAATCATTTCGCATTTTTTTTTGCGCGCAAATAACAGATGGGCTACCATTATCAGCATCCTGAACCGGGGAGCCCTCGCGCTCAAGAGGATGCTCGTCTCCGCGGACCGGCGCGAGCGACGCCTTCGAGTGACAGCTGTCAAACGCTCGTCCGCTCGACTTCAGATTGAGAATGTTGTCGATGGTGAACTTCAAGGAAGCGTCTCGGCGCGGCGGCTCTTCCCCCTTGCTCATATTCTCGGACAGACGCGTAATCCCAGTCTCCGCGCAGCTTCAAACCCAGACCTCGGTCCCCACGAGCACCATCGTTCCGCGGCCGACTAGAGACGCGCAGCCTCGCGCGACCGGTACTCCACGCACCGGAAGTACGTGGGTTCCCCCTTTTTCGTCCATTGGTCGCAGGAATCCCACAGCTCAGCGGCCAATAGGAGAAGGGGGCGGGAGCCGCGCGCGCGCGCACACACAGGCCACGCATCTGCAATTCAACACCCCCATAATGCAGCTCACTAGAATAGAACCCAGCAGAAAATCCCCAATGTTAAATGTACATAGTATGCAGCTTTGGACGTAGCCTTTACATTTATATGCGACATGCAACTCTCTTAAGAGCATATTTAAATACGCTTTAACATCTACATTCAGTCACTCAGTGGTCGCACTAAAGGAGTTGCTGTGGGTCGCCAGTTGGCTAGGCCTGTTCAGCTGATCGATTAGATTGAAGGCTGATTTATTTGCATTTTAGCCCAATGATTTGCACCATCTAGCTCATACATCAGAACGAAAAAGGGATTTACGTTAAATGCCAAACACTTCTGTTATGGATAGTGGTAGCCTACAGCTTTAATTTAATTGATGCAAGAATTATGCCTTTTTTTCTCTTCTTCTTATTAAGTGCTTGAAATGGCAGATTCGTCTGTTAAAAAAAAGTATACAGTTACTTTAGCCCATTTCAGCACATGGTGTAGTTTGTTAAACCAATAATTTAATATCCACAACTACCTTTTTTCTCTGCTTATTTAGCAGGTTCCTGGATCATTCGAATGAAAAGTGCATTTATATATAAGATGAATATTTTTAGTAAAGTGAACATACGTATTTTTATATGATTCACCATATCAGAAATGTATTTTGGCACTGCCATTTAGGGTTAATATGGTAAATAAAATTGACAATGTTGCCCAGTTTAATCATTATTTAGCCTACTTTTGTTTAAAAATAAATAAATAAATTAGTTACCTGTAGATGTAATTTATAGCAGATATGGATTTGATGTTGGGTTGTTGTTTTTTTTTTAAATTTTTTTTAAAATTTTTATTTTTTTAGCTTTTTTTATGCATTAACGTGGGCTTATTTATCATTTTCAAGTCTCACGGTAAGTTAGATTTGATATTTTCTTATATTTACTTATATTATTCATTTCAATAGTCAGTGGGGTGGCACTATATTTAATTTTTTAATAAAAAAAGGATTGCGGTGTTTGCCTTTTTTGTGCCTCCTTAGGAATATATTATTAATATATTAACATTTAAAAATGTGCCTACTGTTTTATAACATTAACATAAGTATACTGAGAGAGGCGTTTCCTATGGTTGTCATTTGCACGGTTGCACAACATCCGTAGTCTCTAGTCAAACCAATGATGCACTGTAATAGAAGAGTAATAATCTGTAATGATGACCATAACACCAACAAAAACAAACACAGTGATTTCGTGACTAATTTATTAACAAGTTAAATGCATTGTGTGGAAAAGTGACACCAAAAAAAAAAATCATTGAAATCAGTGTATCTGGATAAAAATATTATTATTATTTTTTTACACAAAGCAAGTGTCGCTCTCAAATAAATACATTTAGGCCAATAGGAGGGCCTAAATCCCCATGCATAGACTATTTTGGACAAACATCAGAAATAACACTGAAAATAAAACCTATTTTTTTTTTGTTATATACACAGCAAAATTCCAATTGTTAATAAACTGTATTTATATGTTTCGAGCTGGACTTAATAACGCTGTAAGAGATCATTCAACACCATGTGTTAATTCAAGGCTGGGGGATTTTGCTGTGTAATCATGATACGCGAGATCTTTGGATGCAGCAAAGATTTCTTTCTGAGGCCGTGTGGCACGATTCAGGATTAGTTCTGATATTCTGATATTCAGTTTTAATATGAACCCCGTTATGTACGTTTATATTCCCCATCCCCTTTAGACAAGTCCCGTTAGCTGTGACCTCAGCAGACTCATGGAGTGGGTGAAAGTCGCGAGTGGGTAGCTCACTGAGCTCGTGAAGCCCACGACGGGGGGCGACACTTGCGGCACGCTCAGACCGAGCGTGCACGTCGGCGCGGCGCTCTCGTGATACAGAATGGGGACGCGCACGATCCTCTGAGATGAATGCGAAACGTTGGCGACCTCCAGCTCGGCGGCCAGCTGTCTCTTCCACTTATTGCGCCGGTTCTGGAACCAGATTTTCACCTGCGTCTCGGTCAGGTGCAGCGAGGCCGCGAGGCCTGCGCGCTCCGAGCTGCTCAGGTACCGCTTAACGTCGAACGTGGACTCCAGCTGAAACACCTGGCTTCGGCTGAACACGGTCCTGGTTTTCTTCTTACGCACCGAGCCCGATTCGGTCGTGTCCGGATCCCGTCGCGCGTCGTCGCTCTCATCCGCGAGGATTCGCTTTGCCATTTTACGCGCGCGGTCTTTGCCTGCCGGCGAGGTCTCGTGCACGACCGGGGAGTCTCTGTCGCTGGACACGGAGTCGAAGTGTTCATCTGAACTGCGGGTTTCCTCTCTCGGACCTAAACATAAACAGTTCTGTGGGTTATTATGAGCAGTGGGGGGGGAAAAAAAAACCCCCGCTCAGCTCAAGCATGAATTTAATGACTGCACAAGCACCGTTTTTTTTCCCCCCTTCGGTGTCTTTAGTCTTTCGCCTTTTTCTCCATCACTTTCATTGCACAATTAGGCCTTTTACTAGTTTGGGAACACTAATCTCCAGATCACGTCTTCAGGTCCTCATGACACACGCATACTCGTTCTGCTTTTGTTGGTTTTACCCAATCAAGCATAAGGTTCATGTGAACGCGCCAGGAGCGTAACTGCTTCCGTGGCCTCGCAGCAAAAGCCTACAAGGCAAAATCGTAAGTGCTGAATGAACTAATACAGTGTTGAAGTAACTCATGAAGAGCTGAATGCATTTCTGCAGTGTTGGATTAACTCGTACAGGGCTCATTTGTGTTCGGCTGGACTTTATATATTGTCCTATTATGGGGAGGCCTATATTATATATGATGTAGCTATGCAATGCAAACCTGCAGGATTTTCTTTTTTTTTTTTGCTGAATAGAATACACTGACTGGCTAACAACATTATAGCTTAATTAATCAAATTTTACACTGCATGGCACGAGTGATAGCTTTGCCCACTACAAGCTTACTGCTCACAAACATTTGGCTTTAATCAATGATTATGGCCCAATTTCTCATAATCGGATCTGAGCAAACTCAATCAATTTCACTGATAATTCTCACTATTACTTAAGACGAAAATATAGCACATGCACTGCATATTTCTTACTCACTGTCACTGTCAGATCTCTCTAGAGCCCCGAGGTTCAGAGAGTACCGTCCGTACCAGGCCGAGGGCGAGCGGCCGCCTTGGCACGTTTCCATTCTGAAGCCCGTGGTGGACGCCTCGTGGCATACTTCATGGGGACGTGCTTCTGTATGCATCGTCTCTCTATGTCCCTCTTCATCTCTAATGTCTCTGACAGGACAGACAGGCGCTTCGGTACGATCGGAGCCAAGCAGGTTCTCGATAAAAAACGAAGATCGTCGCGACGGCGTCGACGTGCGACTCTGTGCGATTTTATCCGGCATCTCTTCTTCTCTCTTCGCTTATTATAATCCAACTCGTCCTCGGCGGTATTCCAGCGGATGGGTTTGCATCTCACACGAGAAGAAACGAATCTTTCCGTTCGACCATCTCTTTCGCTGGGATTAAGTCCGGCCGGAGCAGTAAGGCGAACGGAAGAAGCCTCAGACGAGGCGAGGACATTCCGCTTTTGGACGATCACACAACGAAGTTGTGAAGGAAAGAACAAACAAACAAAAGAAAGAAAAAAAAAAAAGGTTATTTCTGAGGGCGAAATCGTCCTCTCTGGCTGATAGCGCCTCGGGGTTGGAGGATGCTTGGAGGATCAGTGTGCGCTTTATCTGGGTCAATTAGGGAGCAAATCAAAATACGGCCGTAGACAGTGAGCAAGGCTTTCGCGTGGAGCCGGATCCTGACTGCTGATTGGTCGGCTGAGTTGCGACGTCATACCCAAACGTTATGGCATAACCCAAACTTTTTTTTTTTTTTTAAATTATTATTATTACAAAATGTCCCTCTTAGTTGTATTAAAGTCAAATGTGATTGGTCAAGCATGTTTTTTTGTTTGTTTTTCTTTTGTTTCCAGTCACTGACCCATGACATGGACATGCACTGCGGCTTCTCGAGCGTTAACAACGAACCGCAAATCTTCGGATCTTTTAAAAAAAAAAAAAAAAAAGGGTGCCCAAATGGGGATCCCGGAACCATTCTCGTGTCTTGGTAATTTATTGAATAAACATATGATTCTCTGATTATTATGATTCTTCCTTATTTGAATGTCATGCGACAATTTGCTTCTGCACAGTGCGTGTCAACATATAGTCATGATCAGCTCTAAATTCGTCTCATTTTAATCATGAAAGCTTATTATAAACGAGTGAAAAGATTCGGATTTCATTGACATTAGACATCTGATGTTTTTGGACTGTGCTTTTAAGATGCAATGAAGTAGATTGTTAAATTATGAATCAAATGCGTGCCTTGAGCAGTTTAGAAATAGGCAGGCCTTCTCATTCAATGTAAACGAGGGACACGTAATCGCCTTTTGAATGGATAAGGAAATATACGCGTGGCTGTTCTTACTCCTTTTCTGAATTTTTTCTTTCTTTCTTTCTGAAATGGAAACACATTAGTTTATTTTGACTAATGAACGTCACCACTTTTACGGCCAAGCTACGTGCAAAGTTTCCTATTCGACATTATATTTATATGTCCATTTGCAGGTGACGCCATTCTTTAAAAAAAGAAAAGAAAAAAAAGAAGCAAATATATAATAATAAAAAAATAATATGCAATTGGTATCCGAGGTTGGGTCACTTCAACTAGTCATGTTTACAAAATAGAGCAACTGGGGCAACTGGGGCAACTGGGGCAAAAACCAAAAAGAGATGATTTCAAATTATAGTC
Organism: Olivaichthys viedmensis; assembly: GCA_028565825.1. Lineage (NCBI taxonomy): Eukaryota > Metazoa > Chordata > Actinopteri > Siluriformes > Diplomystidae > Olivaichthys > Olivaichthys viedmensis. Next base: position 20,795,393 of record JAOUQW010000038.1, on the reverse strand, counting down.
AGTTTATGAAGAATGCTAAAATGCTTAGTTTTAATTACTAGGCCATAGGGTTTGTTTGTTTGTTTGTTTGTTTGTTTGTTTGTTTGTTAGTTTCCAGAACTTTTTATAGCATAAAGGCAAGTTCTAAACTCTAAACTTTGATTTGAGCTCTTTGGTTTGGAGTTTGAACCCCAGGTTTGTAGCCTCTCCAATGCGTTGTTTAACATTAATGTTGTGTATAGTCCCTGCTTTTGTGATTATTCTGTTCAATTCTACTAAATTGAAGTTCAGTTATAACGTAAGAAAGTGTTTACAGTGAGTGATGACTTTGTTGCTTTGCTTGCAGCTGCAAATTCTAACAGCATAAATAACATTTACAACGCTCGCGTGTGATTAACCTCAAAACGCAAAACTTTGGTATTCGATTTGAACTTTTCTTTAATGAAAAGCATCTTAAGACTGTTATTATTTTTAATCACACCTGACAACTTGAGATAAACAGCTATTTCGGCCTTATAGGAAATATGCTACTTCGGTCTCTTTAGCTTATTTATAACATACTAAATCTACATGACGAATGTTAAATATGAACATATTTGTAGTAGTTTGTGTAATGTGACGAATTTAAATATGAGCTCCGTCGTGAAATTGTGATTTAAAATGTATTTCTTCATTGGTTTATTGGTTTGTTTATGCATTTATGCATTTATGCATTTATTTATTTATTTATTTATTTATTTGTCCGTCTGTCTGTTTTTATTTTATTAATGCATGACGAAGAACTGGCAACATATTAATTTAGACATTTTTTTCTTTATTTACTTTTAGTTTAGTTTAATGTAATTCAATATAGATTAGTTAAATCCTAAATTCCATCCTTTTATACAACTTAAACGTTCTTTGCTTCATGTTATCTTTGAATAAACATATTTTCTAGGCTGTAGTAATGAACAACATTTTACAGCATTTTAAGACCGTCCCATTCCTATCGCCTGTATAATCTGTATCGTGTCTATAATTAACTAAATAGCGGAATTTCAACATTGGGATCGTGGCGCCCAAGCCCCAAGAATATAGAAATATCTAGTACTTAATAAAACGGTAAGATATGTTTATTAAATAACTAATCTCCCATCGTCAAATCTCTCTTTAACAGTTATAGAGTCAGTGCACCCCCATTCAACTGCTCAGTGGAACAATCCGTTTCCATAATGTCACAACACATTCCATAGAGTCCATTTTTTTAAACATCATTCAGAATTACAGTGAGCAATGAGAGAGGCGGGTGAAAAGTATTAATGTTTAATACCCTTGTTTTACTGTATTTCCACGAATAAGCATTGTTTTTCAAATTGCTTATATTTCCAATTTGACCTAGTCCATGTCATGGTTAGGTAGGCTACATGACAGCCTCGCTCTCTGGCTCAGTTGGGCATCACATACAGATTTCACAATGGAGGAACATATAGGCTATGATAGGGTATTCATGACTAGAAAAAATGCCATATTAATTGACTGTAGACTATACTGAGTGCAGTGGTATGTCTAATGCATAGATGCACTGTACTGTATGTATGTTTCCTGTTTACCTTATATTTGGTCCTTGTCTGATGAACTTAGATTTCATGTGTGAATGGTTCAGTCCTTGAAATGACAAAGAAAGATTAACAGACCTCAGGTTTTCCTCAGATGGTTAAAAGTGGATAACATCCTTTCTTTAAAGGTTCTATGGCTGTATTCTCTCACTCGCCTTCCTCCGGGTTGTGCGTGAATTTGTGTGTGTGGAGGAGAGATTATTTAACTTCATATATCTGTGTGTACAGCAGCGTTTTCTCCATTATAGCATCTACTCACTCTGACCCCTGGAGGAGAGGGCAGATGGCATGTAGGCCCACTGATCCTTATCCAGACTGGCATGGCCTTTTCACACTGCTGACCAGCATCCAGAGCTTAACAGACCTTTAATATTGCCTCTCTCTTTCTCTCTCGACCCATTTCACCCTGTCTGCCATTTTTTCTTTTCATGCTGTTTGAACTTTGGCCTCACTTATATCCTCCGTTTGCCCTTTTTCATTTCAAGCAAAGTTGTAACTTCTCTTCTCTTCTCTTCTCTTCTCTTCTCTTCTCTTCTCTTGATGTTGCTATTGCTAGGGGCGCACAGTGAGTACAGCATAATAACATGCCGCAGGTTTGTTAAAACGTGCAGCATATGACCCAGTTCAGCATCTTTTCCTCTGCTCTCTGAGTGATGACAGACAGAGAGAGAGAGAGAACAAATGTGAGAGGGAGAGGGAGAGAGGGAGAGAGAGAGACAGACAGACAGAGAGACAAAGGATACTATAACACTCTATAACCATCACTGCCAGTACACTATAGCTAGGTGTAATCCAGTTTGAATGGCATATATCTGGTATCGCGGTTAAAAGTTATCAGTTTTTAACACCTGTTGTCTTTTTGTTCTGTAAGCAAGTAACTTTACAATTAGCATTTTGCTGGTTTTCATAAAAGTTACTCCTAGTGTCTTTTTATTATGATGCTGCATAGAATGACGTTGGATACACTGCCCCATCTGTTGGTGAAGTTATTATACTGCAGTTTATAATATATACAAAATATTGTTTATTATTATGGGTTTATTGCATGACCTTCCTGTAACATACCTTAAATACATAATTCTATGACATTTTGTTTGGATTTACAGTAGCGTTCAAAAGTTTGGAATCGCTGCTCAAAAGTTAGGAATCAATGTTTTCAGTAATATAAACTCCATTTTGTTTCAGATTCATCTATAAAATGATTATAATATTTTATAATATAATTACTCCCTTTTTTTGCATTTTTCTGCTCCACTCGGAAAACTTTCCTTTCATGTTTTCCCGTTCAACGCCCAAAAAGTCACACCAAAGAACTTCCTCTCCACACTGTAGACTAACGCTAGATTACTTGTCTTCACGCAGTTGCGTCATCGTGTAACAATATGGAATAGTTCATTACAACCATGACTGGAGGGGTAGGGCTGTATCAACATCACTGAAAATAATAGCTACAATAGCAACAGCCTTTTGTATATCTATATATATGTAATGCCATAAGACTGACTAACTATGTCATAACTGTGTCATGGCACATGGCATCATGACAATTAACGGTAATGGTAACTTGAGACTCTTATAGACAATGTCTATAAGAGAATGTCATGTCTCATGACAGCATGTGACGTCTTCCAAGACACGTTTATGACATGATTATGTCAGTTTGATGAAGCAGGATTCAAGTAACTGCATAGTCATTGATTCATATTAAATCCAATGTGCTGGAGTACAAGACTAAAACAATAAAAAGTTCTGTTTCATTCTTCCATATGTCCATAAAAACAAATATGTGCAGTTGGTGTTCCATTCATAGGTCAGCATGATTTCTTGGAAAGCCTGTATAAATATAGCTCAGGGACTGTAAACATGAGCTCCACTTTTTACCTAGCCTTTTATTAAATCCACTTACAAAACAAAAAGTCACAGTTTGTTCAAAATGTTCTGTGCAGTTTGGAGTTTCCATGGCATCTGCCAAAACTCAGCTGAAATACATGCACTACCAACAGGAAGGTCCTGGAATTCCTGATGCTTCCCCAGTGTGAGATTAAATATGCTATCATATCTGTTCTTCCGAGAAACAAGTCTCAGAAACTGTATATCTTGTCAAAAACATGAAATATTTTATGTGAATCTAGAAAAATGCTTTCTGTAGCTGGCATATTGTTGACCTAAATTTGATTGCAGAGTGCATGATTCTCTTCAGCACATTTTTCTGTGAGCGCTCTAATCAACTGAGGAAGAATACTGCAGCTCATCAAATGCAAAACGACAAGGCCCGCTAGACATTTGAACATAACAAACTCTGCATTCTCCAGGTACTTACCCTAGATACATACAACCCCAAAGTGACAGAAAACATGTCAATCAATCTGGGAGACATAGTCATATCCCAGCTGACCATATGTTGGTGTTTTTGTGTCACAAAGCCTTTGTGTCATTGTTTATGGTGAATATCTCATTGACAGAGGCATGTAATTACAGAATTGCTGTCATGCACAATGCAGTTGGAGTAAATAAAGAGGGGGGAAAAAAAATGTGGCAATATTCTGGTAATGCCATTATTGTGTAATATGCTCCAGGGCATTTCCAAGGATTTTGCAAGAGTGTCATAGCCCCTGCAGGAGCAGATAAAGAAAGGCATGAAGTGGGAAGTTGTAGTGGGGTCAGGGACCATATGTGTGTGTGTGTTTGTCGATTGACGGGGGTGCGTGACCACAAACATTCCAGCAACTGAAAACCATGTGGACAGAAAAGAGACTTTCAGTTCATGTTCAGAAAAAAAGACAACTTTGGTCAAATATGCCCTTGACTTTTTTATTTATGGGAGTGAATAGACTCTTTAGTATCACAGTCAATTATTTTAGCTGACAATGAGACACTAAATTTGTCCAAAATGGGCACTTGGGGAGCTGTGATTATGGCACAAAGGCTTTCATGTGTGTGTGTAAGTGTGCTTACACGGCTGAAGCTTGCAAAGGGTTGAAATAAAGATGATGCTGACATGCATGATTTTTTTCTTGATTATAACAACAAGGTCCAGTGGGATATGTGTAAGCAAATATTTGTAAACATAATATTTAGGTGTTCTTATAGTGTGAGTGCTTGTAATCGGTGAATTACAGACTAGAGGATGAGCCTTCTAGCCCCAGGAAATTCAGGGTTGATATGTGTAAATATGAAACAAGTGAACGCTGATGAATCTGGAATGCTACAGCGAGAGTTTAAGTGACTGTTCTTATTTGATTTCTTCTCCTTCTTCTTGCCCCAGTGTTATCAGTGATTTCCACCCTATTGTCTTATACATAATATGTATCACAGTGAATAGAGCCACATAGCTTGTTCAAACTGGCTCAAAGTTTAAGGAAATACGGTATTTAGGAAATGTGGTTTAATTTTAGAATTGTTCATTGTCTTAGATCCCACTGAGCTCTTTGTTGAAATATGGAAATAAATTGGCCCACAGTTTGGATAATAAAGTCAGCAGTGAAAGTTATTTTTAACATTTACATATGACGACTCAGACAATATTGTTTACGATAGGATTACAGTGTCATCTTTAATAACAATTTTGAAATGTCATCGCTAATGTTAATTTCTCTCTCTCCATGCCTATTTGACATCACAACCAGGCTCATAATACATTTCTGATTTTATTGCACACTTCAATCCAGCCTCTCTTGTATTTCCGAATTAATTTGCATGCCAAGAAGAGCATTTATGTGTTTCATATGTCACTGGTTATGATATACCCAATATGCGCATGGAAAATAGATACACACATATACAAAAACATACATGTTTCCCGCACCGTAATACTCCTATTCATCAGGAATGCATGAATAAGTGCGGGCAGATGCAGACAGTTATAATTACAGGTGATGATGACCTAAGGTTGATGCAGCCTACTATTACCAGCTCAGATATGTGAATAGGCACCCACACACATTCAGATAATGTGTATTCTTGGAGAGCCCACAGAATGCTCCTTCAAGTATCATGCACATCTTAAGGTTCTTTGTAAGAACCCATGAAAGTGAGTCATTATCTATGAAGATATAGCCTCTATTTTGGGTTGTGGTTGCTGAGCATGGAGATAAGAAGATGTTCCAAATTTAATTTATCAAAATGAACCTTTGTGCTCAGTTCGGGCCAAAATAACCCATTTAAAATGTTTACCAAATGTGATTTTTGTGTGAAAAATAATGTGAAAATTTTCTCAGCTCCTTTTCTCTCATGAACATAAATAGACATGTTTAAAAGATTACATTCATTTTAAATATTCTTTACAGCTGTAAATAATTCTGCAGTTGACTGAATGTTACAGAGATTATGATCAGGCCATTTTTACCTGAGAGTGACCAGATGAAATAACGGTGTTTAGGAATGAGTGGTATTTGTAATTATGAAAGAAAATTGTGATTTTGGCTTTTGTCACATCTCCTCCATCTCTTATATACACTCCCACCTGCCATCAGGAGGACCCCCTGACATGTGAAGGGGTTTTATGTGTCTATTTACATCAATAGCGTTTATATTGCTCATAATTAAGATGAAGATATATTGGGTATTGTAAATAATACAATTGTATTGTGCTAAAATCAAATAATATGAACTTTAAGTGTTGCTAAGTAGTGAAAAGAACATGTGAAGAAAGTGTTAAGGTACACAATGTCTACAAGAAAGCCAACACAATGTCATGAAAACATTTCATAAGCTCTGTTTTTTTGGATTATTTAATATTGGTTAATACTAAGTAATCTGATATCAAATGTGATGACTGAAAGGGTTTAGCACAAAAAAAAAAGTGAAACAATTTCACTTTTCCAGTGTTGTAATATTTGGCAGGCCTCAGTGCTGCAGAAATTCCACTGTTGCACAATGTTACTTTTAGTACACAGAGATCTCTCCCGAATCCTCCACCCCCTTCCACACAAACACACACACACACACAGGCCTGCACTTTTTGTAGATCCAGATGTTTCTCAGTAGCTGTCATGCCTCATCCTCTAATCCCACCCTCCCAAACTGTGGGAAGAAACAAAAAAACAAACGCCCACAACCACACACACACACAGACAAAGACATGCACAACACCACACACAAGGGCGGGAAACATTTTTCAATCATTTACACAACTTTTTAAGGGAACACATGCCTGTTGAAGCAGTAGAAAATCACTGGAGCATGAGCTGGAGCATTCCGTCAGCACCAAAGTGGTGAGAAACATATGCATTTTTGCACATGAAGAAGAGTGAAATGAAGAAGAGTGCCACAAACCAGACTGCTTGAAACTGCAAATTGAAGAGAGAGAGGAATTCTTATTATAAATACATACGACTCCAAAGTACTGCAACAAGAAGACAAAGTAGTAAGTCAATAATTATCAGTGCCAGGTGATAATCTTGAAGGTTAAAAGTGAAAGACTTTGGGAAATTGTAGGGTGTTTGAATAGAAATCTTGGAGCACCTCATTTGACACTGAGCACCTGGAAGTTTTTTGGGTTTTTTTTCAGCAAGTAAGTAATACATTCTCACCCAGTGGGTTTCAAATAGGTGGCTAATGCACTCTTTCTTGAATTTGGTTTTAGATTGTATTAAGAGCACCTTCTTTTCCTCTCATCATGAGACCTTCTGACGTAAGATTGTAAGGTTGAAAATTTTTGCCATTCACAATTCACTCTAATCTAATCCTTGTGTTTATGAGTAGAGATGAAGCCAGATTCCATGGCAATGACGGCACTAAGCAGCAAGCAAGATACGGTGTGTATCTTTGGCACAGGTGACTTTGGCCGATCTTTGGGGCTTCGCTTACTTCAAGCAGGGTATGAAGTTGTCTATGGATCCCGAAGCCCCAGAAATTCAGCTCTGCTGCCGAAAGGGGCAAAGGTAATGCCACATGAGGAGGCGTCTCAGAGAGCAAGGGTAATATTTGTGGCCGTGCATCGAGAGCACTATGACTTCCTGACCTCTCTAACCCCAGCTTTAGAAGGGAAAGTGCTGGTGGACATCAGTAATAATATGAGAAAGCGTCAGTACCCAGAATCTAATGCTGAGTATCTGAGCATGCTGATACCTGGAGCATTCGTAGTCAAAGCCTTCAACACCATCTCAGCCTGGGCACTGCAATCGGGCGGGCTGGATGCCAACAGACAGGTAAGAACACATCAAAAATATTGATGCATAATAATATATTCATACAAAAGCATGTATTTATAATAATCGGTAATATGATATAACGCAATATTCAACACACACAATATTGTGATCGTGGATCACCAGTGCCCACATTTGCCATCTTAGACAAGCTTCTCTACTTTACCCCTGGTCATCCCGACCATTTTGTCTGAGGAATATATATTTTTAAATTTTTATAATGTAGCTGAAAACATAACAGATATAATACATCATACATAATACATACAATCATCTGATGACAGCCATTATTGACGTCTCTCAATCTTTGACATGATGGCAAGGTAAGGGTTGAAGTTAATAAGGTGTGACTTCTTAGATTACTAATACATGGTTGATATGCTACTGATAGTTTGTTGATATTTTACTTACCATCTACAAGCATGGACAATATATTGACATTAATGTCTACAGATGTTGCATTTCTGCCTCTGTAGATACATGCTGCACTACCGCAACATTACTGACATGGTTGATATTTTAATGACAGTTTGTTAATATTTTACTACTATTTACATTCATAAACCAAATTTTCACATGTGTGTCTACTGATGCTGAAATACTGCACTACACTGACAGATGGTGGATTTTCTACAGTCTGTTTGTTGATAGTTCACATTAAGGTTTACCCATGGACTTATGCCATTGTATTAATTTGTAGTTGACGATCGGTTAATAATTTACTAATGATCTACAGGGGACACTCAAAATTTATTAATGATGTACAGGGGACACTCAAAATAAATTGTTAACCCACTGTATGTATACTATCACTGTTGTTGGTAAGTGTGCTTTAATAATCCGAGTATGTAAATACCTAAGCAAAAAGACACTCATCTTTAATCTACATGTCAACTATTCATGGAACAAAGTGTAAAGTACCTAATGGTCTGCAAAACAGACTTGTGTAATAAATAATCAAAATTTGCAGACTCTTCTCCAAATATGATCCCAATGTCACGCGCCTGGCGCGCAACATAGCGTAACATTAACTTGTTTGTGTTTCCCTGTTTGTGACACGTGAGTGCTGTTAAGTGTTTCCAGCTGTCCCTCGTTCGTCTC
>JAOUQW010000038.1:20773145-20786469 GCA_028565825.1 Olivaichthys viedmensis | reverse complement strand
TAATATGATTCTAGTGTTTATGCACTTTAGGTTTCAAATCATTTGTAGAAAGCTGTAAAACATTGTGTCCAGAATGACGACTCCAAAATGACTAAGAACGTTTTATAACATCAAGAGTAATGTTAATATAAACATTAATATCCAGAGTGTCTCTTTTTCTGTAAAGCAGTGATCAAATCTTGAAGTGAAGACTTAAATAAAATACTGGAATTATCTATGTGTAGTCATTTTTCCTTTATCTTTAAAATTTTATCATTTAACTTTTTGAATGACTTTTAAATAACATTTTCCCAAAATACTTTAAGAACCAAACAAAACCTTTAAAAATACCTTTTTGTGTGTGTTTTATATTAGATATATTAGATCTACGACATTGTATAAGAGTTTAGCAAATAGAATAGTGACTCTTCATAAAATATAACAGGTGATTCCAAACCATTGAACGCTAGTGTAATTTTGAACAGTGATGCATATAATGTTATTAAACTAATGACGTTTTGTTATATTTTAGTTAGACTTGCTCACATCTGATGTGCTTACTTGTCATTTTTATCCAAAAGCTCTGGCTGGACTTTGATACACAACATGCTTAATTAAAAAAACATGTGTGATGCTCTGCCTCTCAATAAGCACAGAGAAAAAAGAAGGTGGTAAATGGGGCTTCATCCAAACATCGATGTTACTCTGTTTACTAGTGCGTAACACACCTTAGGCTGTAGGGAAGCATCTTAACATAGACGAGTCGAGCGCAGTGTGTGAGTCAGCCATGAATAATACAGGCACTGTGATGAAGCATGCATGGCCACCTATTAATAGCATTAGTTAACGTCCGTGCACAGATTTTGCAATGCCAGTGCAGGAGAATTAGAGCTTTAGCTGAAGGTGTTTTTGAATGTTTATTTTTTTCAAGAGTACTAAAAGACAGTTCAAAATGCAACCCAATGCTCTTGAACACATTTTGAGGTTGGCTCCATATGGTATTTGCTCACTATGTAAGCTTAAAATAGCAAAATGACTGTACACTGTTTTTGCCCTTTTTGGCCAGAGAAAAGTTGTCTTATTGTGGGGCACTTAAGAGCAATTGGCCCAGGCACTGGGACACAACTGCCAAAAATTGGTTACAATCTGCAACAGCTTATTCTCAGAGGATAAGCTGCTTTTCTTCAAGGCTGCTGATGTGCTTAATGAAAGACTTAACTTTGTTTTGTTTTTTTCGTAGTTAAAAAGGAACCCTGTTTATGCCAATAAACTAGGCTTTTGGAGAGTGTGCTGCATGCTGCATATCTATTATCAAAAACAGAAAGAAAGATTCATTTATGAGAAATTTGACCTGGCAGTTGCTCACATTGACACAATCGAGCAAAAAATAAGGAGAGAAAAATAAGAGAAAGATATTAAATGAATGAATAGTGCAAGTATTAATAAAAATAATCATTTCTAGTGTGTAAAAATACAGTATGTTCAGCAGTGTGCACAGAACAAACAAATCAGTTAGCATAGTAAGTATTGTAATTACAATATGTGTACAGAAACCCTAGCATACTAAAAGTCTAAGAGTAATTTATCATTATTTACATATGTGTAGATTCAGTACGGTGACTTGTATCCCACTGGGCTGGAGATGTGGTATGTAAATTGTTTTTGTGGAGTCAACCTCTCTGGGATCTTTAGGCCTCATGCTTGTTCACTACATATAAACTGTTTCTATGGTAATACACAACCAAATTGCCTTTACATGCTTGGGTATATTTCTGATGGCATGGTTAAAAATTAAACAGGGACATACTACTGTACTGCAACTGTGTTTTTGGGACTTGTGCCTTTAGTTTGACCCGTTCTGGCCTCCACTGACCCAAAAGGTCCAGACATCTGCTCTCGCTGTTTAGAGCTACATTCAGTCACTGTGAAATTCATCTGTGGAAATATTGGTTCTGCTGCCAAACCCCTACTGTCAACGTGTGGTTCTGCACTTTCACCAATTAGTGGTTATACAGAAGAGCTGAGATCCAGTTTCTTTCTCAATTACTTACAATTTCAAGTCAGTTCCTTTTAATTACACATCATTTTTAAAATCTGTAAAAACCCAAAAATGTGTAGGCCTACAGTTTAGCATTCCTCAAAAACCCCAAAAGTATATTCATCCAAACTCCACAAATGTGGGAAAATTCAACAAGATGTACAAATAATTTTTTTTAGTGCGGTGTCGCATGAATTAAATACAGTACTGTGCAAAAGTCAGAGAGCACCCTTTTGTGCTCATTCAGTTTTCAATCAAATGGCCATTGAGTACTTAGTGTTAATTATTTGGTGGCAAACAATAATGTTGGGAAAATGTATTTAACAGAAAATCACACAAAAGTCTTCAAAACTAAGTACAGTATGAAATCTGTAAATGTTTCATGTGTAATATTGAACTTTTGTTTCACCTTGCTGTTAATCCCATTCATCCAATTTCATCAAACCAGTAAGTTACAGCTGTTTCATGCAAGTGGAGTTCATTTGCATAAATAAGTGATAAAACTATTATACTTAGTTGGAGGTTTCTGTGTAATTGTAGATTAAATTCACATTTACAGGGTTGTTGTCTGACACCAAAAAGGTAATAATGTGTTTAACAATCAAATTATTTTTAACAATCAAATTACATGGTTGTGGAATTAAAAGACCTTGAATTTGCCTTGGGTGATTTACAATTTGTTGAATTTAAATCTATGCCAAAAAAGCTTATCTTTGATTTAGTTAATATATCTTCAGTAGTTCCTCCCTCAGTGACGTTCATGTATAAGTATTATATAGTTCATGTATAAGTATTCACACACAGTGATAAATGTGCTATATATAGGGTTCTTGTCCAAGTCTGTGTGTGTGTACTGGATATTATGTGCTCAAGGCATGTTACTAATGTTCACTGAGTCACTGTGACTCTCACATCAAATACCTCAAATGACAGAACTGTCTGCACAAATGACATATTTTCAGACTCTACATTCATTTATATACATTTGTTTTTAAATCTAAGGCCTCAGATGAACAAACATACCAGATGAAAATCAGATAAACTATATTTCTACATTGTTTTAACTAGTAAAGTATAAGAACAAAAAATGTCCATTTGAAAAAATAATTTAATATTTGCACTGCTGCTGTAGTGTTATATGACATTTAAGGTTGTTCTCAAAATGTGAAGATGCACTCCTGTTTCAACACATTACTTATTTTTTACAGTACTGTGGGAAGAAATGTATTTTAAAATAATTATTTAATTCTATTTAAATTGGTTGATTTTGATTTATTCAGCTGTTACATTAAAATTCTAATCTAGTTATCAGACAGTGTGGGGAAAGCAAAAAAAAAAGAGCTATTGCTTTTCAGTACTAACTAAATTGAAGTTTTTTTGTTTTCATGTACAACAAATAAACATTTGACCATGGAGTGTCATGCAGTGTCCTTTTCTTTCTAGATACATTGCTGATGCAAATTCCACATACAAATATAATGCGAACACAAGGATTGATAATCTCATTACCAGTGTATTTCCTGCTCCCACACCTCTGTTATCTCTCAAAATTACTCATAATGTCACAAAGATTAACCAACCAGATGAGGAGCAGAGACACCTCACTAACGCCAGATTTAAGTCTTTAGTCAAAGACTTAAGCCCCAGTTTATCTGCTTTATCAGCTAGAGGTTTTTCAGTAAGAAGGTCGGTTTGTTTAACCTCTTTACGCTACGTTGACCCCTGTCAACCTCGGCTCGTCACCACAAAGAGCTGAACGTTCAGAGCTTTTAAACAGGCTTCAACCAAACTGCAAACTTCAGAGTGCAAAACTCACGACCCCAACAAGGTGAGTACAAGAAGTCCAGCTATAAAAAAAAACACATGTAGGCTTGTAAGTCTTAACTTGTGGAATTATAGTGGAATTCTAAAGCTTTATTAATAAAACTTTATCCTTGTTTTAAGTTTTAATGATCTTTAAGTTGCATTCTATTAGATCTGCAAACAAATTCATTTTAATATTAATTAACAAAAAACCAACAACAATGTACAAACATTGTAATAATAGGTTTATTTGAAAATAGATTAGTTAAAATAATTTGTTGAACTTTCTTTCCTAAATGCCTTTTTGAATCCCACGTTAATCACTTGGAATTTGGGTCAAGCAGTGAATTACTTTGCAGAGAGTTAATTAATGAAAGAAAACTCTTAAAACTTTCTTTCATTCTTTCTAATGGTTTTAATTCCCAAGAAAATGTAGCACTGCTATTTGATTTAGCCATGTGTTTTCTTTTGCATTATGGGTGTGTGTGTGTGTGTGTGTGTGTGTGTGTGTGTGTGTGTGCGTGTGTGTGTGTGTGTGTGTGTGTGTATACACGTGTTTACTTGTTTGCCTGTGTGTGTGTGCGTGTGTGTGTGTGTGTGTGTGTGTGTGTATACACGTGTTTACTTGTTTGCCTGTGTATGTGCATGTATTTGTGCTTTTATCCATATGTGTATGTGTGAGAAGGAGAGACAGAAATCCAGCATTCTTTCCCTGCTTATGCAATCATATCCATAGAATGTTCCCACTAATACCCAAAGGCTCTTAGTGAAACACCAGCAATGTGCTTACAGCTTTTCTTCTTAATCGCATCAGTCAGTGGTCTAATTGGTATTACGAACTGGAGATTTAAGGTCTCGCCCTCTCAAGCTCACACAACTTAATCATAATTGCCCACAATTAACGAAGTGAAAAAAAAAGATTGTATTATAGTTTGACTGACTGCTTTGTCGTTAGTGTGTCTAGCATTTACTCCAATCTTCGTGTTTAGTTATGGCATTGTGTGTGTACAGAGAGGGGATGGACATGTATTTAGCTCCTTGTGGGGGCCCCAAATGTCCACATGATGTTAGGAATACATGGCAATTCGGACATTGTTTGATGGTCTCTATAAAAATACAGCTTTTATTTATTTAAAAAATGAAATGTTTATAGCACTCTTGAGTAATAGCACTTGCCCCAAACCTTGTGTTTAGTTATAGTCTCTGTATTTAGATGTGGCTCTCGCTATGTATCTGAGTGATTGTGTGTGTGTTTGTGGAGTGTGTGTGTTTCCTGAGTACTAGTAGCTTTGGACAAAAGCATCTGCCAAATGAATAAATGTAAGAAAAGAAGGCATGAGAGGAGTAAGATGTAATTTATCTAAGCGAGTTTGTGCACTGTTGTAATTTTTTATTTTCAACCAATTTCTGAGGGTCTGCTTCAGATTTGAGTTCATCTGATTTATTAAGCGTGATCCTCAACTGGTTGCTGCATGGGGAGATGTTGTGCTTCACGCTCTATTGAACTTCTGTCAGATGAAGTGATTGTGTGAGAAAGAGAGAGAAGGAAAGAGAGGGGACACTGGGAGTGTGTTTTGTGGAGGATGTCTTTAAGAGCAAACTGGCCTCAAGGCTAAAGCTACAAATCTCATGGTTGATTAACCTATGGAAGTTTACTTATTTATGCACCATACCATTTGCCATCAGTTTATTAATGAATAGATGTTTAATGTTTATTATTCTTGTTCACAGGAGACTTTTTGATATAATCCTACAACAAAATCAACATATGCTAGCATTAAGACTATGTGGTGCAATGGACATTAAACTTTTAGATTTGAGGCCATTTAAAGGTCGTTGATTTGCAAAATAACCACAATTTTGCCTCATTTGTAAGTCAAAGAAAATGCTAAAGGAAAGAAAACGCTAACATAACTTTGTAAAATTCGTATAGTACAGTTTTTTGGTTGAGTCATTAGTTAAGTTTTCATGAACTGTATGTGTAAAATGCAAGGAATAAAATGAAAACATGTTATATAATAATTGTGATTTTTGCTGCTGGCATCTCATTTCTATACAAGTTCCATACAAGTTGACTTTTTGCGATAAAAATGCTTTATACCTAAAAGAAGGAAAAAAGAAAAAAAAACTTTAGTCATATAGGATTTTTTTTTTGGATTTCTTTTTGTATGTGTGTTTTACATATTTCCATAAATTATTTTATGTACAGTACATTGCACATTGTGTACACATTTTCTTTTGCTTGGCTTCCCTGACTTTTCCATCACATACTGATAACGGTAACAAAAACAGAATCTACAGATGACTGATTCATCCACGTGGTCTCCCACTTGCAAATTCATAACAATGCAATTCTTATGAAAAGTTACTAAGGTTCAGGTTAGGGTTGAGGTGGGGTTAGCGTTTATACCTTTTCTTACGATTATTGATATGAAAATCGAACCACATGGCCCCTGCTTGTTTAAATTTCTTTGAATTTTTTTAATAAAATTTTTCCGCTGAAGTCAAATGGAAAAAACGTTTTGTCAATATTTGTAAAGAAAGTGATAATTGATGTTTCCATAGTCTACATTGGCAAACATTTCAAAGTCTTAAGGCTTAAAATCCCTCAGATGGAAACATTCCTCTTGGTTTTGAGACTCTCATGGTGAGTGTAAACTTTCCAACACATCAACTAATTCCAAACATCTTTTGTAAGAGAAAAAGAAGAGAGTTAAGGAAGTCATTTAATTTCATGTAATTACTGTAGAAATTATGGAAATTATAGGATTTATTGTGAAGTTATAATGCTTTATTGATAACACTTTAGGGTGGTTTTGTGTTTTAATAAAAAAGTATATCTTAGCAAGTGAAAATATTTTGAATATAGGCATATTTATCTAAAATCTCACATTATGAGATTATCATAAAACAAATGTGAGATTATCAAGCCTATTTCTAGACATTTTTACTCATTTCAAGCGTAAAATTATCTTATTCTATTTGCAGATAAGTTTGTTTCTTTCGGGAAATAAATGCTTGAAATTAACAAAATTATCTGCTAAAAAGAGAATTTCAAGCTTGAATGTAGTAAAAATGTCTAAAAATAGGCTTAATAATCATATATTTATTTTATGATAATCTCATAATGGAAAATAGTAAATGAAGATGCCTATATTCAACTTATTTTCACTTGCTAAGATATATTTTTTGCAGTGTACTGTAGAGTTCCATAAAATTAGATATCCATCAAATTAATGACCATTTATGGTTTATTCACAGCACACATTTTTGCTATAATCTCCAAAATACAATGATACTAGTCATGGTTGACTTTATTTGAGACTCACAAGAATCCAGACCTCAGGACACATTGGCTAATTCCAAACATCTTTTCTGAAAGAAAAAAAAAGGGGAAACTCCTTGGATGTTAAAGAGGGATCCTCTTTCAGCTGCCAAGGCTAAACCTAATGGGCAATTTTATTTGAAAAGACATTATAAAGAACCATCGTGTCAGGGAGCCGGATTGTGAGTCACTTATGATCTATTCATTCCTCGGTTTGTGCATCTCGGAGATGGGTCGCTCTGGCCTGGATGGCCCAGTTGAGCTAATTGGTGCGGCTTTTGGTAGAGTGCTGATTAAAGATGGATGTGGGGAATGGAGGTAGAGCTGGGTTAACCTGAAGCGACATGAACGATGAAAGGCGGTGGTATTAATGCACTGCCCAGAGGAGACCAGGCCGGCCCGGAGACGCTTGTTTTCTCTCTGTTTGTCACGCAAGTTTCCTGCTTCTCCCAGATTGGATGCTGGCAGGCTCCTCCTACCAAACCCTGACTCACACAGTTTCTCACACACATACTCTATCTCTTTTTTACACACATACAGTAAAACCCCAAGTGTTAAATAGCAGCTACAGTGTTCATGTAAGCTGGACACAAATTAACACGATAATAATTCATCTATCTATCTATCTATCTATCTATCTATCTATCTATCTATCTATCTATCTATCCCATGTGTATTTACACTGTCACTCTCTCTCCTTCTCTGCCTTCCTCACTCTCAGCACTCTAACAGGGAGCTGATGCCTCGTGACATTGAGAAAGTGATAGAAAGTGATTTATTATCTTTCTCCCATCTGTCTGTGGTCTGGAGATGAAAACAACCAGTTTTAGGGCACTTTGAGTGCTTGTAATTAATTGATGAAGATGGCAACACATCAGTGTGACTTCCCATTCCTCCCTCCTCCATCCAGTCTTTGGGTAGGAAGTTACACCCAGACACCATGTTGGCAGGAAAAAGGGTGAGTCGAGCATCAGGCCCATGCCAGACTCATATCATCATGAGGTACATATCACGAATCAAATTTCCAGGGTCCTCCTTTGCAACATAAAACAGAGGCGCTTAAATTGGTTCAGAAACCCGCTGACAAAGGATATCAATATATTTAGGCACTATATTAGATTTTAGTGCTATGACTTGGTGTCAGTATTAATATTAAAGTATTGTTTTATGGATTCATTAATTTATTGCATGGATCCAAGAAATTTTAGGATGGCTAATTGATACTAATAATAATTTTATGACAATTGCTCCTATATTTTTACTAGTAATAAGACTAGTATCTGACTACTAACAGCAACAACAACAAAAATGTATAAATAAATAAATAAATAAATAATAATAATAATAATAATAGGTTTGACTTTACACCACATATGAACACACTGCTTTAGGAATCCAAAAGGCAGGATTTAAAATGACCTTGTCTTAAAACTGTATTTACTAATTAATTGTTAGTTATTGAGAAAAGAACAATTACATTTTTTCATTTTTCGTTAATTGTATGTGTTTAAATGGAACTAAGATTGATAATATCTCAAAGTTTGTAGCTTTTTCTTAATTAAATGTTGCCTTTTTCATATGCGGTACTGCTGTAATGCTGGTCAATTTGCTAACCAGTGAGAAATATATGCAAATGCTATAATATCATATTTTTGCTATGTTTCAGTCCAACCTTTTAGCATACATCTATGTGAGATGTACTTAAAAATGAGCTTTTTTGCAGCTGTAATCTTACAGAATACACATCCCACTTTATTGTGAGTTTCAGCTTATAGAAAAGTGTCCCTTACAGGCTTACTAAATACATTTGCCATATTTACCTTTGTGTTACAAGTAGAGAAATGTCCATGGTATTATAAAAGTGTCAATGATTCATTTCCTTCTTTTCAGCATTTATTCGGCAAATAGACCCAATCACACAATTTTCTCTATCACACAATTATTTGCCTAACAGTATGTGCACATACATTATTTTATATTATTAATAATCACACTTACCTTACAGATGTACATATCTAGAGTCACTCCTGAAATAAATGTTATGTAATTAAAAGTAAATAAGCAGAAAGGATAAGTTCTTTATCAACATTTCGTTTCTCTTTCCTGTGTAATAAATGTGTATACAAAGAATTAATAACTGGATAATATACATACATTCTAAAAGAAAGATATTCAATAATGATACTTTGGTTAAAATCATTAAAGTCAAAAACTTGGTGAGGGTAGTTTGTGAAACATAAGTCTTTGAATGGAAAAGTTAGGTTCAGAGTTACAGTACTGTGCAAGAGTCACAATATGCAAGAAATTCCATAAAGCGAAAAAATGCTTTTAAAAATAAAGTTCCTGAATATAAAAAAAAATACTATAAAGAGCAGTAAACAGTGAAAAACTAAAACAAATAAATTTTTGGTGTGACCAGCTTTTGCCTTTAAAACTGCATCAATTCTCTTCGGCACGCTGTCGTGCGGTTTTATAAGGAAATCGGCTGGTAGGTTGTTCCAAGAATCTTGGAGAACTTGCCACAGTTTTTCTGCAGAACTTTGGCTCTCATTTGCTTCTGTCTCTGCAGGTAAAATCCCAGAATAGCCTTGATTCTGTTTTTATCTAAAAAGTGCTCTATTACTTAATATATTACTTTCTTTAAAGACTTACAAAAAATTCTCTATAAAATGTATAATATATTTTATATTTCTTTTCTGATGACGCACTAATGCAGAAGACACAAAATAAACATCTAAGACTTTTGCACAGTACTGTATATGCTAGAATTGTTATAATCGATTATTTGTTTTATTCACTTTACTTTCCTGCTGTGTGTTTATGTATTCCAATACTCTTAATACAATTATTTGTAATTAAAATTAATAATTGTAATTAAAGTGGTTTATTTTAGGTGCTATCACATATTAAAAAAATATTCTATTTTAAAAAAGTATATTTGACCCAGTGTTTTGGGTGTTTTATAAGGGTAGCAAAATGCACATGTAATATTGCACAACACACGGAGTAATCCATTCTTATCTCCTAAAAATGATAATGCTCCAATAAAATCACATTCATTTTTATTAAAAGCCAAAAGAAAAAAAAGAAAAAAGAAAAGGATGGGACAGTTAAAAGAAATCGCTTGGTTTTGATAATGAAAGTTGAATTATCAAATATTTCAACAAACATAATATATACGTTTATATGAAAAGACAATTGGTTATGTTTTTATTGCCACTCTAAATGTAAAATATGAAGTAATGGTGGTTCTTTTAAAGTGACTATTAAATTTGTTTATGTTTATACAGTTTTTAATCTGTTTGTGTAGAAATAAATTAGCATTTAATCACCAAATGTATATTAAGGTATGTCAAAGCGTAAAGCCATTATACCTAATTCCACATGCTCTAACTATATCTATATCTATACCCTCTATAAACACTGATTCTTTATTTAGCAGTACACTTTTCCTGGACAGCTTACGTATAAATGCATACACTGATAATCTTACAGACATGTGAGCACCCAGGAAGTTACAAACACATTTATGTCAAAGCAATGAAATTCACTGACCGTGCTCAGATTGGTCCTCTGTCTCGGCACAGATTTAGGTCAGGGCACAGGAGTGTGTTTGGATTTGGTTGAGCTTCTCATTATTGAGCAATGGTTTTTGACCTGTATTGCGGTGCAAGACTTACTGGTCACTGACTCTATAACCTGTGTGTGTCTGGACCTTATCAGTGCTTGTGCAGTCACATGGTAACAGCAACAGTGTGAATAAATGACAAATTCAGGAGTCTCACATTTGCAAGCTTAATTTCATGTCTGGTGAATATTCAGTCCTGTCTGTCTGTTATTGCAAATGTTTTGTTGGTTATTCCAAATAATGTTTTTTCTTAATTCATGTGCTTGATTTACTTTAATATATCAGTATGATGAGGTTTTACTTTTTTTCTTTACTGAATTTTCCTTACACAAATCTCTATTTTAGCATCAACATACCGGGATGGTGGTATACCATGATAAGGAAATATGAAATCAATGAACACTGTATTTGTACATTGTTTAGGTAAATTAATGAAGACAAAAAACCTATTCACTTAACAAGTCTGCATTAATAACATAACCAAATAATTTAATACCTCCACTGTTTATACAGCGTTTTATGTCATTCAATTTTGTCTTTTTCGAAAAATAGAAAGTTCTAAACAGATATCACGATATACCAAAAACCATAATACTGGGTTGTACAATATGGTTATCGTAATTTGAAATTTTGTTTTCATTCCACCCCTTAATATATAGTATGGTTTTCCCCTCAAAGTGTATAGTTATGTATCAAATAATCTAAATTTTAAAGAAATATTTCTCCATAAACTTACTGTGCGAACTTTACGTGTGAGTTATTGGTCTGTTTTAGTTTTAGACCTCTTATATCTTCTCTGTGCCAGCTTTAGTCCTTGGCTCTGATCCCAAATGGAAGTTAGAAACCCCTGGTCAGTATTACTAGTTTCTTTCACCTTATTTTCTAGGCTTTGGAGTCAGCATCATCTATCTTTTTTGAATGATCAGACATTACATTTAGGTATACACCTATCCAACTGACATATACAGCTCATTAGTTAATGTCAGTAGTGTTTTTCTTTGGTTTGGGGATTTGTGTGTTAAGGTCTGGGTGAGGTATGGGGGTTGTCAGGTTTGATTTCCTCAGTGTGGCTTTTGCTTTTTGTGTGGGGTTACCGAGCTCTTTCATTTTCCCCCTTGGAACCAGACACACTCTGTACTACTGGGACCAGCGGAAAACACGCTTCAACAAATCAACTCCAACCCACCATGGATTAGAAATTACACAGTTGGTTTGTTCCATTAGTAGCTGATTAATTAAAGATAAATTAAGTGCTAATTAACTGGAATTATTTAGCTTGAGAAAGGTGTGATAACACTTTATGATGAGCCATGTAAGTGGGAATAATTTGTTTGATAGGTAAGAAACAGTTTCATACATTTTACATTTGGTGGATACATAGCAGTATTTGTTTGGGGTTTGTTACAAATAGTGCTATGCATCTACCAAATAGGTTTTTAATTTTTAGTTTTTTATTTAATAATTTAAAGTTGAACATATTTAGGAGCTACTTATCTTTAAAGATACATTTTATTTTGTTATTTGTAATTGGCACAGGTGGGACTGTATAAATATACTTCACATGCAAAATAAACCTGGCTGGAAATGCATTTCTTTAGGCTTGTAATCAGCGTGACTTTGAAAGAAGTGTGCTTGGGTGCCTTTGAGGTAAGTAAGTCTATGGTCTAGTTTAGAAAGTTGGAAGGGTAATGCTTTGCATTAAGGTTTTCTTATTAAAGGAATTACTAATGGAATAAACATAAATGGAACGGGAATGGAAATAAACTTTTTAATGCAGGTGTTCATTATTTAGCTAACATTCAAATAAACATCAATTAATACAAGTGATAATTCCTATTTTAACTTTACTTAATGACTTCAATGATAAAAAAAAATATGTAAATAAAATCAACAGTGTTTCAGTCTAATTTTTGTAAACAACAAGGATAAGAGTTAAGTAATTACTACTTATTATTTAAATGGCTGCCAAACCATTGCACATATTGTGATTGC
The DNA here is from genome assembly GCA_028565825.1 of Olivaichthys viedmensis. Classification (NCBI taxonomy): domain Eukaryota; kingdom Metazoa; phylum Chordata; class Actinopteri; order Siluriformes; family Diplomystidae; genus Olivaichthys; species Olivaichthys viedmensis. Next base: position 20,773,704 of record JAOUQW010000038.1, on the reverse strand, counting down.
GAATCAACAGCGTATTACTTTAATTCTAATTTAACATTATTTGGGTCAGCCACAGATATAGGATTAAGTTCACCAATAATATAATCTGCCTAATACTTTGCATTTAAAAGAGTAGCCAATTTTCTTTAGTGTTTTGTTGAAGTGTGATGTCTGCCTTCCCTCTGATAGTTTTCTAGTTCTTATCGTTTTAAATAATACACAAGTGTCACATATTGTTGCAGAAATACTTAATAAATTGCTTTGGGTGTTGGATAAGAATAATGCATATAATATGTAAAATAAAAATAAATACAATTATGTACAGTATAATTATAAAATAAAGCTTTGTTGGTTAATTTAAGGTATTTGAGATGTCATGTAAATATATATTTCCAACAACACATGACTCGCTCGTATCATATTTGTAGATTTCTAAAATTAATTAGATGTATAACTATATTGAATAAAACATCAATGTTGAAATAATTTGTGAGGATACCACATCGACAGTACTGCTGAAGTTTATTCTGTCTGTATAAAGAGGCAATACCATAATTGCATTATAAACCTTGCTACTCCT
>JAOUQW010000038.1:20750262-20773045 GCA_028565825.1 Olivaichthys viedmensis | reverse complement strand
ATGCACGCTAAACAGGACAACAGAACGTTATTAAATGGGGTAGTCTGTAAAATGTCTGTAAACAATATTGACTGGGGCTATATGGGGCTAATAGGCAATTTTTTGCAGTAACTGGCGGTAATCACATTGAGCTTGGCATGGTCTGTCTGTGCTGCACCATTTCTCACCACTCCCCGTCCTGCCCACTACAACAGGATGCTGATTTTGAACTTCTATGCAATGTGCGATCAGTCAGGCATACACCCACTTCAACCGGCATGTGCTGTGCTCATTGCTAGCTAGAATGAGTAAACAAACGTCGCTTATGAGTTTCTTTGGAGGTGGTAGGGGAGATAAAAGACCTATTGAGAGCTAAGAGACAGCAGAGGCTGAAACCAAAAATATGACAAGTCATACATGAAATATGGATTGAGTTAAGAGAGCCGCTACAGAGATTTCTTTCAGAAAAAAGGCACAACTGGCAGCACACTTCAGTGACCAGGAATGGATGGCAAAACTTGCTTACCTGTGTGACATCTTCAACCTGCTCAATGAACTCAATATGAAGAATGACAAATTTAATGACAACTGTCTTTAAGTTGGCAGATAAAGTATCTGCATTATAAAGCCAAGCTAGAACTGTGGGGACGACGAGTGGACAGGGCATATTTGACATGTTTCAAACATTAGCTGGGGTTTTGGGAGAGACTGAGGCTGGGGCCAACGTTCTCCCAGCTGGTGTGTGATCACCTACCTTTGCTGTCGACAGAATTTGAGCGTTACTTTCCAACCACAAAAGAAGTGCAAATAAATAGATCCGTGACCCATTTGTGAATGTCCCCAGTGAATTGTGCATGTCATTGAGCTTGCATTGATGGTGCACTGAAAAGTATGTTTGAGATAACATCTCTGCCAGCCTTCTGAATCAAAATCAAGGCTGAATATGGCTATGAGATAGCCACGAAGCACTGAAAACGTTGCTTTCATTTCCAACAACCTATCTCCGGTTTTCTGCAATGACTAAATTGTGGAGTATACTGGACGTAAGGAACATGTCCAGGTGTGTCACTGTCTCCCATCACCCCCTGATGAGACCGTCTTGTTGGAGGGACACAGGCCCAGAGCTCGCACTGATTCAGGGATATTGGTGAATGAATGTTTTACGTTTATGCAAGGAAAATATGTGCTATATGTTTTGTAGTAACGTTTGACAAAATTAAAACGTTATGATACTATTGACTATATTGAGCATATTCCGGTTGTGATATCCACCCTCCCAGCCCTCGCTTGTTGGCCGGTCTGCGAGAATATCGTCAATTTAAAATCAGTCCACGGTGCAAAAAAGGTTGGGGACCTGTGCTTTATGGGACAAGTTCTTACAGACAGAGCTCTGGCAGACAGGACAGAGTGGCCCTGCCAGGGTTCACTCATGAACAGATGAGTTAGTGCTCAAGCACAGCAGCTGACAGGAGGCTTCAGTCTCATTAATTTCACTGAAAACTCTTAAATAAAGCATGGGTGTCCAAATCTGTCCCAGAGCTGAGGTCTGGTCACGGACACAGAGAACCTCTCCCCTTCTTCTTATTGAATATAATGCTTCAAATGTACATGTACATTTATTACCTTATTAGTGGTTCAGGGACGCAGAAACACACACACACATTCTCCAAATGATTTTTAAGATCAGATTGTTCTGGGTCTACCTGTGCACTCAGAGTAATTAAGCTATTAGAGTGATCTCATTGGCAGGAAGCCTTTCTCTCCTGCTGCCATTTGTCTGATGAATGGATGGATGGAGAGATGGATGGATGCTTGCATAATGGATAGATGGATGGTTCTATGCTTGAATAGATGGATGGATGGTTGCTTGGATGGATGTATGGATGAATGCATGGATGGGATGCTTGGATAGTTGAATGCTTGGATGGATGATATAATGGATGTGGATGGATGGATGGTTCCATGGACGGATAGATGCTTGGATGGATGATATAATGGATGTGGATAGTTGGATGGATGGATAAATCCTTGGTTTTACCCTTGCATTTACCCTGTCTTTAGCTATACCTTATTTTTCCCTTTTCCTTTTTGTGGCAAGAGAGATACCCTCTTTGTGATATATTTGATATTTTACAGAAAAAGGTTACAGAAAGGGTCTCTGATCGAACCGGTGTTTCTGCCCGGTTAAGAAAGGGATTTTTGAAACTTGACACCTGACCAAGATATTTAAATGGCAGTGGGTATTTTCAAAGGGATTAGAGAAGGGGTAAGCCCCCATTTATTTGGTTATTATTAGTAGTTGGAGGCATGGGCTTGGTACCAAATTTGATTGAGAATTAGGGAAGACGCACCTACTTGACAATTTTAACTGTTACACTCTTAGAAAAACAGGCTCTTTACTAATTCTCGCCTCCTTAAAAGAAGCGCTTTCCTGCTCGCTCTTTCTTTGACGCGCATAGGCTCCGGTCCACACGCATCGGCCCGCAGGCTCGCGGCTCAACACATTTGCTCGGTACTGCTGTGAAGCACCGTCTGCATGTGGGCTTGCTGCTCATGTCCTTTGCCTTGCCATGTTCACCGTCGCGTCGAGAGATTGAGTCGTGCAGTGTGAGCAGTGGTCCGGTTACTCGTCTCACAGCGTAAGTGGTTCAATTCCAATGATACCACGATTCACATCAGTCTGAAAATGTTGACAAGCAGGCAGCGCTCAGTTCGCGCAGTCTTATGCGCTGAAAACTTTAATAGTCGATTATGGACACGATGGACGCTGTTGCCACTGTTCAATTTTCTGACATGTCAGAAACATTAATCTGACTTTAATCCGGCGTCGTTTTACCCTCTCGCACTGCGCTTCACACGCGATTTAGCAGGCGATCCAGAAAATGTGTCGGCGACGGCAGTATCGTGCCTAAATCGCACAGTGCAGTCTAATGCATTGACAACTGAATTGACCCCAGTCCATTTTTATTTTATTTTTTATTTTATTGACTTTTGAATGGTCACAGTTTGCGTTTTTGAACAAGAACAGATGACTTGCAAGAGAAATATTTTATGTTTATCTTTAAATAAAATAATGACCTTCAATTTTGTCATCCACCCGCCTTTGGTATCGAAAAATAATTTTTCAAAGTATTGTGTAGTAGTTGAAAATTTCTGTATCGTGACAACACTACAATCTTCAAGGGTTCTTTAGATATTTAAGGGTTCTTGATTTCTACTTGAACCCTCTCTGATAGTGAAACACTCTGTTATGGGGTTCTACATAGAACCTTTAAGGGTTCCCCCTAGAAGGACAAGCCAAAAAAATCTTTACATTTCTAGATTTTACCTTTTTTTTCTTCTAATAGTGTAAGGAAGGGCATTAAATGTACTGTAAGTATTTGTTGGAGAAGTGTTAAACAATTTATTATTTTATTATATTCTATTTTTCTAATTATTTCCTGTAGATGTTTATTGAACAAAGACTTTTACTTATCGACTTCAGCACTCATAACTGGCTTGACCCAAATACAACTGATTTGCAAATTACTATTTTAGGATATTATTTCTGCCTGATTGCTCCCAACCAGACTGGCCATTGAAGCAATTATGGGCTACAATTATGTCCATCTAAATACCCATCACCATTTCTGAAGATCCTCAACAACACGTCTACAGAGACTTTCTCCAGCCAACAGTGAGCTTAAAAACTGTCCTGTTATCACCATGCATTAACCCTGTATCAACACCACATTACTGAGACAAGTGTATTGTAGTGTTGCGGCACCTGCGGGGATAGCATTCGCATACTCGTGAGCCCCCGCGACCGGCTGTTATTTGTGCAAGATAATCCCCTGTTTTGTTGAACTGGGTGTTTGGGGGGGAAAAAAAGGGGATGGGGCTAGCTGGCCATGACAGCGACCAGTTACAAGCGGAAGGCCGGCAAGGGGAAGCACTCCGCAATGCATCGGCACTTGACGGTGGCCTGGGCTGGAGCAGAGCGGAGCCAGTAGCAAGCAGCAGCTGGGGTCATATGCCTGCCCTGCTACAACAGAGACGACAGCGACAATGATGCAGCTGAGCTTGGTGTTGGAAGGAAATGCAATGCAGGTACTGCTTGATGTCCCCGAAGCAGAACACGGGCAGCTGACGGCAATCAAGACAGCTCTTCAGCTTTCTGTCTGCCGTGTCAGGGAGGACGGCGGTGACACGAGTGAATAAGAGATGCGCCGTGTAATGTCTGACCGGCAGCCAGCAACGTGGTTGGTCTATTGGCATTGCGGCAAGATGGACCACAAAGCACGCCACTGCCGTGAGCCTGCGCCGGCGAGGAAACGACGAGGTAGCCGCCCACATACCTTCAGCCCCTTGGCAAGAACCGCGTAGAACAACATGGTCTCTGGATGCTGTGCACGGTCGACGGGGTCAGCTGCCATGCCCTGGTCAACCCTGGGCCAACCGTTTCCATCCTCCGCTCCGGGGTGCTGCCGGGCACCGATAAGAGAGCTCAATCAGACTGAACAGCTGCGAACGTAAACCTGAAGTCCGTCACCGGGGGATGGTACTCGTACTGGGAAAGAGGCAGCTCGCAGTCAGGGTGTCTCAGTCCTATTCGGGACCCGTGCATTGTGGGGTTGGACTTCCTCACTGTAGTCTGGGCTTCGCTGGACCCTAGTGACGGTACGCTCTGCATGGACTGAATGGAGATTCATCTCATTCACGGGAACTAGGGACGCGAGGCGTGAGGCTAACACAGTGGAAGTGACTGGCGAGCAGGAAAGTCCACTCCAGTCCTCCATGAGGGATCCTCCTAACCTTGGGGGAGTTGAACACGCAGCGCCAGGGAAGAGTGGGGAAACTCCGGAGGCACAGAGGAGCGACGCAGACTCTGGAGCTGGCATGAGATCATATGACGAACCTATGGGATAGTATGGAGATGGGGCTCTCTCGCACGGCAGCATAAAGCGAGCAGTGGCCAGGAGCGGGTTTGTGGCGCTCGGTGCCAGGCGGAGCCTATGTGTGCTGGGGACCGGGTGTGGCTCATCGGCCCACGACAGAGCAAGGGACTGTGGTACCGACATTGGAATTGAAGGTAGGGCTCCTCGGCGCAACCGGCGGCTGCTGCCGCGCTATAGAGACTTTGTCTTGGACTGAGTTTGTGTAATGGGTTGTGTTGAGGTGTGCGGTGTTTGGGTTGCTGGGATGGCTGACCCTTGCTGACCCTTGTTAACCCATGTTAATATTTCACTGACAGTGCATATGCTTGTAATGTTTTGCATAACTGTGGCCATATGTGGAAAAAAAGGGAAGCCTAACTACAGGTAATACAGCCATTAGTCATAAAGATTCCTTCTTGAAATTATGGACTTTTGTTCTAGGTGGTTTATCTGTGCTGGTCCTGTGACCCCTGCTCAGCGTTGTCCAGGCACTGTTTATGTATAAATAATCAAAACATCTTTGGTTAGTTCTCTCTGCCCTTGCATTTCTCCTGCCATCACCTGTTTTTTCTTTTTTCTTCCTTTGGAAAGAAAGATACTTAACTTTGTGATACAGATAATACCTTAGACATAAAAGCTCACACACACACACACACACACACACACACACACACACTCGCCTTTGTCAATGGCTCATCCATCATTAATAATTCAGAAGCACCTTTAAATAATCTGGCTTTTCCAAGACAGCACTTGCATGCTGTTCACAAGAGTTCTTCATTATTGAACATGAGTGCTCACCACAGGTGTTGTAGTATGGGTATGTGTGACTGTGAAAGGAGGAAGGTGTTATTTTAGATCCAGCTTGCTCTGCTTTGCCTCACCTGGGCGCCTGGAGCAGGAATTGGGCTGTTCTAGATCAGGGGAAGCCTTGATGCAGTCCAGAGCTTTTAATGAACAAATTTTCATTGACTAGGTGGAAGAGTATGCATCCACAAAAACGCTTACTCACTCACATACATTTACACCACATACCCTTCACAAATATTGATCTACAATCAATCACTGAATTTCTCTCCAGATGTGTGCAATGACTTACTGTATCACCTTACAGTAAATATTAAATTGCATGCAAGATTGCATGACTTGTTTTTTAATGTGGATTATCTTTCTCCCTGATGATGCACATCTGTCTCAGATGAGCTAATTTTCCAATGCCACTCTTCCTCAAATGTAATTAGCCTGAATTTTAGAGCACCCTGCAGATTGCTATTCTTTCACCGAACCCGGATACGTGACCCGGGGTTAATCGAAGCCTTGTGGGTTTTTGGAGTTTGGAACATTGCCCTTAACCTCTCTCCGACAAGAGAGGAAGTTATTATTGCAGTTCAGCTCGCCACCCGCTAATGAACTGGGCAGGATATTGTGTTGGTGGGGGCAAATTTATCTGGAACGTGTAGAATTTTTAACACCCACGCTGCTTTTTTAACCACCACATGGACACATTGACGTGCGTGATGGAAGACCTTGATGATGCTTTCCATCCTTCTGACAGAGACCTTATTCACATTGTAAAGAAAAAAAAGTAATGATATTTATGATTGCATCAGAGTGCTGAAAATGGGGCCAAGGTGAATTTCACAGAAAGAAGGCATAAAGGAAAGAACCAGAAGACTAAATCAATCTGCTATCCACCCATCACCCAGAATTAATCGATTGCGGTTTTGTTTTCATCCAGCCACGACTGCAAGCTGCAGCAAGACTCTGAGAGACGTAAAAATACACTTCATCATGACAATGAGCATGTCAGAAGTTAATGGTAAAAAAATCTGCTTTTGTGCTCCATCTTGCGTGGTGTTGAATTGAAAGTAACAGAGAGATACGAGGTGCGCCATGTTGTCAAGGTTCTTTGTCATAAATCTTGATGGTAAATGATTTTAACCTTCATACACTCTTTAGCCATTCAAACCAAGCTCTTTAAATGGACTTTACCTAAGTCGAGTGCGCTAGCAGCAAATAATTTTTTAATATTCTGTGTCATAAACTTGCATTAAATGTCAGAAAGTAATTAATCTCTCTGGGGTGTGAGTACATGTGTGTGTGCAGGGATGAAAAAGAAAGTAGAATTAGCACATTGGTAAACTCCCATTAAAATAATATATTAATCCCACAAAAAGGCGACGTTTTGAGCTAAATGTCCTTTATCAGACATCTATACATTCCAACAGCCAATAAATACCTACACATACTCTTAAGCCCCCACATATCACGTGATACACTCACCAATTATGAAAAGTTTACATACATATACAGTATACAGTGAAAAGGTTTGCATACCCTTAGGACAAAATAAAGAAGGCAAAGAAATTTAATATATAACAACGAGACATTTAGTGTTATATATGTTCCTTCATTATCACAAGTAACAAAAATGGTCAAGATTTGTTAAGATATTAATAATGAAAAACAAAAACAAAATCATATCAGTTCAAACATTTGCACATTTGCACATTCTTCTTGACATCTCTGCCCTAACAATGCCAGATTTCTTAGACAATCTTTGCCAATTCTTCTTGACATATCTGTTATAAAAGTGTCCAAATCGCCCTTTGATTAGCACTCAGAGACAATTCTTATCCCCCCAATCACTCATTACTATTATTAATTTCACCTGTCCCTCCATCATGCTAATGATTTCTTATAGTGGCATTTAGCACATTTAAGTGACCATGAAATCAAAATGAGTGTTTTAGAGCTTTTTGTATGTATCCCGTGGCATTATGGACACAAATATGCTAGCATATTATTTAAAAAATATTTCATATTTCATAGATTTTCTCACAAGAATGTTGTAGTTTGCTATTTCCAGGAAAATGGTAAAAAACAAGAACTGATGACTCATCCTGAAACGTGTCCAATTAAATGCTCTCTAGAATGCATATGTCCCGTCCACATAAATATGAATACTGCTTGGTATTGCTCTATAGTAGCAGCTAGTTACCAGCAAACATGGGTCTGTGTGGTCTTGTTTTTTCCAGAAAGCCTGCTACTCAATATAATTTTACTTCACTGATTCATTTATTAAGCCACAGTCGTTTCCCCCTCCCCTGCGACAAGACTAATGCCCTCACTGCCGGATTTCTGTGGCCCGGTACTGGTCCACAGCACAATGGTTGGGAACCTCTGCACTAGGATACCGACTTTGACAAAGTCGACAGGCATATACAAAGCCGGCGGTGAGAAATTAATTCAAAACAAGTTCGCTTCCAACTTTCAGCTGCATACTTAGCTGGTTTGCTAACCTACTGTTATGTGTGTTAATATTTGTCAGGGGTGTGGCGTATCTTGAACGCTACCGGCTGTTGTGGAAATCAGTCAAGCCCTTTGATGCGCCCCCTACGCATCCCACCCAAGGCAGTGGTGGCTGAGTGGTTAGGGTTCTGCACTACTGATCAGAAGGTTGTGGGTTCAAGCCTCAAGATGCCACAGTTGGGCCCTTGTGCAAGGTCATTAACCTTCTTTGCTCCAGGGACACTGTATCATGACCCTGACCTCAGTTGTAAGTTGCTCTGGATAAGGGCATCTGCTCAATGCAAAATGTAAATCTACCTGTTTAAAAAGAAATAATAAATTAGATCAATAACTCTCAAACCATTTCATGGTCACTGTAAGGGCTCTCTTTTTGTTATCATAACACAAGCGCAAAAATCAGGCAAAATATCACAGCATTATATATTCTCTGTATTTTCAGGACCACTGGCACAGGTGGTAACCTGGCGAAGAGTAGTGTAATAAAAAGGGGTGGGGTTAGAATAAATACCTTATCAAGGGTTGTGGTTAGGTGTGCTGCTATGATATCCAATCAAATCAGTCCCTCTGATGGTGGCTCAGCACAGTAAAATGTTCGCAATGAAGTGATTAGATTTCACTTACCTTTTTTACATTGATATTTCAGTGGTAGAAATAACCAGCTGGCTGACATAACTTACAACAAATGCATTTTGTGTCTTTTGTGGGTGTTTACTTGTGTGAGCCTAGGACATATATATCGCATAGGGTTTATATCGGCTATTTTCCTTTCCTTCGTTTTAAATTTGGCGACGCTGGTATTTCATGGTATTTTTGTTAGACATTTTTTTTATTTGGTTCATTGCTTGAACCAAAATGGGTTTTTAAAAAAATACCACTGTTTGATTTCAAATTTCACACCCCCTGTTGCACTGCTCCACCCATGTCAGTGCGGACACATTTATTTCAGACCACAAAAATTTCCACTTGGTGAGAACATGAAAAAAACTGGCCTACGCTTAACCAAATTAACAGTACACTGGCATTATACCACCCGTTACGCCTGCACCTGAATGACAATAGAGTCTTGTTTTTCTTTTAGATCTATATGGAAAATTGTCCATTAATCATCTTATAGCTACAACTTGAAAGTAAATAACACACACAGCCACTGTAATGCGCACATTCTCCGTGGCACGCCGGCAACGCACCGCTTCCCCGGAATTCTGAGTCCATGTCCTTCTGTTTTTGTTTTGGTTTCGTTTTCTCCACCCCACTTTATGTTCATTGGTTTTCATCCTCCCTAATTGAAATCCTGATCACCTGTGTGTAGTTTGTACTTGTGTATTTATTTCCACTTTGTGTTCAGTTTCTTTGCGTGTTCTTGTTTGATGTCTTGTCTTCGTTTTGTTTGTGTTTTGCTACTTGTTTCTTATTGTCATTAAAATCCTTTGAGCATTTGTATCCGTCCCCTTTCGTGTTAAATTTTTTTAAATCGCTGACAGAAAAACACGCCAAACTATGGATACAGCCAGGGGTTAAAGTGGAATTTGGAAGGTGGTGGAACTCTTGACAGTGATTTGAATTCATCCACTAATAGCGTTTTTCCACCTGATGGTGCAGCATGGCTCGGCCCGGCGAATTACCCATAATCCTCCACGTTGTCGCTATTTCCACCGCCAAGCGAGCCGTACCGTACCCAAGTACCCGTACTACATTTGGTTACCCTTCTTGCCCAGGTACTAGCGAACCGAGCCAGGACATGTGGGCAGCGCTAAAAACAGTGAAGACAATCGATTGGTCAAACGCAATCGTCACAGAATCATCGTGATTAAAGTCTCTGTCTGGAGTCACGTCTCTACTGGCACAAAAATCTTCAGTAGTGTAGTGACTGTCTGCCAAAGTTTCTTTCTCTTTTCTAAAGTGCGTGTGTGCGTGCGTGCGTGCTTCACTCCTCTCCGTACTTGTCTATAGATTAAAGTACGAACCACGCCACGAACATTTTAACATCAAGTGAGATATGCATGGTTTCATTTCAAAATCGATTTTTTTTTCTTTCCGTGTAGTGTTTTACTAATCGTGCCTATCAAGTCACCACCCGATAACCTCCAGAGTAACACCTCCTACTTGCATGGGTTGACGGTATCGGTTCCTGGCATAGGCGACAGGCCGAGGGGCGCATGCACGGGCACTCTGTGCGCATAAACACACACGCGCACACAGTTCTCTATCGCTCGAATCTGCACAAAGCTCATGTCGCGGCATCTGACGTGTCCAGAACGGGCACCCCTATACTGTGCTACAGGTAAAAGAAGAAACTTGAATTTTTACCCTCTCCAAGTTTTATGCCCAATGTAACCCCTGGATACAGACGAAGGACCAACAGGACAGCATGCAGCGACGGTCAGATTAGAGGACCTTGTTGCTGCTCAACAACACCAATTGCAACAGCAGCAGTAGATCCTTGAGCTGCAGCAGCAGAGCCAGTAGTCCCTGTAGGAAGTTGGTACTAGCAAAGTCTGAACGCTATGACGGAAAAAATCTTGTTCGTTCTCTCTTTGCTTGTGGGTCTCCTCGCTGCTACTGCCGTTGTCTTACCCTCCAATGGTTCCTGGGATTTTCCAACTTTTACCGAAGAATCATCAGGAACCTCAGCACTGTCGCCGCTCCTCTGACTGCACTCCTGAAAGGTGCGCCGTGCAGACTCTCTTGGCCACCGGCAGTGAAGGCTGCATTTTCCAAGTTGAAGCATCTCTTCTCCATGGCCCTCATCCTACGCCAGCCAGATCTCGAACTGCTGTTCCTGGTGGAAGTGGATGTGACGGAGGTGGGATTGGAGGATGTCTTGTTCCAGTCCCAAGGAGCTCCATCGCTTTTCTATAATGTGTTGTCTAGCTCCCCTGCCAGGTCCTCCCATGGCGCTCCTAATGACAGAGGAGCTATTTCATCATGTGTTCCATTGTTATGGGCTGCCAGAGGACATTGTGTGTGACTAAGGACCACAGTTTACCTCGCATGTATGGCAAGCGTTCATAGAGAGGATGGGGATTACCGTCAGCCTGACTTATGGACATCACCCAGAGTTAAACGGACAGGTGTGGAGGCTGAACCAGGAAGGTGGACTGGTGTAGGTTTCTCCCCTGGGCTGAATATACTCAGAACTCACTCATCCACTCTTCATCAGAGACGGGGACGCAGGAGAAGGAAACGGCTCCAATACCTTGTAGAATGGGAGGACTATGGCTCAGAAGAGAGGTCATGGGTGTGCACTGAGGATCTGTTCAATCCCATGCTCAAAACGGACTTTCATCACCGGCATCCACGCCCTTGGGGCACACCACCAAACTCCAGTCTATACGCCTCGGGAGGGAGGCTTCTGTAACGCTTACATCCTCTGTGTCACACCAGCAATGCCCCACTTTATGTTCATTGATTTTCGTCCTCCCTAATTGTAATCTAGATCACCTGTGTCTAGTTAGTACTTGTGTATTTGTTTCTTTGCGTGTTCTTGTTTGATGTCTTACACGCTCATTTGTTTTGTTTGTGTTTTGCTACGTGTGTCTTATTGTCAAAATAAAATCCTTCAAGCATTTGTATCCGTCGCCTTCCGTGTTTCCTTTGTTTAATCGCTGACAGCCACTGATGGTAATTCTCTCTCGAAAACCTTAAGAAGTCTCTTGTAAAGCTCTAACGTTGTAAAATGTTGTTGTGTGACACAGCGATGCACGACTCCCTGAAGTGAGTCCTGTTGCTGACTAATGAGATGGACAAATTAACAGAGGGAGAGGATCAGTGCCAGAATGCTGGCTGTAACATGCCTGATGTGCTGAGAGAGAGAGAGAGAGATTATCTCACTTACATAGACTGCCTGTTATCAGATTGTAGAGGCAAAGAACTTCCTGTGGAGAGTGTTTTAACAAGGAGGCTCTTTTCAGTAGTACAATCTTTGGTATTTCAGCTCTGTATGTCTTGAGAAATCACACCCCGATTACCAGTTTTCTGTGTGCTCTTTATTCCTCTGAATCCTCTCTTCCATGGTTTCCATGGAGAAGCTCAGTTTTTTGACACTTTGTCAAAATTTGTCTGTCTTTTGTTGACTGAAGACCTTTCCAGATATCTGACTTGCCACTGAGCCAAAAAAAACCACAATGTGCTGTGCTGGTGCGTTGCTAGGAATCAATGCAGTGTCAGTGTGTTCGTTTCGCATCTTTCTTTGCACCATCAGCATACAGCTCCAGTCCATTTGGTAAAGTGTGTATGTGTGTGTTTCAATGACATTTAGTGGATACAGACATGGTTCAGAAACAATTGATTCACGAATGCCAAGTCTGCAATACTGTGTGTTGAGCTGATAGTTTCTTTTGTATAATAGTGTTTCATTTCAAGTAGAGTGATGTTCTATTTGGCAGCGGGGGCGTGGTCGAGCGTCGTGGAAGGAGGGGTCGGAGAGAATGAGCAGGTAACGAGTGAGTGTCTACACCTGTGCGTTGTTAACGTCAGCCTATTATGTGCCTGTCTTTTCTCAGTAGGCTGCCGTGCCCAGAGAAAGAGACGGAGACCCACGGAGCCGAACTGCGCCAAGCAGCAGAACTGTTTGTTTATTTATGATAGTCGTTTAAGCATTCAAGTTAAAAATAGAAAAAAGGGACAGCTCCGCTATCCAAACGCCTGCCTCTTGTATCCTCATTCCATACCCAACTAACCGAGGGTGTCACATTCATCTTTCAGCTGGTCAAAGGGAACACGTGTGTTTTTTATAATGAGAACAGACTTCAGTTTCCTCCTATCACCCCCATCTCTAATTTATGACATTATTCTTTCACTACACTTCCATTTTCACGCCTCACACTTTCAGTGGTGGGGGGGTTTGAAGAAGATATCTGATTGTAGCAGGTGTGAGCGTGGTTTGGCGGGGGGATCATAGGAGAGGGGTTTGGGGACGAACCAGAGGGGTAATGACAGATGTGGAAAACCTGAACTTCCCAGCGTGTATTTTTGTGTTAATTTCCTTTCTCCCTGTCTCCGACAGTGTGTGAACACGTGAGACTGCCGCTGCAAACAAAGCAGAGCAGAACAGAACAGAGCGAAAAACTGAAAAACTGCAACTTTTTCTTTTGTTTATTTCCTTTGTTTCATGGTCTCGCCTGTGTGACGCGCCAGAGAGGTGTGACGGAAAATAAAAAGTTCTCACCCTGGGTCTGCTGGGTTCTCCAAGTGGGTGCTCTCGAACTTGTTACACTGGTATACAACACTATTGTAACACAGCCCTGTGTTAAATAAACAGCTCATTACTGTGTGACCAACTGTTGCTGCACAGAATCTAGAACGTATTTATTCTGGGAGAAAGCGAGTGAGACAGACATAAATGAATGCTTTGGTATTACAGAAAAGGAAATAGCATTGCAAATGCAGTGAAAGATTGAAGACATGGCATGAGCATGAAGGACAATAATTGCGAAAAGAAAAAGATGAAGTGTTAGACAGAAAGACGTTCTGTCTGACAGACAAAAGAAAAGATGAAAGGAGGAGAAGGAGGGACATCAAGCCAGTCTTAAGAATAGGAGGACTCCGACAGGGAACGAAATGTGAACAAACCTTGCTGTCATTGTGCATTGTATTTGAAAAAGGTGCCTGCACACACAAACAAGCTTGGAAAGTATTTCAAACACGTCATTATGCAATGTGTGCTTTGTGATGTGATCTCTTCATGCATTCTGCAGAAAAAGTACATTCCTCTGCAATGGCCTTCATCACTGAAATAGAAACCTAACTTTTAAAGTCCATGTAATGTGCTTTATGTAATGTAATGTTTTTGATTAGTTCTGTAAGTTTATATAAAAGAGAGAACTTTGTACACTGTACAAGTACAACTTTGTACTTTGTAGTCCTTCATTTAGGTTATACTGTATGTTGTTTCTGTTCCAGAGGCTTTTCAGCATTGAGTGTGATGTAGTGACTGTCACTGAAACAGTTTAATGAGCTCAACAGTGTTAAATGTGTCTTTGCAGAATAATTTATGTAGTCTCACTCATCCGTAGGTGTTGCTTGTGATATCTAGAATAGAAAAATGGAAATTATTTATTTTACATTTTGGAATTATTACTGATTTAGACCAACTAAGGAGTCATGGATCAATAAAACCGCTTTAGATATTGCACTGTTAAAGTTTTTATCACATGGTCTGATTTTTTCCCACTACATAACTGCAGTAACTAAGAGAAGCAGTCCCACTGGTGGAGACCTAATGCATCTTACTCTTTATCAGCCAGCTATCAAGCCCTTCATTAGCTCACCTGAGTGTCATATGTATTAGATTGTCATTGTCATGTGTATTACATTGTCTCACAATTAAAAGTTTGTAAGAATCTACATGAGCCAACCTGTATGAAAAGTTAGAAATGGTTAAAGGTATAGTCAGTGATTTTGCAGAATGTTAGCTGGAGCTAGCTGAACTCAAAATCCAAACAAATGCAGCCCCTCCTTTGTGTCATGGACGCTCCGCCTCACATGGTGGTCACCATGGTGATGAGCGCCATGTGCGGTGTGTTAATGTTAGGTTTTGTTTTTGTTAACGCCCCTGTTTCGTCATTGAGTGTCTCCAGCTGTTTCTTGTTTGTTCCTAATTATGTACTTAATCCCTTGTGTATCTGTGTACGTTGTCGATTGTTGTCTATGCGTATGGTTAAAATTAATGTCTATGTGTCCATGTTTTCCGTATCTATGTTCTCCCGTCATTAAACGGCTTGCATGTGTATCCGTCTTCGTCTCCCGTTAACTCAACCGTGACACTTTGAGTGTTCCTGCTTGGGCACTAACATCTGAATGCTAGTGCAAGAAGGGGAGCTTTCTGAACCGACAGGCAACATGATTGACAGGAGAGTAGAGAGTTTGTCCTGATTGGCTGGAGGTTGGTGGTCCACTTTTTTACTCTCCCGTTTACAGAGTCTGGGGTGCCATAGAAATGGGAGTTTTTCCTCTAAGCAGATAATTCATTGACAGCTGCTGAATTGTAAAGATAACTTAGTGGTCACAGGCTAAGTGGTCGTTGCTTAACTTCATTCATATGAAACCCAGTAAAATCGGCTTCCTCATTATATTTCTTATGACTTTTGCCTGAGAATGGGTGAAACAGGAAATGGTCCAGTGCAGTAAGTCTGTCGACATGCAGTGGAACTGAGAATGACTGCCCTAAAGCGTCTCTAACTTATAATCAAGTTCAGCATGATCAAGCATTAGAGCAGGGGTTCTCTACCCACTGCCCTGCAGTTTCTGGTTTTCTCTACTCCCAACACACCTAATCCAATTTAAAGGAACCTTGCCTTAGGGTATTTAATGAGAGTGCAATAAAAGTTGCAGTAGAATTCTGACTAAAGTAACAATAATGCAAACAAAAGCGTATGCTATCCTCCATCTTCCTCTCAAGACTTTTATGGGTTTAAGCAAATCTCTCTTTACAGACTGCCATGACTGAATAAAATCATGCTGTGTACATAAATGCTTTATCTTCTGATCGATCCTAAGAAAGAGTCCCAATGGATGCTAAAAGCTAGCGATAATGGAAATTGACTGTAAATTGAATGTAAATGCAGATCACTGGTATCTAATCTAGTGCTATGATTGTGAATACTTTTGCACCCTTTTCCCGATTACAGAGGGAGTTATATCCAGTTTGTGGCCTGTGTGAGTGAGAATCACATGTTACAAAGGGCGGTGGCATCACTTCAGGCAGCTGTGTTCATACCCCTACAGCTGCTCTTACAGGCCTACTAATGGGTGAAAGGACTATTTATATTCCATCAAGCTGTTTATCTGTATGTGTTGTCTGTGCACTCGTGTGTGCTTTTTATTATCGAAGCGTGTGGGTAGTTGTAATCTTTCGAATTTCTTTCAAAATCACTATGTAGAATTCCTTACCAATTAATTTTCAGTAAGTGCTTTAATATATTGTTCTATATTAAATAGCAAGCTTTAATAAATAGTTGCATCTTTACCTGTGCAGTGCATCTCAGCACAAACTAGGCAAATTTCTCCATTTCTGTGTATTGCATTCTCACTGTGCTACACTTAACGGTAAAAGCAAAAAAGCCCTGCTATTTCGGCCACCTACTCATACCATACCTTCCATTTTGCTGAATCCAGTTTGCAGTATGTGATTGGCAGGCAGAAGACAAATAAACACCCAACCTCAGAGACTGTAAATAAATAAAGAGCCAAATTTCATTTTCCAGCCATGAGAAAGGAAAGGGGTTGCAAAATGGTGATGGCTGCGATGGAAAAGGTCAGTTAACCAGCAATTTCTCAATTTAGTTACCATTATTTGATTCAATATTGTGCCTGTATTCTGTCCCATCTAATAAATGTATACATTCATCAAACTATGGATGAGTAGTTAGAATTTATGAAAATGTGTCGACTGACTAATCTGGCATGTGTTCGCAGGGAGCAGAGAGGGACTCGTTTGACTGCCTCCACTTTTGAAAGCTCTTACGTATAAGACAAATGGTGGACAGATGGGTGAAATGATGCTTTGCGTCATGCTCGCCTCTATGGCAATGATGGGGTGAAAGTTCAGCAGGCTCAGGTTAATTATCTGAGTCATATGTCAGCCGAAGCCTGTTTTCTCCTCGTTTGATAAGATCACACAAGTGAGTCTTGATTGCATTCAGAGTGCTCATTTTATATTTCTATCCTGATAGAAGAATGATGTAATATCGTAATAAGAATGATGAAACCCCTGATAATGAAGGTGTCAAAATGTATTTTTCAAATTGGCCAGGCGTACTGCAGGCTTAAACATTTTTTACAGTTTAACTGGGTGTTCAAAGTGTTACCATGTCACAAACCAGGCTCAGTTTACAGAGATGAAAGAAACATACTTACTTTTCAGTCAAGAGACTGTTAGTACACTTCACCTTCTGCTTGAAAATCTTTTTACGAGTTTAAGTAAATCTCTCTTTACAGGCTGCCACAACTAGGTAATGGTATGCTGTACACAGAAAAGCTTTATATTCTGAGTCCTTTGAGAAGGATATCAAGGTGGTTAAGGATGTTCAAGGCTGGTAACAAGTATGCACATTGTTCTAAAGTGTTCTCATCCTTCTAATTGAAATACTCACAGAATTAGGGCCGAGCACTTGAAAACTTGACACTTCCATGACTTTCAGTACAAATTGAGACTATACAGAGGGGTCATTGACCGGTCACGGCTGTGGGTGTATTGCCAGCATATGACCAGGCAAATCGCTCTCTCTCCCTCTCCCTCTCTCTTTCGCTATCTTTCTCTCTTTCCCTCTCTTTCTCTCTTTCCCTATCTTTTATTTTTATTTTTCCCCTTTCTCTCAGACAATAATGGGTGAATGAGTGAGAGGTTAATTAGAGGTTAAGATAAATCAAGAGGATAAATTATTCAGACTTGTTTATAAATAATTATTGCAGTTCCATGATGTGCCGGTTTTTCTGATTGAGATTCAGTGAGAAGATGATCTTTAATGACAAACGGTATTCACTAACATGATATGCTTATCAAAGGATGAGTAAATAGTGCCGTTCACATCAGCTTTTCATCTGCTGTGTTTTTGTCTGAGACATTAGCAGTGGCATTGAGTGTCTGCAGCAGCATCACTGGGGATGAATAATGATTCAGGCAGGGGTGATTTTTATTTTCACTCTGTTCCTTTGCAGTATCTCTACAATGTATTCCAACGGTGTGAATAGAAAGTCGACATTTCATTTAGAGCGAGTTAGGTCATTAAAAGGCAACATTTAACACAGAAGAGGGTATTAAAGTGATAAATGAGAACGCAGCATTTCTGCAGTCAGGGTGAATTTTCTTATTTTGTCCTGTGCTAAATGACCCCCATATAACTGACAACTAAATGAGATGTAATGAAATGCTTTTGCTTTTCCATGTGAAGCCAACTGAATCATTGACATTGGTTTTCACTGTTTTTGCCAGATGCATTGATCTGAGCAGGCTTTTTAATCCATTTTTTGCCCAATGACAATAAGGAAATTGGGCACAGATTTTTTTTCTGTTTAACAAAAGTGAATTAAATTTGATGGCAGCCTACTTTGTTCCACTGTCTATTCAACCATCAGTTTAGATGTTTGTTTTTTTTTTAGCCCCGTGTGTCATACCGTTAATAATACTTATTGTTGGAATATTAGCAAAACAAGAAAGTTGGAAAAATAAATTCAGTGATTAATTTCTCTCCAAAAGTTCAAATATAGTATATCCACAATTTAGCCATATATTATTGTAGTCTGACTTGTTCTGTAAATGTGTGGTAAGAAAAAAAAGTTTAGCCACACGGTTTGAACCAATTTAAGTGTTGCTTTCAGATCTGTTTTCAGTGGACCTCTAAGAACAGAAGTACAGCTGTTGTAAAGGAAATGTAGAAATTCCAGTATGAACATTAATGGGTTAATAGTCATGGTCCCCTCCATATTCAGAAACCATCTCGTAACCCTTTAACTCATCAGCTCACCTGCCTTGGCTCTTCTAGACTGAGACACGGCTTTGTACTTATAGGGTAAGCAGGAGATGAGAGTCGTGGGAGTGTTTTCCTCCATTTGACTCTCTGACATTGTGATAAGAGCCTTTTTTCATCTTTCTCAAAAGCAACAGATGCTTTGACAGTCCTTCTAAAACATTCTGCAAGTGAGTCACATAAAAAAAATTTCATTTAACCTCTCAGCTGCAGTTGACAACAGTGAAAGACCTTTTGTTACAATTAGATCAGTTTCTGCCTTTACAGTCTATTCTAATCTTAGAAGAGTAAAAACACTAAACGAGGCCGTTTGTGTATTTACTTGATGTGTTAAACTAATTACAATCAAGGCTGCACGATATACACAAAATGGCATATTGCCATTATGTTGTTACAGATTGTGATAAGACTACATATATATAAAATTATATATATGGTTAAAGATTGGCTTCCACTGATTTGACAAAAATGTATTTGATGCCTCTGAGATTAGTCAGTATGCTCAAAGAACACAAAATTGTGATTTGTTAAAGTGCTCATTTGCATATCGCATGCTTCAACCATATCAATATTGCAAAATATAATATTGCGATACGGCTTAACAAACAATTTATTGTGCAGCCCTAGTTACGATAAATGCAAGTAGTAGTGGGGAAAGAACCACAAAGCGACATTATACTGTGTTTATAGCAGTAAGTAGAAGTATAATTCATTTTTTATTTATTGAATTTCTTTCGTTCATCAAATGTGCTTGTGGTGACCGGTTGGCCATTTCACTGATTTTACAAGGAGACGCAGCCGAAAAACAAAACTTAGCCCAACACCCAGCAAGGCTGAGACATTTCAGAACATACAGAAAACAAACATTCGATAAAAAATGGCTTTGCCCTTTGTAATGTACATCATACAGTGTTATATACAGTGCCATTGTACAATATGATACATCCAACAAACATGGGCACAGAAAGGCATCAGTTGTTCAGAAATCCATAAACAAATTCTGAAGAACAGTAATCTTATATAAATACTTAGAATCATTTAAGAGCATACACAGCTTTGTTTGAACAAAACAATGCAAATATGTGTTCTGTATGGTTTTCATTAATGGCATTATATTGTATAGCGCATCAGCAGCAATCCAGTGTGTTGATTAAAAGCACATGAGTTGGCAGACAGTTAAAGGTAATGACAGACAGTTTAAAGCCCTGTTGGGTTTTGTCTCCTCCAGAGGTGCTTGGCCATAGTGGGCAGGGCCCATGTCTCATCTATCTTTTAGTGACATCCTTCCACAGGGCCTGAAGCTCCTCTACTCTCTAACCAACAATGTCTGATTTTGTGTGCTGGAAAAAAACAAAACAATATACAGTCCCATAATTCATTTTTCATTTCTCCTCTTTTATATTAAATCTCTCCATTTAAATGGCCGCATGTTACAAAGCCCCCTAGTCCCAAAGAGGAAAGCCATATGTGCAAATTCATCATAAATATGTCTCTCGGTAACTCACAAATGCCTGCGGCTGTAATTAAGATAAGCCTGTTTCCGCAAACACAGTACAGTGTCGCCTGCTTTTAGGTGGGCGGTTTTTTGAAGGATCTTGCTACTGTAAGTACTGACAGACCACAGCTGCTGTCCTTACAGAGCTCAGAGCTTTAAACAATAAAATAGACTGTTATGAATATCTATGTTGTGGGAAGATTGTCAAGGCATAGATGCAGAGGGGCAGTTGTGTTTGAATAGCGCTGCCAAAACACGTAAAAGACAAGTCTATTTCTCGTAAACATCCATGGCTTTTAGCGCTTTCTAGCGTTTCTGCCATTGAGGCCACCCAACCACCATGCTCCTCTAAAAAGACCTCTTCAAGGACTTGCACAGGATCTTCTTGAAGGCTCTGCGGAAATCCTGGTTAAAGATGGTGTAGATGACAGGGTTAAGGGAGCTGTTGCAGTAGCCAATCCAGAAGAAAAACTTGAAGAGTGGGTCAGGGATCTCGCAATGCTTCCGGCAGATACTGTATAGACTGTAGCTGAAGAAGAACGGGAACCAGCAGACCACAAACACGCCCATGACCACGGCCAGCACAAACGTGAAGCGCTTCTCGCGTGCTTGTGAGATCTTCTTCCTGGACATGGTGCTCCTCCTCTTTCTACGGGAGGAGAACAGGTCCAGGGACTTGCTACTTGCACGGGACTTGCGGCTCGAGTGCTTGGAGCTGGAGCTGTTCTTGCGGCTGGCCCGGCGCTCTCTCCGGCCTGCAGCTGACTCGCGCCGTGGCCGCTTAGCCTTCTCATCAGACGAGCTGCTGTCATCCAAGTCCACGTCTGGCTCATCCTCGGCAGGTTTTTTACCGCCAGGCCGAGGTGGAGATACACAGTGACCGTTTTGCCGTCCCGAGTCTTCTCTGCTCAGGCTGTTTTCCAGGCGCGGCGCCTCCTCTGGCTCGTGCCGCTTCTCCGACATGCTCCGAGTGCGCGTTTTGGCCACCTGGTAGATGCGCACATAGACTAGGATCATGATGACACATGGCGCAAAGAAAGAGCCAATACTGGAATACAGGATGTACCACGTGTGGTCGTTAAGCTGACATTGTGGCTCACGCTCACCGCCTTCGCTGCTCCGATCCATGGAGATGAGTGGTGGGAAGGAGATCACGGCCGAGATCAGCCACACCACAACGATCATTGCCTTCACTCGGCGCGGTGTCCGCTTCAGGTTGTATTCCACTGCCTGCGTCACTGACCAGTACCTGTCCAGGCTGATGGCGCACAGGTGGACAATGGATGACGTGCAGAAGAGGACGTCCAGTGCTAGATAGATGTCACACCAGACTTGCCCAAAGAACCAGTAACCCATTAGTTCGTTTGCCAGAGAGAAAGGCATGATGAGGGTGGCCACCAGGATGTCTGCGGTGGCCAAGGACACCAGGAACAGATTTTGGGGCGGCTTGAGCGCCCTGCTCGTCAGGACGGCGATCACCACCAGTACATTTCCAACTATAGTAAATAAGATGAGGAAGCTTACCAGACCAGCGAGCCCTATGACAGTGGCCAGAGAGTACCGACTGGTAAAATTCCCAGTGAAATTGGAATAAGAGTCAGAGAAATCGTCCACCTCGCTGAAAAAGCTCAAGTTATCCATTCTGAAGCAACCCTATGTTTGTTTTTCTTTCTTCGGAAATCCTTAGTTGATGCCTTTTCACGCGTAAAGGCAGCGCGCCGCTATATTTCCGACGCCCCTTCTGGCTCGCGCAGTAGCCGCTTCCCCCGCGTTCCTCCTCGCCTGTGCGTTACTTTCATCTCGCTTTTCGTCCCCGCTTTTTTGCCACTTACACGGATCGGAGCATTATTTCTTTCTTTTTAAAAAAAAAAAATATATATTTTGTTTGTTTGTTTAAAAAACACCCTCATCACTCTGCGGATGGACACTGTCCTCCATGCACCGGATCCGCTGTCCTCGGCGTCCTGGCGCGCGCGCGCTCTCTCCCTCTCCTCGCGCTACACACTGAAGCGCCTCGCCCGCCGCGCACCGTCCACGTGCTGCCCACATTAACGGGGCCCCGCCCCTTCAAAGTCGAACGGATATCTGCTATAATCTAATGTTTGTCCTACTCACTGATCGACTACAGGGATCCTCTGCTGCCCTTTTCCCTCTCCGTAGCAAGAGCGCGTGCAATGCGCTTTAAACTGTTAGGTTTCGTATCTGGTTAAAATAGGTGTAATGAATGACACTTTTTTTGGTCAGTGAAGCGTGTCGGTAAGATGGAAAGCACTTTTTTTTTTTTTTTTTTTTTACGGTCTAAATCAAGTGTGATCAATAAAACCGTGAGCTGCCGTGTGTTGACTAAATAGCCGGTTTCCAAATTGCCAACTTAAATTCCGTGCACTTACATATTACATATGGCAGTGTCTGTGGTGTAGGTGTATTCATCATACTTGAGATCTGGAATAAGACTCGACATTAAGTTCATCCTTGTTGTATAGCAGCACGCACTTTGAAAGGCTCCAAACGTCTATTGATTCTACTGATAATAATAAAGCTCCTTTATTGTCACATGTACAAGTACAGTACAGTGAAATTGATTCTTCATATCCCAGCATGTTGGTAAGCTGGGG
>JAOUQW010000038.1:20673380-20683434 GCA_028565825.1 Olivaichthys viedmensis | reverse complement strand
GGAGACGAACAGAAGAGAGATTGATACCACAGTGGATCAAAACAACAGTGAAACATGATGCTGGATTTTCAATGTGCGCTCAGACTTTTGGACCCCACTGTACATGGAGTCACTCATCAGGGCCTACCCCATTCTGATCCCTACAGAGTGAGACTCTCCTCACTTGTGATTCTGCGGTGGTGGAATGAATTGTCCAGCTCCTTCAGCTCTGTGGATCTTCTTACAGCTATCTTGCAATTGTTTCTAATCAACTGGTGGAAATTTGGTCTTGCAGCATTTCTTTCACTGTTGGCCTCTTTAATGGCTCTGTACTTGAATTGTGTTCTGCCTCACTTTGGATCAAAAGCATTAGCCAAACGAATAAATGTAAATGTAAGTGCCCTGTGTAGTGTATAGAGCTTGCGGGGGCTATACTATTTTGTCTTCTTAACAAGTAAGTTATCAGGTCGTGAACAGCAGTAAGTGTGAATGTAGAGAAGGAAATGAGCTGGAAAGACTGCCACTGATCTCAGCAATTTCCTAATCCACACACCCTTTTCAGCACCACACATGTACGTGTACTGTGTATAACGTATAAATGAAGTGTTTCTGATTTTTAATATCTGGGAAAAGCACAGCTTGGTTGATGTGTCACAACAAAACAAGATGAATGATGCAAACACAACTGAAAATGATACCATAAACAGCTTTCTTAAAGGGATTTAGTGATGAGTGCAAAATTCAGCACTTCCCATAGACATTCTGAAACTAGCATGTCTTCATTCTTCCAAAACGATGAACTGAAAAGTCCTAAGTCGTTCCTCTGCCTCTGATCCTAGGTGCCATAATTTTATCATCCTAACAAAGCATTTACATTTCTCTTTATTGATGTGCCAGACACTTTTATCCAAAGCGACTTACAATTGAGGCAGAACATAATCCAACAGAGAGCTGAAGCTAAGCGCAAGAGTTAGTAAGTGCTGCTCCTCAGGAATTTTTATACCCACTAGTCACAAAGCAGTCAGTCACACTACACATGATACGATCCTGAAACAGAATAAGTAGTACACATTAATAACAATAACTGAGTGAGATGAGTTTCATCTTAAAACGTAACCACATGGGAAAAGAGAACACACACACACACACACACACGTTTGTACTACTATACTTGACTTCCATTGACATAATGATAACTCTAGCTAATTAATGTTAAGCTTAAACCTAAACCTAACACTAACCTTAACCTCAGTAACCAAAAGCAAAACCTTTGGCTCTTTCAGTTATTCATATAAAATCTGCAGTTTTTGTAAAAGAGCAGTTTTTCTAGTGAGAACCAGCCAAATGTCCTCACTAAAGCAAAAAAGTCAGATGTTCCTATCCTTGTGGGGACATTTGGTCCTCACCAAGATATAAAAACAGGAACACACACACACACACGCGCACACACACACACACACACGCGCACACACACGCACGCACACACACACGCACGCACACACACACGCACGCAGGCACACACGCACGCAGGCACACACACACGCACGCAGGCACACACGCACACTCCGAGGCGGAGGCTGGATGTTTAAGTGATCTCGGAGGAGTTGAGTCTTCATGCTTTTCTTGAACGTTGTGATGGAATGTGCAACGAAGAACGAAGCTGAGAAAAAGAGACTACTAATGAACATAATACTACATTTAATATCTGTATATATTCTTTCAGTTTCTTATGCTCCTTTGGTTCATAACAAATATTATTGCTGTTTTTCCCCCTTCAACAGTGGAATGAAATCCAGAACACAATGAACATTTATAGTTTGGTACCAATTACTAAGTTACTAATTTGTGTTCTTGTTTGTTCTCATTTTCAGGGTTAATATTAAATGTTTTGTATAGGACTACTTATTACATGGATTTTGTACATTACTATGTGCATACTACTACTACTACTACTACTACCAATTATAATAACAATAATAATAATAATAATAATACCTTCTTATATAGCGCAAAAGGTTGTGTGTGAATATGCATAAGATGTTGGATTTATGAGCATTTGTAGGCTTTATTCTCAAGACAGTTTATTTTTAATGTATGTGTATGTTCTGTTTAATCTTCCTTGAGTCTTTTATAAGGCATTGATTCTGATTTTATGACGATTGTTTTTTTTATCATTGCGAACATGCAGAACCGCTCTGAAAATGAGAAAACACTCATTAGCCTTTCCCTGCTTAGTAATAAATAAACGTGAAAATTACTAACAAGAAAACACCCAGCTTACTAACAATCCAGGATATGCGAAGAAAGGAATTTCACTGTACTTTACTGTGACAATAAAGGCCGTCTTTCTGCTGGCTTTTTCAAATTTTAACTCAGCCTCCTGTTTTTCCTCAGCCTTTGATAGGCAACTCTACCCAAAATAAATGAGTCAGTGCTACCACTCCACTGAGCTACAGTGGTATGAATCACATATATCTGTAAGTAGATACGGATAACTGTAAATAGATATTTCTAGAATTTCTCTCCCACGTAAAGCTCAATGATCAGCTTTATCCAGCGGCTGTCAATGGCTTTGATTCTGCCTGGAACACTCAACACCTGATCCTGGTAGAGGAGACTGAGCTATGCACGGTATCAAGAGAGAGTTTTTGCCTGGCAAACTTCATTCATCACATCATATATTAATACATAAAACTGGCGGTCTGCTAATCTGACGAATAGAATATGAGACGACCTTAAGCCCACAAACACACACCCTAGCCAGCATGTGTGTTCCCCTCTGTCCTAGTTGACTCGCTGTCTGCCCATGCAACGAGTCAGTGTCAATGTAATGCTAGTGTTAATTTTAGCCGTGAAACCACCGTGAATGTCTTAAGTTTTAAAATCGCCACACAGTCGAAGCTCTTTATTTCTCATTTACCTTGAAAACGCCACGGCTTAAATGATGTTTCTAATTAAATACACTCTGTATGAGCAGATCTCCCACCTCCAAATGATTCTCCATCAAAGATCTCTGGCGTGCGGTGGTTTAATTAGCCAAGAGAAGCATGCAACTCATTAAATTTTTACTATGTTATTAAGGTCACTAATGTAGAAAATCTATCAGGAACAAGTCAGTATTTGAGAGGTAAATCTTCAATCAACCCACGTGAGGAAATGCTGTGTTCCATTCGTGCTGTTCCATTCATGTGTGCTGAGAGCAGCGCAGACCAACATGAATAATACATACATATTGTCAGCCAGATAAAGCCAAGCGAAGCCTTTATAAATCATTTAATTATCATTCATTACCACTCATTAATGATAATTAACGTGATTTAACAGTGCATGGTCACGAAAGCCACTGCAGCTGCGTGATATCCCACCACAGACGAACTCAATAAAACTGTTGCACGAGCTATTAACCGCTGGGGGAAAAACAAGGCTGCTGCTGGTTTCCCCCTGGGGGACGACTAATTAAACATAATAAGAAACGCTGTGAATACTCTGACTTTGCCCAGTGGTAAAAAATAATAATAATAATTTTTTTTTAAACAACCTTTTTCTTTTCTTCATTACAGAGCTTTTCTTATTTAAAAAAAGAATAGAGATGTGATTCAAATGAGGCATTAGTAGGGCGTGGTGATACACTGGGAAGTGATAACGAAATCGGAAATTTAGTTGAGTGCAGAAGTGTGCATACCTTGAAGACAAAATGAAGAAGACAAAGAAATGTAATTCAGAGCAAGACATTTTGGGTGTTCGGTTTCACAGATGTTCCTTTTTTTATCACAAGGGTGATACCTCTTTCTTTTCGTTCTGTTGATTTTGTCTTATGTTTCGGATTGTTGTCTCATTGCAAGATACACACACATTTCATTTTTAACTTCTTTTTAAATTATTCTTTTCCTTTGGAGATTAAGTTGTAAAATATATTTTCCTTTTTCTTCCAGAAATAATGGTATTAATTTAGGCAGCTTTCACAAGGGCATCCATCAGAAAACACATTGATGTGTGTTTCACAAGGGCATCCATCAGAAAACACATTGATGTGTGTTGCTGGTTTGTTGTAGGCATGTTTTAGAGGAGATCAATGTTTGTTTGTTTTTTAATCTACACTGGTTTATCCTCTAATCACTTTAATCATTTTGGTCTCAGATCGCTGGGGTATAAAGAAAAGAGAAAAAAAAACTTCAGCACACGGCTCTGGAAGGTGGTGTATAACTATTAGCCTGATAAGATTAATTTCTTAAACAAACAATCTTTTTACAGTCACATTTAGAAACATTTATTTTCCAGCAAAAGCAAGATGACTGCATATAGCCAAGAACTCAGTTAGAGTCTGATGCAATAGTTATCAATTTTGCTAACTGCTTCGTTTTAACAAGACCATTTTTAGCATTTCATCACAGCTGCTATCAGACTAGCCGTGTAATCTGCCTCCTTAAGGTAAAGTGTACGTATCCTTGTGCACACACAGTTGTCTAGTACAGCTCCGGATGTTGGGTAAAAATCACAATTAGTTTCTTCCCCATCTTGGTATACATTAAGATGAATGATTAAATCCCCTCCCAAGATAGTCTCCTTTACATCAGAGAAGGTTCCATCAAAAGTTAAACTCTGTAAAGTGATGATGTGTTGTGTTATATCCCTTTTGACGATGGGTTGCTTACTAAAAGAGCAATCCTCTTAACAAGCGTGTTTTTTTCCTAACAATGTTACTTGCACTGACGATAAATTATTAAATGTCATTTAATACCATCCACTTTGAAAATGTTGGGTTATAAGCAGATATTGTGATATAGCACTGTAAAAGCATGATACCATGTAATCATACTGTGAATGTTTCATAACGTTCCACTCCTCTGCACTAGGCATGGCACAAAAACACTCACTAAGAAATTTTATACTCGGTCACATATTGCCTTTCATTCTCCGCTCATTCAGTTACAGACACACTCTTTTAAAGCTGCTCAATTAACTTGTCAAGCTCTCAAACCTGCTTCTCGACATTTCTCTCTGAGCTGCACTTTAATAAAGACTTCCACACTCCTAATGCAGGTGCTGAGAGGTTTTCATTACTTACAATATTGCAAAAATTATTCTGAAGACATATGCGACAAATCCAACCTAAAAGTATGTCTTTTTTTGGCAGGTAATATTGTGCAATATGCAAAGGGTTGAAAGGAGAAAAATGGTCGGTGGATTTTAATATGGAGGAATGAACCTAATGCTCAGTTCCACTCTATGTGCTTTTTACGAATTGCAGGAGTTACTGAGTGTGAAACTACTTTTTTTGTTTGACATTTTGTATTTATGACATTACAAACACTGATTTCAATCTGACCCTTTGCCTCTGTGCAGTCTTTAGCAATCCGAATCTTCCATTGATTTGTGTTGGCTGCTCAGTTAATGACAACCAAATACACAAACCGTGGTGCCCGAAATTGAGGACGAACCAAAGAACGCAACACTGGCTGTTGATCTTGTCATTAAAGAAACTGAGCCGAGCCCATAAAGGTTCATTATTTTTTAGTATTTTTCACTTTTAACAGTTTATAAGGAT
The DNA here is from genome assembly GCA_028565825.1 of Olivaichthys viedmensis. Lineage (NCBI taxonomy): Eukaryota > Metazoa > Chordata > Actinopteri > Siluriformes > Diplomystidae > Olivaichthys > Olivaichthys viedmensis. Next base: position 20,677,910 of record JAOUQW010000038.1, on the reverse strand, counting down.
TAGAAAGAGCAACTACTGTATCTGCTTTGAACGCTTTTCTTTGTTGAGAAGATATTGTCATTCTCCTCTTTTGGGTTTGGGTCCAATTACAGCCATATGCTCAAACAGGTTGTGTTTCATTTTTGGACAAAACAAAGGGCTGATTTTGGACGATTCAGACTTTAAAAACGTCAGACAGCTGGTCCATGCTTCTCTCCATGCTCTTATGAATGAGCTTTGACCAGTTTTAATTACTGAAGTCACACTTTAATTAACTTTCATTAATCAAGAATCAGAGAGATAGAGAGACAGAGCAGAGTGTGAGAATGAAAACCATTTTACATCCCATGCGCGCACACACACACACACACACGTGCTGTATTAACCTGGTAGGGAGGGACGCAATCCAAACGGTGTCCTACTTGGAGAGGTGCCTCGAGCAATGCAGTCGAACAGAAAGCTGATCTGTTCCCCCTCTGTACAGGCCAGAAAGAAGACACCAGTCCCTTGAGGAAGTAGAGGGAGACAGATACAGACAGATCAATTCTTTAAACCACTTTCCCTCTTAAGACCTAATATTTCATTCAAAAGGGATTACAACTACAATGACAATAACTGACCTCAGCCTTCAATAGGAGATCAATGTAAATCAGTCATTCTCTTTAGATCATCTCTATTGAGAGAGCATAAAGCCATCCTCTGCCAATAAGACACATTCACATTTTACTGCTGTGCATGAATAAATCACCTTTCATAATTTTCTCTCACAGTTTTGATAGACGCATTGCATTATATAAGAAGTATAAATTTCAGAGGAATGTTAACAATTGATTGTAAGCATGGCAAGAAAGTAGCCTCATCACAAACGACGTATTTTAAGCTATTTAAGCTGGTCATAATTGAAATGTAGAGGTGTGGACTAGTTTGGATCGAATCCCAGTTGTATCATGTGCTTTCCACAGTCAAAAGCCCAGAGAGACGCTTTGGCCACATTCCCATATAGGATAAATCGGGGCACTGGGGGTCACTCTCTTTAACATACTCATCAGTCAAGACATACTGTACAGTCACACGGTCAAGTTAATTCGGTTGTCCGTTCAAGGGCATTATAACACCCTGCAATGCTGAGTACCTGTGTGCTTTGAAAAGTCAAACTGGACAGAGACAAATTGGCTGAGGATTGTAATTACTTGTTACCTAATTTCTTCTTAATCATGCACGATTTACCTTTTCAAAACCAGTTAAAACAACCCGGTTAAGGTAAAATCGATTTTTATGATTCTAACATCCATAGATGTGTCTACAGTGGGATGAAATATCGGTTCTCTAGGACTATGGTGCAACATACAACACAATACAGAGGGAGAACTGTACACTAGGCATGCACCATACATCAGAATATTCGATACATGCAATATTGTTACAGTGGACGCTTCAAAATATTGTCACTGCCCCTGCATGCTATTTAGAGGAAGTTGCCTACAAAGGCATAACTGTATATTTTACAGATACGGTCAAGTGCAAAAGTTTCTATACCCTTAGGACAAAATGAATTAGACAAAGAATTTTTATTTATAGCAACAAGACATGTGTTAGGTTTCACAGATGCGCCTTCATTATCACAAGTAACAAAAATTGTCAACTATTTTATGCTAAGATATTAATAGTGAAAATAACAAAACTCTATCAGTTCAAAAGTATCAGTTGTAATATTCGGCCCCCTTGTAACCCACCCCCTGCACATTCTACCGTGACATATCTGTTCTAACTTTGTCAGATGTCAAACACTGCCTTTTTCAAATCAAGTCTAGAGGCCGAGAGGTTTATGGCAAAACTTATTTTCCAAATATTTTTCTGTTAATTTTGCCTTATGTTTTGGATAGTTGTCTTGTTGCAGGATACACACACATTTTATTTGAACATTTTGAAATTACTGTGATGTCAGCGAAGAAAAGGCGTGAGCAGAAAGCATTTAAAAAACAATGCACTTGCTCTTTTATTGGCAAACACACACTTACAGGACAGAACTGACTAACATGGGGAAAGCCAGCGTGGGTGAACAAAGCCCACCGGACACAAATAACGTGCCAGCTCAACATACGCCGGCATGGACAACAAATCCACAATTAAGCTTGGTTTATGCTTTCCACATTGTGTGTAGTGCAAATGATGACGGAAGGGGCACACGGTCCTTCCCCTATTGACTAAGGGGCACACGGTCCTTCCCCTATTGACTAGGTGGCACTGTGTGCAAGGGAAGTCTGTCGCTATGACATCATTTTGGCCACACGGACCCACGTGACCCTCACAGCGCGCCAAAATAACAGGTGGCAGCGGGGGCTCACGGGTATGCAAATTAGTACCCCATGCAGGCAACGCAACGCTACATTATATATTTTTTGTAGATAAATTGTAAAAAAAAATATTTTAAACTGAGGGACAGCAGAGTTCAGACAGAACTGTCTATGTCATGGTGTGATAATGTCATAAACCACTGTAATTAGGCACTTGTAGCACACAACATATATTTGTTATACAGTTGGTACTCATCTGGTTTACCCTCCAAGTGCACCTGCCTTTAATCAAGCACTTATTTACAGTGCCATTAGGATCTGAGAGGTTGCCAGTTAATACATGTTTAAATACAAAGATTTAGGTTTTTGGTGGCACTTGTTTGATATTTTTTCTAATTGAATTGCCATTCTGTACCTTTTTGTTTTGTCTGTGGCACTAATACTGATTAAACTGTAGTAAAACATAAGAAACTCCAGGTGTTTGGCAGTATAGGTAACTGCAAAGCACACACTACATACTGTATGCTGCCCTGTATATGGTGCTATATTATCTACAAACCTGTCGTAACATCTGAACCCCAATAAACGGGAACAATGATCTATTGTCTGCAAGTTACAATGCTATGAGCTACGTCTTCCAACTGTGATTAGAAAAACTTCACAGGGAAGGAACAGGGATCCTTTGTGTTGTGTCACTCGGCAAATTCTCAGTGCGATTATGACACTGCGTTTCTCTCCTCGAGCCTAATGAGGCCCCGGGCTCCGGCACGCTCTGATGTGGTAAATATAGCGGTGCCAAATCCCTCAACGTCACCATGGAGACTGCGAGGCCTTGGCTATAGGAGCAAAGAGGCCTTTACGAAAATAACCGTAACGACCTGCGAGGCCGGCTTCATAATCCATCAACAGTTTATAAATACGAGAGACCCCCTTTTCGACAGCACGCCCCTTTCTTTTGTCTCCATACTGGGTCGCGGAAATCTAGCCTTAATTGTGGTTTTAAAAAAATATCCGTCATCGGGATGATGTCAGGTAGAGACATCTATGATAACAGGACCAATGGTGTGGCTGTCCTTTGGAAAATATGAGAGCACGTCCCTTTGTTATGTCTCCATACGGCATCAGTGCAATCTAGCCTCAAGTGTTGTTTTGAGAGATCATGGTGATGTCAGGTAGGGAGATATATGATGGTGATAATCAGGATGATGTCATGTAGGGAGATATATGATGACAGGGCCATGATGATGGCTGCCCTATGTTTAAAAAAAAATTAATAAAAAGAAATGGGAGAGATTTAAAAATAAAAGTGATGTCGTGTATTCATATATTTGAGTCATTGTACCACAGAAATGTGTACAAGTGTGCTTTGAACAGAATAAGATCCATTGTAATGCACTGTTTTGCACCTTGTCCTTTGTAAAGAGAACAGCAGGTCTGGGAGCACAAAACAATTTTGAACAAAACACCCAGCCAAGATCCCAGCACAGGCAGGAGCAGAATGCAATTTGGCTCTGTGCAGCGTGGATGTCCTGAATGACTGGTGCACAGCAGCTTTGCTGAGTTACAGGCATTAAAAGGTCAGTAAAGGAGTCTATGGAGACAGACATTTGGAAAGGGATCAGGAATTCTACTCTAAGTTGGCAAAAACACTAAGCATGCCTGCTGCCTTATCTCTTGCACAATCCCACCTTGTCACACGGTGTGTTTGTGTGTGTGTGTGAGTGCCTGCGTACATGACAGAGGGGACTTTAGATATAGCAGCATCTCATGACTATACAGCCACTTTGATTTTTAGCTGTGTGATTATCGACAGTGGAGACTATTCTATGGGTCATTATTAAAATAAACGCCTCCTCAACTAGTACAATTCCAGCATTAGAAATGTGACATTTGAAGTCAAATTGACTTGTAACGTGTCTTGTAGCCTGCACGAGTTTAGCATCATTGAGGCAGTGTCCATATCTGATCATGTGATGTTTTAGAGATCAATATTCCAAAATAAGATATTTATGTTCTAATTGGAAATGAAAAGCGGTTTATCAGTGTTATGAATGTGACATCACATGCATGGAGACGGAGGAGAAGCTGATGCTGAGTATCAGTAGCAGGGTCAATATTGGCCTGAGACGCTGGATACATATTGCATTGGAATTTACATATTTCCCGAGCTGATCCTGATGTACAGTGGGGTCCAAAAGTCTGAGAGCACATTGAAAATCCAGCAGCATGTTTCACTGTAGTTTTGATCCACTGTGGT
>JAOUQW010000038.1:20616699-20628620 GCA_028565825.1 Olivaichthys viedmensis | reverse complement strand
ATCTTCCAACAGTTGTGTTATTATCTCCATCTTGTATTAAAAGGTCCTGACCTGATTTTTTTTTAAACTTAAGACTGCTCAGCTTGTGTGAATTGATGTGGGAAGTGATGCTCTGCGCAGACGTGACCATCCTCAAATCTTATTTCTTGGAAATACATAATTAATATAATTTTTATACAAGTAATTTGACAAAATATAAATTGCCAGAAATGTTTTGAAACACTGTACAAAAAAGACTTACAAAAAGTAAAAAAATTGTCTTCTCATTTCTTGAAATGTTTTTTTAACAAGTGTACAATAAAATAAATAAATAGTAAAAAATAAACGTCCTTTTAATTCCTTTAAAATGTCTTCAGACAAATACAAAGATTAAAAAACAAAAACGGGATTTTTAATTCTTTAAATGTTTTTTTTTTAACATGTCCACAACCAACTAACTAAATAAATAAGTAAAAAACAGTCTTATTTCTTTAAATGTTCTTTAAACAGCTCTGCAACTCACCAACTAAATAAATAAACAAATAAATAAATAAATGTTTTAAAAAAGTCTATTAATTTCTTTAAAATGACTGCAAACAAATAAAGTCAGTATTTATAAATAAATGAATAAATAAACGTTTTAAAAAAGTCTATTAATTTCTTTAAAATGACTGCAAACAAATAGTCAGAAATAAATAAATAAATTCCTTCATTAAAAAGCCAAAAATGGTATTCTCATTTCTTTAGTTGGTTCTTGAACATCTAACTTCTCACTTCTTTAACCAGTCAACAACGGTTTTCTCTTGACTCCAGCACATTAGCTAATGATTCTGCCTTTGATAAGATTAAAGTTAAGATGCTCCATGTGAGACGCCCTCTCTCTCTCACATTCCTGCAGAACTATTTAAATGCATATCATGAAAAATGAAAGAAAGTTCAAGAGCTTCCAGCGTCAGTAATGAAAGTGACATTTCGCTTGCGGTAATGAACTGTTTGCATTTGATGGGAGATGGAAAAGGTGAGCACAAGCCAGCGGGGTGACATTTATTATTCATCTGCCGTTCAATCAGCGGGTTTAATTGATTTCATGTTCTACAATTATGTTTGCTCTCTATGAGCAGGAAGGACCAAACAAAGAGACTTTTCATACCGTTTGAAGGGAACAAACCTGGCGTTCGGCGTCATTTAGCGTTCGGCTAAACGCAGAAACCGTGCAAAACTTCATGTACGCTTGGTGAGTCAATCACCCGTCAAGTATTAAGGTCCCAGAATAAAGTTATCAGGGCTTTGAGATAATTTGGTTATGTGATTATGATAACAATAAAACCACAAAATAGTGGAATATTTCATACTGCATGACAGGATGATTGTGAAACACACGAGTCCAACCAGCCTCAGCCTTGCTAATAAGAAACCGACACCTACACACTCTTTCTTGTCACTGGGGTGGTACCCTTAAGGGAACATCTTTTGTACCTTAAGTATGTATCTTTTACCTGGGAAGGTGCATGTAATGTATCTTTAAAGCTTTACTCTAGAAGCGAATTAACGGTACAACAGTGGTCCTTAAGGTCTAATTATGTACCTTTAATTATGTCTAAAGGTACACTATATTCACATTTCCAGCTAAAAGATACACACTAAAGGTACAAAAGATGTTCCACCCCAGAGACAAGGAAAGGTACGGTTTAGTACCTTCTTTTCCTGAGAGTATACAGAGCCCTGAATTCTGTCCAGATTTAAATGGATTTGGAAATGACAGCGTGAGCAGTCATTAGTGTCAGAAGATCTGTGCATTCCATAGCATGACCGCACAGGCACTTGTGAAAAAAGCGTGAGCGCTCACTGACACGAGTGCGCTCTCACACACTAACGACACACGCACACATACATCACACGCAGAATCGGGCTCTGATATTTAAACAATGATCTGAAAGAGAAACACCGGCGCTTCCTCTATTGATGAACGGAACAAGGAAGAAATCACTGAGTATGGACAGCAGCTTAGCCTAGTGGAAGAAGTAAAAGAAGTAAAAGTGTGTGTGTGTGTTGTACAGGTACTCACTCTATCAGGGTTGATGCTTAAAGTTTGCTCCATCTAAGGCAGTGTGAGTCTCAACGATACAGTCGGACGTCACGCCACTCTGCGCTCTGTAATCACATCCATCTACCGGCTGCGAGTGTGTGTGTGTGTGTGTGTGTGTGTGTGAGAGAGAGTGCAGTGATAGAGTCCGTGTCCACAATCCGTCTCCGTCACCCTCCTATCTCTGCGCTTCTTCAACCGACTCAATCTCTCTCTCTCTCTCGTTTTCTCTCCCTCCTCCCTCTCTTTCGCTCTCTCTCCTTCTTTCCACCCACCCTGTAATTCCTATTCCGCCCACAGAGCCCAGGGCTCGCACACAAAGATGCAGAGACACGCTCGCAACTCAGAGGTGTGTGCATGTGTGTGTGTGTGTGTGTGTGTTCAACCGCAAGCACTTCATAGTTCCTTCCCTAAGACACACTTGCTGCTCAACGAGCTCCACGCGGATTATATTCCCACACAGAAAGTGTTTCATGGCGGGGTTGCGTCCCTGTGATCCGGTGCGATGTTATTTACACAATGTGTTGTGTCGCCTACTTAGTATGCCTAAAGCAGAGCATCTGCTTAAAGAAAAGGGGGAGTGGGAATGTGAGTGAAAGTGTGCGTATGTGTGTGAGAAAGAGACTGCTATGGGGCCCCCCAATCCCCCCAGAACCGATGCATTCCCGTGTGTTTCAGCAGTTGCGTACTGTCGACTCCAGAAGTATTGGCACCCCTCGCGAGAATAGGGCAAAAAAAAAAACAGATTGCCTAAAATAAACATTGTATACAATCATTCTCATTTTACACTTGGAGAAACTACCCGACTTTCCTCTAACAAAATCCTTATAAGAACTTGGCTTGCAAAGCAGTTAAAACTATTTCATCAACCAAGAAGCGGAGTAGCTGAGGAACACTACATTGTTTCATTTTCTTTTCTTTTTACCCCATTTTCTCCTAATTTGGTCATTGCCAATTCCCACCCACTAGCTAGTTCCCCCCTACCGCACTACAGCTACCAACAGGGGGGATAAAAGCGAACACGTGCTTCCTCCGAGACACATAAAACCAACTACCGCATCTTTTCCAACTGCTGCTCATGTAACGTCAGGGCAGATGAACACTTAGAGGAAAGCGCCAACTGCCCTCTTCAGTATACATGAGCTCACAGACGCCCACGATTGGCTAGTGTCGCTCTAATTGACAGGGGAAAGAGAGTAACGCCATCGTTCCACCCAGAGAGCAGGGCCAATTATGCTTTCTTGGACTCCCGGGCATGAATGGCTGTGGCATTGTCGTTATTCGAACTCGCGCTCTCCAGACGATAGGGCGAACGCTTTTCTGTTGTGCCACTCGGGAGCCTGTTTGACTTCCTTTTAAACGCGCACAATCTATATTTGTAATCCATACTACGCATTTCTTGTCGGTTGGTTGGAAACACAATTGCCGCGAATTGGCTGCTAATGTAACGAGTCGCTCTCGAGTTCCTTTACTTTAAAAAAAAAAATATATATATTTTGGAGTTTTTATGGTTGCAAATTGCACACAAGGCAAATGTTTTAGCTCAAAATAATCACTCATTGTGTTTATTATTCATTTTTGCTCATTTTCATGAAGGGTGCCAATAATTCTGGAGTAGTTTGTGTGTCTGAAATGGGTGCATAAGATGTGGCTTACAATGAACATTCAGAGTTCTCGTAGTCTTTATTTAGGCCTCTGTGTGTGTGTCAGTGATCTGACATGTGTTAGAAGTGTGTGTGTGGAAGTATGAAGCTCTACATTCTTCAGCATGTCCCAGCATTGTGTTCTCCTCCCCAACAAGCAGCACACAGAGCCCAGAGTTTCTGCTTAAGACCCAGGGGGAACGTGTGTGATATAGGGCTCTCAAAAGGAATTGTAATACTGTTCAAATGTTCATAATACTTACATAATACTTAAAAGTTCAGTCTCCTAAAGTAAGTCTATTGCAACACATGTTTTCTAAACTGTTGAGCCAAATGACTTTTGTAGGAAAAGGGCTCTAAATCAATGCACGTCATTTATTTTTTATATTTAATTAAAGAGGTGATACATAATTGAAAACTGTGTGTGAAAATAATCAAGGTATGTGTCTTAAAAGTGATATTGCATGTAATTAGGTACAAGTGGATTGGATTGGATTTGAACATTCTGTGTGGTGCACTACACAGGTTCTATAACGCCTTTGTGCTATACCCCATGCAGTGAGCATATATAGTGAATATGAAGCCTAACTGCGGTGTAATTTTTTTAAATAAAGATTTGACAAGTTGAGTATGGCAGATTTTTATGTGGATCTCGGGTAGCATACAAAATGTAAAATCGAGCTTATGGGTGAATAAATATAAACGAATCAGAAACAAAACAAAAAGATGATATTATTATGATGATAATGATTTCCTCATGGTGTACGAGTGTGTGAAATAACAACAACCTTTATGGCTCTGAATCTGCAGCGACACGCAGGAGAATCCAGTCACCTGACTAACACCGCACAATAAAATGCACACGCGCACACACACACACACGCCTGATCTAAGCAACTGTTGCAACAGCAGTCATATCAGCCCCTTCGACAATCTTCTAGCTACAGCTTCTCTCCTCCCTTCTTTTTTTGCACCCTCCCTCCTCAACCTTTCTTATCTTTCTTCTGCCCTCTGATCTTCATTTCACCTCCTTTACACCTCCTTATAAAATAACAGCGAACGGTGTTTTTAGGGCCGATATCCATATTAATAAGTGGAGAGTTAATGCACTTCCCATCGGAAGACGGCATAAAACAACAGCCTTCCAAGGTACCTTATTTTGGACAATCCTACAGCACTGGTTGTCAAACATTCCCCAAATGTTCTACTCTTACAACTGTAGTTTCTACCTGCATTTAGTTCTCATTCAAAAGTGTTTGATGTGCAAACGTGAAAGAAAATCTTTGATTAATAACCACATTCTCACCTTTTTATGGGTTTTATTACAGTGATGAAGTACATTTTAACCCAGTAATGTGTATACATTATACAGTGTGTTACATGTCTAACTAGGGTCTGGTTTAACTGTGTAAATAAAACCGATTTTTTATTTATTTATCTATTTAAAGAGCTGGTAACCAACGTGAAAAACCAGAGGAAGCAAAAAGGCCAACAATATTGAGTTTTCTTTGATCCAATATCAAGATCCAAACCCTGACTGGTGGTTAAAGTTTCCCTAATCTTTTATAAAACAGACAAAGTGTAAAAATTGTCACTGCAGCAGTGAGCAGAATGTCCCATTGGAAAAACTATCATCTACCATGTTCCAATATGCAAATGTTTGTTGTTATTAAACAGGTTTAGCATGGGTGGGGGGCTGCATAGGGTTGGGGGCGTTTGCAATTTGCATATTCACCGAATCTGTTTCTTGATTAAGGGAAAAGTGTAGGCGCTTCTGTGGCTCATGTCACTCCCAGTTTATCTTTTGTGGGCGTGTAGCAACTGCTACGGTTATTGCTCATGGGTGTGGCCTGTCCAGCTGCTTTTGAAGCTGGTAGTAGCCAAATTGTATCTAAGCTACTGTATAATTGATACAAATCACTATGTTACTTTTGTTAAAAATGTACTTTAATGTTGTAATAAAACCCAGGAAAAGCTGAGACCATGGCAATGAATGAAAGATTTTCTTCCACTTTTGCACGCCAAAACACTCTTGAATGGGAACCCAACTGCAGGTAGGACCTAAATTGAGAGTAGAGATTAGAGGGGGGGGAGGGGGTGACATAGGACAACCCACGTTGTAGGAGGACCGCGTTGGTCCAAAAAAAATGTACTGGAGCCGAGCAGTTGGATTTATCTCTTTACTGCATCATAACTAATTTGCATAAAACAGAGAAAATCTCCATTTCCTGTCGCTTGCCACTGTTCCAGGTCGCAAACTTACATAGGAAATGAACGGTTGCGTGTCACTTTGTTGCTTTCTGGTGTGAACGTATGCCAGAAGAGGACTGAACACACAAGCCTGAGCTTTGTAGGCTGTCAGTGTGTGTTTATGACAGGAGATCGAGCCGTTCCAGCCAGCGGACAGAGAGCAGGAGCAGCAGCTCAGGAGCCTGACGCGTGGGCACCGGGATGCCCTCTCTCACTGAGTAAACACTCGCCCACAACATGGCACAGCAGTCATGTTGGTTGCGCAATAGGTTACCCCTGAGGAAGCCTGAGGTAGATGTGTGTGTGTGTGTGTGTGTGTGTGTGTTGGAGAAAAAGTGATTAGTGCCTGCCCCGATGTTGTTGGTGCGTCTGAAGGTGTGTGTCACAGAATTTAAGCACGGTGTTTTATTAGCATTTCATTTGTGTCTATGAGCTTTCACGTTTTTCAGCTGAGTGTGTATGATTGTATACTTTTATCAGAGACAGTAATTATGTGTGTGTGTGTGTGTGTGTGTGTGTGTCAATGTGAGAGAGAGAGAGAGAGAGAGAGAGAGAGAGAGGCAGCACGAGGGTGTTTCACCACAGGGCAGTCATTAGAGTGTTGGCATGACTGTGCGTGTGTGTGTGTGTGTTTGTGGACACGGTGTCCTACACTAACGAGAGAAATCCCGCTCAATGCTCATTAGGAGTGAGTGCACACACACACACACACACACACACACACACACACAACATTAATTACTGTGCTCCTTTTACACAAAGCAAGCTCTGTTCACACGTCAGTGTCATCATCCTGCATTTGGCACACTGAGAAAGAGGGATCAGGCAACTGGAAGGCCAAGGTAAAGAACTGACAGAGAGAGAGAGAGAGAGAGCGCGCACGAGAGAGAGTGAGGGTGCGTGAGAGTGAGTGAGAGAGAGAGAGCGTGAGAGTGAGTGAGAGAGATAGAGAGAGAGAGAGAGAGAGAGCGCACGTGAGAGAGAGAGCGCATGAGAGAGAGAGAGAGAGCGCACGTGAGAGAGTGAGAGAGAGAGCGTGAGTGAGAGAGAGCGCATGAGAGAGAGCGAGAGAGCATGAGAGAGAGCGAGAGAGAGAGAGAGAGACAGGGAGGCCGAGTGTGAGAAAGAGCATGTGCAAAACTGAGAAAATAGGAGAGAAAGTAAGAGAACTAGAGAAAGTAAGAGGGGGAGAGAGAGAATAGGCAATAACAGACACTGCGAGACTCTTTAAAGCACCACCAGTTTATGTACAAGTTGCATCTAATCTTATCTCTGAACATAATATAACTTCAGATTTGAAACATATTTATGTTACACTAAATTTAACGACGGCTGTCCCTGGTCAAGGATTTTCTTGGTTGCGCTGATTTTCACACTTGTGCTTTTTTTCCCCCCCCTGCATCGAGAGTTTGGTACGTTTGGTCAAGTGTGAAAGCTGTTTTCGAAACCTGGGTACGGTCAAAAAAAAAACGAACTCTGGCCCACTTGAAAACAGTGTTCTGGTATTCACCTCAAGTGAACTCAGGCATGGTCTACATCACGCGTGAAAGTGATCCACTCCCGGGGCCGGGTATATCATATGAATATCAGGATTGGTTCAACCGGTCACATTACTTCCTATTTCAAGTTTCATAAAAGCAAGTAATGGGATTTTGAGGTTAACAGAGGAGACTAAATGCTCCCGGGGGTCGGGCGTCGAATAACGTGATTTGTAGTCACGGATTCAACCGCTTATAACACTACAACTCATGCAAACAATTCATTATTATACAGACTGAAAGGCTTCACCCAAATCCTTGAACAATGTTCTGCAAAAGTAAAGAGGCAATAATTTAATTAAGAAGAACAACAAAGGGATATAGAGTATCTCCCATTTTCCAAAGGTTTCCCACACAGCAAAATTGCGCAATATGAGCTGCGGTTTGGATGGAAGTGAAAACAAACCTGCGATGAGTACGAGCTCAGAATAAATCCTGGGTATAGACACGAGTAATTAGGCCAAGCGCGAAAATACCCGAAAAGTAGACCAAGCCCTGCTCCACCCAATTAATTCAAGTATTCAAGTTTAAGCTCTACAATTTAGCATTACGCCTCATACACTTGCAGGTCACACGTGTTTTCATCATATTCAAAAGTTGCACCGTGGTGAGAAAAAAAAAAAAAAAGTTCACAGACTTCACATTCCACCTTCTTGGAAAAACCTTTACTAAAGTTTAACATTTAATGATTTTTTTCTCTGTGTTTGCTTTGCACGAGTGCTGCATGTGAACAATACGTTCACCAACGATGCTTAAACCTGTACGGAGCGTCACTAGTTACATGATTATCTGAAATTATCTACAGTTCTAACTATAATTTACTTGTAAAAATAATCAAATAAGTAAATACATAAATAAATAAATACACTTCGTCGACTGACAAAATCTTCGTCGACCAAGAGCGCTGGGACTTGTTATAGTTGATTAGTCGATTTACAGGACACGGCCCTTAAAACTAAACCTATTGCTGCTTTTATAATCAGCGCTTCACTGTGCAGTGCGTATCAGTGCCTCTTACATGGGTCTAGATTCATGCTGGATGCCAAAGGCAGGATGATTGAAAGGGGAGCTTTTATTTGAAGAGGCCGTCATCAATGTTAAAACAGCTTCTTTCAGAGTTTCTACTCCGAGATGCTCTGAGCGTGTGCGCTTGGATTTGCTTTTAAAGACACAGTCTGCAATTTGGCAAATCTGTTATTTTCAACGTCATTTTTGTTTACATGGAAAATTATGGTATATTCTCACAGTTTAAAAAAAAGATGAAATCTTTCAGACCTTTTAAATGCCACTCTACTACCACACACGGAGACAAAACTGCAAACTAACCATTTTACTGGTGTTCATTTACTGGCTGCAGGCATTCACATGAATTTAGGTTTGTAGGAAATGTCAGCGCCTGCTCTGCCGCTTTGAAAATCTCTGCATGGGGTTTATAAACCATCATGGTATCATCAATCCTGTTTTTTTTTTTTTTTTTTTATATTTCCTATAAAGCAACTTTCACTGCTTTGAATTAGAACCAATTTCTTTTATTGGGTGAGGGCCATAACAAGTGAAGTGTTCAGTGCAGGCTCTAGAACCCAAATATCAGCTTATTCATGTACACTGATACCAGATCTCCTGTTACAAGTAGTTAGCTATATTGGAGGTCTTCAACTCTTTTGGTGATGAATCTTTTTTAAATCACATGCAACAAGTCTTTAGAAAGTATAAAACTCTAGTGATGCATCGAAATAAAAGTTTGTGGCCAAGGCCAAAGGCAAATTTTAGGAAACGCCGGACCAAATCCCAAATCCACTGTAATTATTCGCCAAGAAAAAAGACTTCAACCCAAAAATTCACTATGCAATTTAAAAAAAAAATTTTTGTCTTTTGTAAAATTACTGTGGCCTAACCACCGGGCCATTAAACCAACAAAAACAAAAACACGTTTCATGAAACCATGCGCTGTCTTACTACTGTTGTTGCTCGACTGGAAAAAAGATGAAAATTTCTAGATTTGTGTCACACAATAAGAAACATCAAAGAGATGTATAGGCTATACTCCGCACTTAACGTCCCCTTTTTCTGTTGCTCTGGTCGACCTAATGTTTCCAATATGAACAATATGCCGTTAGACAACATGCCAGCAAACGGAAACCCAGCTCGAATTTCCCACGTAGATGCATTTTACTATGCCAAACGACAAAAACAGCAAGAGATATTCAGTCAAAATATTCAGCATCAATACTCATTCGATTTCAGATGAATATATTCAGTGGCCAGACACTGCTTCCCTAAACCCAGATCTAAAACTCTTCAATAAGTAGAAATGCAGTGTTTATTAGTGTCATGTTTGCTTCAGCACTAAAACAACCTAAACAAGCTACTTTGAATGAGACAGAAAGTCCGAAAAACCTTTTTTAAACAAACAATCACACAAACGTAGTTTCACCAGCCCATCGCTTGATTTCATTGCCGTTCAGGAAAGCGCTGGTGTTTGAGTTGGCGTGCTATGGGCTTTATAGAAGCAGAGAACTGTTCCCGCACTTCAGCTCTGATAGTTCAGTGCCCAGTAAGTTGGCACTTCCTAAAAACTGCTGCTGAAATCAGAAAGACTGTCCCATGCTCATCCCAGGACTTCTATTCACAATGTGATCATAGAGGAGATCAGTATCTGGCAGAAAATTGATCGGATATCGGAGGAAAAAGAAGAATGAATCCGATTCTGTAACAAATTTCTTTTTTTCCTTTCTTTCAACCGGAAACAGTTTTGTTTACATATTGATTTTATTATTATTATTATTATATCTGGCATGAATCAGTATTATACTGGAATTAGTTCTTTTTCTTTTTAAATTGTCTAATTTTGCACACAATTGTACTGTGATATTTAGTTGTTGTTGTTTTTTTAATTTTAAAGAGTTTATTTGAATTGAAAAAAAAAGCCATGTACCGGTATCTGCCAATACTCAAGGTTTCAGTGTCGGAAAAGAAAAAGTGATATCCTGTCATCTCTAGATCATACCAAACATTCCTTATCCTTTCAACACATTTAGGGCTGTTGCCTTCTCTTTATATGACCGTCTACTGTAGCGACCTATAATCCCACTGTCCAGTGTCACCCAGAAGAGGATGGGTTTCCCTTTTGAGTCTGGTTCCTCTCAAGGTTTCTTCTTCATGAGTTTCTCCTTACCACTGTCGCCTCTGGCTTGCTCATTAGGGATCTAGATCTACATCTGGATTTCTGTAAAGCTGCTTCGTGACAATGCCCATTGTTAACAGCGCTATACAAATAAAGTTTATTAGAATTAGATTGAATTAAGTTCCTCAGCCCCATCCTGGCCCATTACAGAACAATCTATCTCTGTGCAAGTCAGTGTT
Organism: Olivaichthys viedmensis; assembly: GCA_028565825.1. NCBI lineage: Eukaryota > Metazoa > Chordata > Actinopteri > Siluriformes > Diplomystidae > Olivaichthys > Olivaichthys viedmensis. Next base: position 20,617,764 of record JAOUQW010000038.1, on the reverse strand, counting down.
TGTGGCAAACGCCCAGCAGCGGAAACCATCTAGAGTTTGATCTTATCATGAGAGACCAGCAGAGCGGCACGGCACAGTCCCTCACACATACACATACACACAACAGAGCCGGAAAACTGAAACTGTGCATTGTGTACGCATATTTTTAAGTGATTAAGATTAAGGGGTGATATTCCATAGGTTCGCTAGCTACGTTTGCCCCTCACATGTAGGGAATGCATGCATGCATACGAGTAGAAACCCTGACACAATTATGCCTCTGTCACTGTGGACTGATGGGCTTGTGAGAATGTGAATTGTGGCTAGTTCATGAGTATAAATTGATCTATTTATTTCAAACAATTTGCATTGTTTGGTGAGTTGTTTCATCGCTAATTCATTGTTTATTCATCACTTCACCTAATCAGTTTAAGATGCCGCGAGTGTGTGTGAAAGATTTTGGTATCGATGTATTGTTGACGGTTATTTGTTCTGCGTTTCTAAACTAAATTTGGTTCTCTAAGTTGATTATTTGTTATCAGCTCTACACTTAATGAATAAATAGGTTTCAGCTTTTGCAGAGATAATAAAGCTATGGGAAAAGGGGGGTGAAGAAAGTTCTTTCGAGTTTCTAGAGTTGGATAAGAAAGATTCAGGATTTCTTTCTGAAAGTTCTCCATAAATCCACTGTCTCTCATAGTAGAAATGTGGTTATCTTCTTCATTATCTCAAAGTGTCTATGTAAGCTAGAGATCATGAGGATTTATGAGGTATTATGAGGACTTTTTTTAATGATACCATTAACTGGTATTGGTACTGCTTATCCGTTTGGTACTTTATCAGTACTCGTATTAGTTTCTCTTAAATATTTTTACAGTGGCCAGATCTTTTAAATATGTATAGCAAAAAAATTTAGCCTATTTGATTCATCTCTAGTGTAGCAAAATTAGCTTTTATGTATTTGTAATAATTTGATTGGTCTATTTTTATTTTTATTTTTTATTTTTTATTTCCGCTGCTAATAGACATTTTCCCCATCCTGCTGCTGCTGGGACACTTTCCCCAGTCAATATTGTTTACAGACAG
>JAOUQW010000038.1:20596962-20607870 GCA_028565825.1 Olivaichthys viedmensis | reverse complement strand
GTCTAGCAAAACAAATGATAAATATAAAACAATTAATACATATAGAGAAATTAGAGAAAATGAAACATTTGCTACATATGTACAGTCTATGTATTAATTGTTTTATATTTATCATTTGTTTTGCTAGACGTTAAATAAACATATCCCTGAACCAGCACACAGTTAGCAATCCTAACTATCGTGATGATTATCATGTATCGTGAAAATGTCTTCAAGTATTTTGATATGATATTTTTGCCATATTACCCACCTCCAGATAACAGTGATGCACCAAACCCTTTATTTCATTTACGATACATTACTGATGTCAGAGGTCCGAGTATGAGCTGATACCCAATACTGATCCAATTCAGTAATTGAGCTGACTCTCTGCAAGTTATGTGAAACATCACCAACATCACGCGATGGCCGTGGGCTTTAAGACAGTCTGTGTCCTATGTGCATGTGCAACATAATCGTTGTGTCATCACAGGCATTCGTGCCATCGTCTCAGCGATTATATCAAATCCAGTCCGATCGAGTCAGATCCAATATCGGCTTCGATACCTAGTACCAGATTGGTGAATCGCTAATAGATCATTAAGCTATACACGCCTACACGGGCGTCTGAACATGCTGGTACATCATCCTCCCGAATGAGACCACGCATATACACCACTGTGTCAATTCCAGTGTATGACCACAAAACACAGCCGTGTGAGCGTACACACCAATCAAACAGCAAACCCATCCACGGATACGCTCCATAAAAGGGAAACATCACAGGGACAGGACACAGAACACACTCACTGTACGGCACTCTCTCAAACACAGCCGCAGCTGCTCGCTGGCTGCTCAATAAAAGAAAGGCAAGAAGTGAGAGTACAGCGTGTATGTGTGCGACAGAGAGAGTGTAAACACATTCGCTCATATGACTGCGTTCAGATGATCTTAGCCTGAAGCAGAGAATCACACACGTTTAATCCTCTGACTAGACGCTCAAAGAAATCAGCACCCTGCCCACCAGTTAAGTACAGTAAACACCCTCATACTTCCTGCGTGTAAAAAATGACCCCGATGCATACGCGTGGTGCAATACCAACGTAAATAGTGGGGGCAGTATAGCACGATGTGACGCAACGTCCGCAACGGAGTGAACAAACTAGAGCCGTGTCTCAAATTGCATACTTATGCAGTACGCAGGCCGTTTTTGATGTAGCCTACAGACCTACGGAAAAAAGTCTGTCTTACGTAGTGATCTAGTGGATCTTCTAGATTAGGAAATACTTTTAAATACAAGCTCATAGTATGCGATGTGAGACGCAGCTCATGACAACAATAGCGGCGATGGAAGAACCGTTTTGAAGAGAAACTAACAGAAGCTCGTCCGTGTGTTTAACATCTCCATGCTGCTGCACAGAGACAAATATGAGTCCCAGAATAGTTGGCATGGAAACCTATCGGACAGGGATGTTTCAGATCTGCCCTCTAGTGGATATTGCTTTTAATTCTTCAGATGCACAAAAGGTACGTGAACATCGCCGCTCGCGTTAGATGCTGCGTCCACACGCGCATGCGCAGACACGCATCAAGTATAACCCCGGCCTTAGAGCGCCCGCAAAAACACACATTTCAGTTACTTTCTAATGAGCATAGGAAAGTGATGTACAGAAAAGAAGGCAATTACAGTCATCACAGTCTCTCTAGAACTAAACAAATGGATAAACAAGGACATCTCCAAACTGCAAGGCTCCCTTAAAACCATAGCTATACATTTACATATCACAGACCAACAGTGGAGCTGATGACATCATTCTACACACATAACGTCATCAGATTCCCAAAAGATGTAAAGAAAGTGTTAAGATGTGCCACGTTTGTCTGCAACACCACCCAATTTAAGTGTCGTGGGGAGACTTTTCATGTTTAAATACGCGTGTAAAAGTTTGAAGTTCATTTTTATTGATTTCATTTCATTGGTTTAGAAGTTACAAGACTAACTGATGTTAGCTTCTGCATGTATTGTCTAGTGTTACTCAGAAACTCATTGGTTACTTCAGCCTATTTTTTCTGCAAAGGCACAATATGGGGGAAAAAAAATAAAACAAAATATTGTGATTATATTGCTACACACTAATTGCGATATGCCTTGCAACATATTAAAACCATACGTTATATTGCAATATTGAAATATATTAAAATAAACTGGTGAACCTGTTTGGTGTCATCATTAAAGGTTATCCTGCATTAATCTGACCATAATTAATTGTTGGGTTTTTTGCTTCGCACTAATCCCATGGTTAATCAAAACACCCACAGAAAGCTCATCTGGAACCCCAGAGATGGTCAAAATGCCGATACAGCACAATAAAAACTGTGGTTTGTTACAGTGATCATTTGCATGTTGCACGCTTCTGCGAGATCAATATAAAAAATAACAAAAAAACAAATATTGCGAGAACAATTAATATTGTGCAGGCCTACTGCAAACATTAGCTATCTTTACGCTACGTTACCTTGCTGGATTACAGGATTACAATATTTACTTGACGAGCTTCACCTAATAAATGAAGGCGACTCGGTCATATTGTGAAAGAGTTGTTGTTGTAGCCAGAACTAATTGACGGTGTCAAAGAACGTGGGTCTCTGTCAGCTAGCTCGGTCTGTAATATGTTTATATCTATGCTAAAAGACACAAATACACACACACTCAAGTACTCCGCTCCCTCTCTCTATGCTCCTATGCTCTCACTAACTGCATTTGTCTTTGTACATGTTCCCCTTTATTCCCATTCCCACGTCCTCCAGGCTAATTGCAGTGAGTCAGATTCAGTTCTTAGAGGGAGATAACATCGTGCAGCAGGAAGGTGACTGTGTTTCGGTGTCTCTCTCTCTCTCTCCCCCACACAGTTTCACAGTTTAATGCGCTTTACTGCCATAACTGTTGTTAACGCGGTGTTGCCAAAGCAGTTACCGCTGACTTGCAGTCACACTATTAATAAAGCAGTAACGATAACAATATTAAAGCAAAGCAATAAAACAAAAATCTCTCCCTCGCTCTTTCTCTCCGTCTGTGCTCACAGGCTTATCGCGTCTATTTGGGTCTCTGAAGAGCCATCTTTCCTGTTTACTCCATTCCAGAGAGGCCGACTACGGACCCCACCAAATCATGTCACTCCAAACACGACATGGACGTAACTCTCTCCCTGTGGAATCACCGCTCTACTCTTCATCACCCTCTCTTTTTTTGGAAACCTCTCACCCCAGGAGGTTAATCATCAGGGACTGTGTGTACGTAAATGAACGCTGTTCAGCGTCAACATGTTAGACGCTTGGCATGGCCAGTTAATTGTCCAGACGGTACACGGCAGAGCCAGCTGAAGGTGTGTAGATGTAGGGAATGCTGTAATTCCACTGACTGGACAAATTTCGTATTGCATTTTAGAGCATCGCTGCATCTCAGTTCTTGAGAGAGATGCAGTAAAAACACAGATAGATAGAGCCCCAGTGTGTCAGTGTGGACTAGGGCTGTCAAATACCTTTACAAATTGCATTGGAATTTCAGTCACTTCAAATATTTAGTGTTCGAATGCATTCGAATATTAATTAGGTATAAAATTTGTGAATTTGTTACCGCCATCAGACGAGCAAACATTCACGTTTGTATTGCGTAAAACATGGGAAGTGAAAACCGATTGCTTATACGACGAAATCCAAAGAGTGTCCACACGGGGGGCTTAGCAGGTGTTTGGGAGTGATGATGTCATCACATTTATTATTTAACTTACAAGTTGTAAAGTTAGGGCTTCCCGGCGATTTAGCGGGCACCCATGCTAGCGAGCTGGAAAAATGGTGGTAAGCAGAGCTCTGGTGGTCGCCTAGTGACAGATCTATACTGACCCTTATCCTATGGCAAGCGACAGGATAATTTGGTCAAAAAACGTTGGAAACGCGTTTCTAAAGACTCGTGTTAGGCGACTAAAAATAAAGCATGGGATCTTAAACATTCAAATGTGGATTTTCGCCTTCGAATGTGTAAATTTGAATAGTATTCGAATAGTATTCAGAATTAGTTTCGACAGCCAGAATGTGGACGTGTCCTTCCGTCATCATCCTGCCATGTCAATTTGTTGAAAAAAAACCCAGGTCGTCCTGCTGCCTGGTGCGTTGCACCCTTATGGATTTGTATATAAATCTGTTTTCATCCACTATATTATTTTGGAATCTTCTGGAATATCTTGGCCTATGATGTTCCTACATATAAATAAATAAGTAATAAATGCGACTCTTATTTAGTTCTGGCAGGTACCTCACACTGAATCGTTGAACTTAGTCTGGTGGCTTCAGTGACGGTGGCTTCTGGACGTTACAGTAACAAACCCTTGATCCCACGTTCTGTCGTTATTTCCATTGCCAAGTGACCCATAACTAAGTACCTATGCTGAATTTGGTTACCCTTCTTGTCAGGGTACCAAAAGTACCAAACAGAGACATATGGGTGGAACTAGAAATAGTGCAGATCATTGATCCGTCGAACCTAATCGTCAGACAACCGCTATTTTGAGAAAAACAAAACAGGAGTGCTGTATCCCAAATCAAATACTACTATACTAAATACTCAAAATAGTACATACTTCATACAATAGTTGCTTCATAGTGTTGTACTATTTAGAACAATAGTATGTAGGTTGGGACGTAGCCTAGCTATCTAGAATCACTTTTGTACTCGACCATATGGCACAGCAACCTTCAGTAGTGTCTGATAACAATCCTATCGGGTATAATGGAAACCAGGGGCAGTAGCGCCTCAGTGGTTAGGCCTCTGGGCTACTGATCAGAAGGTCACAAGTTCAAGCATCGGGACTGCCAAGCTTCCACTGTTGGGCCCTTGAGCAAGGCCCTTAACCTTCTCTGCTGCAGAGGCACTGTATCATGAACCGTCGCTCTGGATAAGGGCGTCCGCATGGAAATCCCCATTAAACCAGATGCTAAGTGAAAGGTTGCTACTGTTGTTATTGTCTACGGTTGACACTAGTGCTGTGTGGGAAATGATGTCACCAACCCACAATCTCCAGAGAACTCCTCCTTCTTTCTGGCTGTTATGCCATGGTACGGATAGTTCGGAGTTCAGATTAGTAACCGCCCCGTCCGGTGGAAAAGTGACAGTGCACACAAGTTTTCAGGCCTTAAATGCACTTTCTAGGTGCAGGTGTAGTTTCTGGGGTGATAAAGCAGTCTTCCTCTGCTCCAGACCCCGAGCTCGGTTCTAGTCTAAACACGATCCTTTAAGGAATTCAATACACGCATGCACGCACACACATTTACACTGAGAGTACAGACATTATTTGTACTCTTACATTTACCACACATTGGGCTTCACCATATTCTCCAAAAACAGCAAATCTAAAAAACACAACAAATACTAAACACAACTCCTTACATCAGCAAAACAACTGAGCAAAGAGGAACATTTCTATACTTACACATACTTTTTCCTTACAATGCATTCAGATAATGAAACGCTGCCACCAGGTGGTAACTACGAGCCACACAGGACTGACAAACTACAAAACGGAATCCCCACACATCACCAGGACAGAAATGTTGTCAGCAAAGGCATGTTACAGAAGCACTTCAAAGCTGTGGCCGTTCCTCTCATTCGTCAATGAAATGAGATCTAATTATGAGCTGCTGCGAGCAAGTTAACCACGAACTCCTAAAACTCGTACCGCCGTGATACCCGTCTGCGCCCCATAAATCATGGCTCCTCCGTTAGACAGCATGCGCGTGTATGACGAGTGTGTTGTATGTCCCAGGCTGCTCTATGCTCAGAGGCCGCTCTCCCCTTAGCAAGCGTACGACACCGAGATTCGAGACTTCAAAAGGTTTAGAAGATTGCAGGTTGCACCTCCGTACAATAAAATAGCCATCCATCAAACAGCATCAAAACCGGAGACACTCGGGTTCTCTCACTCTGTTCTGATCTGTAGTTTGCGTCACGACACCACGCTGCTTTGCATTTGGAGGCGGCATCGACATCTTGTGAGGAATCTAGGGTTTGTTACTTGCTTTGCACCGAACACTTACAAAAATATAAGTTAAAAACTTGATTTGGTAAATATTTAGTGCAAAGCAAGCAACAAAAAATGCTATATTCCTCACAAGGCAGCAATGCCGACCCAAAATACTATCCAACATGATGTAACATCTTTCCATATATAGATCACCTAGCAAAAGTGTTACTCAAAATAATCTTAGAGTAGATGTAAATTGAAATAACAAATGACAACATTGTTTGAAGGTGCACTGTAAAGCTGTATCCACAGGGTTAGCAGATAAGTGGTCCAATTTAAGGACCTTGTCATTAAGCAAAAGGTGCACGACTCAAATTACAGGCCACTGCACACAGGCTGCGTGATTGATGGACGAAAGAATTGTATGATGAAAGTTATAAACAAACAGGCACGTTTCTTGGGCAACTTACACCCGAGGCTGAAAATGTCGCTCAGAGACACTGCGTCATTGAGTTAGACACTGACTGACATGATCAGAATCACATGATCTTCAGTTAAAGATGACTGATGACCTCATTGTATAAGGAGCTTTATAGTTAACAAAAAAACAAAACAGACAGTGCCCAAACATGTAGTCAGTGATCTACAAGATCCTCCAATTATTCTGCATCTTCTTATGGGCCTGAAGGCTATTTTTCTCATCTCAGCCGGAAAAATACTAATTTCGCTTTAATAGTGAAAGGTTTTCTCCTTCTTTGTACGATTTTGAACATTTTATTTTGATGACATTCATATTTTCATTAATAATAAATTTCTGAAAATACATTTCTTTCAGGTTTTTTTCATAATAAATTTCTGAAAATACATTTCTTTCATTTTTTTTTTTCATAATAAATTTCTGAAAATACATTTCTTTCTCTTCTTTTTTTTTGTTTAATTGCTGCTTACTATAATAAGCCCGTGGCAATCTGCTGTGTGGTCTGAGTAACAATCACTTACTTCCTCACATTGTGAAACCTATTTGAGTAAAGAATGGCGCTGTGAAACAATAAAGGCTGATGCAAATGTGTCTGTGACTGGAAACCTCTCCAATTTACCCATGTGAAGAAGTAAAAGATGTTGCCGTGCTGTAGGGACAGCACAGTTAGGAGTGTTTCACACACTGCTCACACGGGACCACGGCTGGCTTTGCGTGTACAGTACACACTTCACACATCAGTCAGGGGCAGGAGCTGCTTCTGGGTCTAACTTGCTTCAGCGTCTGTACATCACACTTCCAGGCCACATCTTGATTTTATTAAAAGAACATAAACTTGCATGCCAAATGATCCCTCTCCTTTTTTGAAGGTTAGAAAATACTGATGCCAGTAATATTCTGAAACATGGCTGAAAGCTGAGGCTAGATCAACATCTTAAATCACCAGGCCAATCCCAGCTACTGATACTGCATTACTGACTCCATTACGTATAGCACAGAGCATGTGTGTGTGTGCGTGTGTGTGTGTTAAATCAAGTTTTTTTTTTAGCAGTCTACAATTTAGGATTCACATGGCCACCAGCACTGCACATAGTTAATATAGAAACATTTTTGGAGCCTGTAGGTGAAGGATCTTTATAACTGGGCCAGGCACAGGTCAAGCCTGTAGAGATTTCAAATTCAGTTCTGGGAGTAAAATGACTTTAAAAGGTCAATTTATGCAGTTGTATACAACAAAGCAAATTACTGCACTGGATTTGGCACATATACAAGACACTAGCAATGCAAAAAAAAAAGAAAGAAATCAAGCTATAAGAAAAAAAAAAAAAATGCATGTGCTAAATCTGCAGTCCTCACAGCGCAGTTAGAATAACGCAGGGCTGCACCATGATGGCTAAAATAGGAATCATGAGTAATTATTTATCACAGTTATTCAGCCAGTTTAAGAGAAAAAACGAGTTTGATTGCACTTTGTCGTTTTAAATAATAGGGCTGCACTTCAGTCACATTAATTTAAAGTCTTTAAAATGCTGAAAATAATCTAAATGAGATGATCAATAGATCGTCAGACTTTTTAAATGCTAAATATAATAAAAATTAGACTATAGATAGACAGACAGACTGATGAACTGTACAGCTCTATAATAACAGCTAATAAATTGTGCCCATCTGTCACTTCATTTGAGATCCTGAGTTCTTCTCTTCCTGCATTAGTACATTAGTATTATAGAGGCTATTGCTGATTATTACACCCCCTACCTTTTTCTCAGAGTCTTTAGCCCTCTTGCCATTGTGCTGCTGTGGAAGCTGTTGTTGGTGCTCGCAAAAGTTCTGCTCTGTGCCAAACAGCTTGTTGGCCCACTCGTCCTTGTGGGCATGGAGCCGGTGGGGCTGGGAGGCGATCTCTCGTGCCGCGCGGTACCGATCGGCCGGGATCTTACTCATGGGAGGCGGCAGCGTGCTGCAGTTAGCGCTGGACCAGCCGTCTGTGGACTCGCTGTACGACTCCTGGTCGCTGCTGCGGCCCTGACGCCACTCTTTCAGCACGTGACCGGGGAGCCAGCGCTGGCCCCCTGAACCCTTTTTAGAGTGGGCGGGGAAATGGTGGCGCGTGGGAAGTCCGGATACGTCCAGCCGGGAGGAGGAGCTCAGGTGCCTGCTCGACAGAGGGGGCGGGTCTGCATGGGCGTGTGGGTGTGGCTCTGAGAACTCGTGCCTGTAGCCGTTCCGATGGGTTATAGAGGGAGGAGGAGGAGGAGGAGGAGGAGGAGGAGGGAGACCGGCCTGAGCATTTGGGTTCCTAGTGCCCTGTGCGGTTTCCCATAATCCCGTGGGCACATGGCGAGCAGGATTGGCACCGAGGTCTACCAATAGGACACGGTTGTTTTTTTCTTCCGGCAGGAAGTTGCCGATGCCGCTGTCGCTGTTGCTGCTGGTGCTGTTGTTCTGCTGAGCGTCCAAGTCGCCGTCAAGGAACGCTCGAGCCCGGACGCCTTCGATGGACTCGCCCATGTCGCGGTAAAGCACCGATACAAACTGCAGCAGTGGCTGGGATGTTGGTGGGAACTCCAAACAGCCGTCGGTGTCCGGATCTGGCGTGCAGTTAAAGCCGAAGCGGCAAGCGACCCCTTGGTGCACCTGTATTACAAAATAGCAGCATTATTAAAGTAGCAGTTTGTCATTTTTAGGGACAAATTAAATTGCAATGAAAACAGCGACAAGCCTCCCCCTTCCCTTCAACCAACCCCACTCCCTCTGCTGAAACTACATATGCCTCATGAGTTGCCTCTTATAGAAAGGATGCAGAGCTGAGCATCTTGGTTCCAGCTAGGGGAGGAGCTTATTTCAGGGCCAGAAAAATGTAAACATAAGCTTGAAAGGAAGAAAAAAAAAAAAAAACAGAAATACTGCATAGCAATATTGCAACTTAGTTTTTCTAAGGTAATCATAAAGTAAAAAGATGAGATTTAAAACCTTGTGGTGGCAGAGCTCAGGATCGACGAGGAAGACGTGGCAGGAGGTTCTCGAGCCCTGGTCCTCCTCGGGATTTGCACCTAAGCTGTGGTCCTCAGCAGCCTGCATAGTGACCAGCCCAAAGAAGCGGCGGTCGTCTGGGCACACGGCGCTAAACGCCAGCTTCTCGGCAGGGTAGGCAGCCAGGACGGCTCTGCGTTCGTTGCGCAGGCGTACGCGGTCGTGCAGTACCTCTAGCAGCACCAGGGAATGCACCTTGTGCTCGGCGCGCAGGCGGCGCATGCAGCCACGTATGGCCTGCAGACTGTCGCTCTCCAGGTTGGCGCCGCTCGACGCCAGCTCGATGGAGCCCAAGTAGCCCACGATCATGCCCACGTTGAGAATGCCTGCCGAGTCGGCTTCCTGCCGCTCCGGTTCAAACACGTCCACGAACACGGTGTCGTCATGCAGCACTCTGGCCATTTCCTGTTCTGAGAGGAGGTTTGCATCGCTCCTGTGGGCCTCAACGTCTGCATACAGGAAGTCCTGCTCCGAGAGCGGTCTCCGTTTTGCCACGGCTTTCTCCGAGCTGCTGGAGGAGTGGCTGGAGGAGTTCTCGAAGATCATGTTGAAGATCCCTCCAGACTGCATCTCGGCCACGACGCGCTCAGCCCGGTTTATTCCCAGAGTCTTGGAGTCCATCTTTGGTCGGAGCCAGTGGCTCTTGTGCTCGTGGAAGCCGAGCTCCTCGTCGCTGGAGCACGAGTCCAGCTGGCCGCTCTCAGCAATGAGCAGGTGCAGCACGCCCGAGCAGCGTCCGATCAGCTTGACCACGTCCTCATGGGACGCTTTCGCCACATTGATGTCGTTCACAGCGAGGATTTGGTCTCCAGCGCGAAGGCCAACGTAGTCGGCCGGACTCCCCTTCAGGACGCAGCTGAGCACGCAGGGCGAATGGCCCGAGAGAGTGAAACCGTAACCCGTCCTACCTCGAGCTACCTCCACCCCTCTGACGCGGCCCAGTGGCTGACCATTAGCACGCCGTCTGCCTGCCTCAGATGATCTGAACATCTTCCTGTAGTCGCAGATGTCGAGGGCTTCACAAATGCAGAGCAGGCGGGCTAAATGTAACACTTAGATGAGACCATCCTCTCTGTTCCAGTCGCTTTCAGGAGGGAAACATCCCGACGCAAGCCTGACATAGGTTTATAGGACACCTCCTATGAAGTCAAAAGAAAAAAATAATACACTTGAGAAAAGTGAGAAATAAAGTCTTCTGCTTTGAACTCGTCAACGCCGCGTGTGTATGCATGTAGGAAAAATGATTGCATGCACAATCCCTGTAGCAATAAACTATTTCTGTAAAGTAGCTTTTTTTTTTATTATGTATTATTTTACATAATAATAATGGTGGCTCAGTGGTTAGGGCACTGGGCTACTGATCAGAAGGTCGTGGGTTCAAGCTGCCACTGTTGGGCCCTTGAG
>JAOUQW010000038.1:20544447-20583886 GCA_028565825.1 Olivaichthys viedmensis | reverse complement strand
AGCCGAAGGCGGCACGGAAATATTTTTTCATTTATTTAATTTGTAAGTAAAGCGAGTAGAGGGGGCAGGAGGAAGATATGAGCATTGCTCCTCTAGACCCCCCCAGATCTGGCCCCGCTCGAGCTGTTTATAGCCGTCCAGATGCGAGTTTGATCATACAGGAATTATTTTGTTACAGACGCAACCCTAAGAAACACTGCGAATACAGTTAAAGTGATGTTTTTCCGAAAGCGTCTGTATCAGTTTCTTTATATAAAAGATTTTTAACGGATCACACTTTCAAAAAGTGGTACGCATACGCCTCGACGAGCTTTTCCAAATTTTTTACACCGAACAAAGCAGACTAATGCATTTTGTGAATGAACGAGACAAAGGAATAATGCCGTATTTTCCATTTAGGGCGGTGCATTGATGTTCTCCGGGACGCATCGAGACGCATTTACACTACAAATGCAATGTGGTCATGCGTCTCGAGTGATCGGATCTCGAGACGCACGTGACCCCGTTCGCGCTGACCACTTGTGATCCGATCACTCGAGCTACATGTTAATACCAGGTGGAAACGGGGCCTAAGACACCATACTACAGCTAATGAGGAGCTAATAGCCGTGCAGTGTGCGCTCTGATTTAGGCTCTCAGCATGGTACACAGGCTCTGCCATTAGCTTTAACAGCAGGGGTCTAAAACTCTTAAGAGAGGCATGGTCAGCGTGATGTCTTTTATCCAGAATGGGAAGCAGCTACTGACTGTTTCCTTCTCATCTCGTATTCCCTCATATGAAACAGACGCTTCTACACTAGCTCTAATAATTTATTATTAAAACCGATCACCATTACTCACGGCCACGTAAAGATGGATGGTACTTATTTCAATGTGTGTAAGACAATTGAATTCAACAGTATGTATTGACTCTCAGTCGGGACAGGGACAGTACATATTTATATATACGTTATATGCAGTATGCTTTGTTGGTCACTAGGCAATGGCTCTGGATGGACAGTACATATTCACTGCAGGTATGACTCGGTGTCTATGCGTTCACATATCTGGGCAATAGCGCCAGGGCCGGACCCTACACATTTTCTGACAGGGTGTACAAGTTTCTGTGTGTTATGGTGCATGTCCACTTGCATTTTTTTTCACACCATGTGACATTTCTATTAATTTGGTTATGGCCGAGTTAAAAATATCGAACTATAGTGAACAATTTAATACACTGATTGCTGTTCTGCAGGTTTATTTAACATTATATCAGAATTAAAAACAAGTGAGAACTTAAACGTGGCCGTTAGTCACTGGGGTCTGGCTCGAAGGTGGACAGTATGTATTCACTAAAAGTGTGTGTGTGTGTGTGTGTGTGTGTGTGTGTGAAAGGGTTACTCACTGGGCAATGGCCCGAAGATTAGACAGGACATATTCACTGACGGTGGGTATGAGTTGGCGTGCCGTGTCGTCCAGTAGATCACACTCCAGCACGTACAGCACTCCATGCAGCGCCCCAATTCGACTGGGCAGATGAGTGCTCTTCAATGTCGACTCCAACAGCCGACACACAGGCTCTGCTGTCATCTTATCCTGAACCACACACACACACAGTATGTCTCATTACAGTTATGTTTGCATATCCTGAAATGAGCTGTACACTTCTTATCCCAAGATTAAGTAAATGCATTGACTAATACACGTCACCCCCCTGCCCCGAAACACACACACACTCACCATGCCCAGCACAGCGGCTGCTTTGCAGATAGCAGGGACGAGGTACTGGTTGAGGATCTCGTCCTCTGGAGGGTGGACCTTTTGCAGTTCCATCAGAGTAGAGAACATCATATCAAACTGATTCCTTTCTGTGAACAGATCAGACACCGCCAACAGCTAGAAAGAGAAATGGAGAGAGAGAGAGAGAGGGAGAGAAAGAGAGAGAGAGAGCGAGCGATATTATAGGGATGCATAATTAATCATATTTAATTTGTGACCAAGATTTCTGGCTTCCTCGATTGATTAATCAACTGACCTTTCCCTCACTCACAATCAGAAAGCAAAGACACACACTCACCGATCGCACCACCTCACTTGTAAGCACCACTGGAGTTTTTCTACTGCTGGGGCTGCCAGGGAGGATCCACTGGCTGTAGAGCTCCAGAAGGAACTGGGAGCAGGAGTGGATGTCGACCCCAGCTCGGTGCTTCCTGAATGGGAGAGAGGAGAGACAACACCAGCGTCAGTCTATTTTGCAAAAGTATAGTTTATGAATTTATTACAGCTGACTGAAATGTGAATTGACTGAAAATCACAAAGTAATGAACAATGCCAGTACCTACTTTAGAAACCATTCATTTTCAATGTGAGCTGGCGACATACAACGACAAGGGGCGGGGCGACCGTTAGCGTAGCAAATAAGTGGGCGGGGTGAACGTTCGCGACGCAAAAAGTGGGCGGGGTGAGCGACGCAACAAAGTTGGGAAATTATACTTTATGCAAATGAGAAGCAAAGCGATGTGGCGACTACCAATGGGAGTGAGGGACATCGGGGCGCTTCCCCCCACCACAGGGAAACTTCATCCGTGGTTTTTGGTTCTCATCAGACATTCGTTCCTAGTCCATATGGAAGAGAAATTGATTGTTGCGGTGTCCAACTTTCCCGTCCTTTATGACCCAAATAGAACGGCGCCGATGTTTTCGCCGCAAATAGCCGGCAGCAATCGCGAGGAGCAAGCGTTGTTTTCGGTTCATTCTGACAGGAGCAGACAGTGATGCACTGCGCCGACGCAATTTATACACAAGCGCTTTCCCTCCAGAATTTTACTGGAGCGGTAAAGCATCTGATTTGTGGTCGAAAATGTAGTTTTGTATACGTTCTGTAGCTAGCCATGTAGTTTTTGTGGCCATATCGCACTAGCCAGCCACTACCAATGAAACCATGGCAACCGGCAGTAAACTCAAGATAGGAACGGCCAAGAGCGACAAGCGTAGAGCGATAAAATAAAATAAAATAAAATAAAAATAAATGGCTGCAGGTGTGAGCGTAGGGTGAATTTCATGTAGTTCTGTGTGCAACCTCACCTGGAGTTAATCGGAGATATCGGAGGTGAGGCAGGTGCAGGAGCATCAGTTTCATCTTCCTCATCATCACCCCACTCTTCCTCCCTCAGAGGAGTGATATTATTCCCCAGCCACACAGAGTGAATTGACACCTACAGAGAGCAGCATACAAAGAAGTTCTACATGATCAAACAGACGGACAGCTAGAATGCTGGCATTGTGGGGTTGCTAATTTTTGCGTTTTCTGACCTGTCCTAGTTTATAGTCCATGTTGCCCATTTCTCGCTCAGTGTTGATCTGCAGGAGGAGTTTCTCGTGACTGATTAAAGTGCCTGCACAAACGAATAAAAAGAGCAGAGATTTGGAAACGGTCTCAGAAAAGCATTTGTGCACCTGGATGTGTAGGATTGCTTGTGTGTCCTACCTACGGATGAAGACGACAGCGATGGCACTGGGTCCCAGGCTTGGTAAGGGAAGTGTGTGGCGATATTGTCTCTCTTGGACACCATGGCCTGAATCTCCCTCTCCACTACGCCTCTGATTGCGCTCAGCTTACGCCCAAACCTGCAACACAACATGACGGAAAAACACTCAAATATCACTGACTTGAACTCATGTTTTTAAGCCATGGGGGCCTAAAAAAAAGTAAAATCTTACTTGGCTTCTCAGAACATTTATTTAAATAATATACATTAAAAGCTAAAGTTTGCATGAAGTGGAAATTATGAGGACTCGCGTGACCCATCACATTGTCCCATCATATTTATTGTCCTGTGTATATACTGCCCCTGTGTATTTATTGTTCTGTGTATTTATTATCCTGTGTATTTACTGCTATATGTAGTCCTGTATAGCGTGCTGCTGTATTGTTGCATGTTGCACCATGGTCCTGTAGAAACCACATTTAATTTCAATGCATACGAGGTATATGGAGAAATGACAATAAAAACCTACTTGAACTAGTTTAGAAGTTTAACCTTAACCAGGGTAAAGTGAAAAGCACCTGGTGTCTAAAGCCTTGAGGCTCTTATTTCGCGGCTGCTGTTCCAAGCAGCTGACTGCAGGGTTCCCGGCTGTAGGCAGAGTCATGGCGCTCAGCACCAGGGAAGTGATGGCCTGCACCGCCAACACGTTTATCTGCGTCCTCTCCAGATCCTCCTAAAACACACACACAGCATAAATGAACCAATACTTGTGTATTACTGAAAAATATCATAATCCATGTTTCAGATACGTAAAGAAAACACTCCAGTGTGTGCTGATGTGTTGTGACTAGGGGTCACGGAGATCACTGGAAGTGTGAGACAGAGGAATAGCAAAACACGGATCCATGTTCAGTGTGTGCTGGATGCGCTTACCTCTTGCTGACTCTCCTCTTCTTGATCAATAGTGATTGGTTGGGTGACCAGCACCCCTAATAGAGTGGCCCAGGTCTCCTCAAACTGGGTCCTACTGCTCCAGCCTGTAGCAGACACAACACACACATCATCACAGTCACAGACCACTTACATTACATTGTATTCTGTAGGTTATATTGGATTTTATTCAATTTATTTATTTACTTATTTGTGTATATTCGTCGATAATTGCTGCTCTTGTGTTTTGCATATTTTGTGCCTATAACGTTTGTGTCAGCAATTAACCTGAGCCTTGCTGCAAGCATTTCCGTGTGCATACATCCTGGACGTAGTGTGCACATGATGAATAAAAGACTTTGACTATCGCATGAAACAGGTAAACACAACACAAGCCCATCTCTCGCTTTTTCGTACCGAGAACATTAATGCGGTAGAGGAATTCCCTGAAGACGTCTTTCTCCTGCAGGAACTCGACAGGAATTTCAGGCAGTGCTGTGCCAAACTCCCCAGCACGTCTGGGGGACCAGCCCAGCTTCCAGACCTGTGACACACACACACACAGAGGCTCGCAGCTGATTATCAACATACTACACGTTAGTAAACGGGGCATGGGAGATATATTTTCAGCATTGTGGTTGAGCGAAACTACAAAAGGAAATGTTGCTTGTTGCAGAACTGCTGTTGAGCCGCCCACTGGGTTGTGGAAAATGAGCGTTCCGACCCCTAGAAAGCTGGTTTATTCTTGAATGACGATGGAAGGGGCAAAAGTTCTCATGTGCACAATGTAGTGACAGACAGCACAAAAAAAAAAAACCTAGCCACAACAATTGTGATTACGCCATTTTAACCGCACAGCCCCGTCCCGCAAGTGGGGATCCATCAAACATAAATTACGCATCACGTTCAGGTACGACGTGGTAAAACAGAGCAGCTGGGGGTCTCTCAAACCATCAAAACACCGATTTATGTGTATTTTAATAGGATATTAAGAACTTTAAGATATTTTTTGCACTGCTGTCAGACTGATTTCTGGCAGCGCACCATGGAATTGTTTACGTTTTTTTTTTTTTTTTTTGGTGATATAAAATTTTGGCCAGATTGCCTACCTATATTTCAAGAACACACACAGGAACTCACCAGTGGTGGAATGCGTGTGTAGCTGTTGACAAGGGGCAGCCTGGCCAGGCTGATGATGACGTTCCGGAGGGTAGGAGTAAGGAATGCTGGGATATTGCTGTTTCTGTGGTGGCCAAGAGCCAAAACACTCTGCAGGCTTTCCACTAGCTCAGCCATGATCTCGCAACATTGCTGCTCACACATGTCTGAAATACACACACACACAATAATTAAATAACAACAAATACTAATTTGGCTGTATGACATTATACTCGAATTCCCAAGAAAGGGGGATCAGCGGGTCTTTGGTGAACATTTCAGCTATTGGTGGTTCTCTCAGCTCTGCTAGCATCAGCGCTTGCACGTCACCGGGGTGAAAGATGTTCCTCTCACCTGGCTAGCATATTTTCGCGCAATATTTTGTGTTTGAATGTGAGGTGATGGCAAGTTATATTAGTAGTACACTTGTATGACAACTTTGTGCAGCATTATGTGCACTGTACTGTATTCGGCAGTGCCTCCCCTCCACACATTAGTGTGTGTTTTCATTATGTGCACTGTTATTACGCATTATGTGCACTGTACTGTATTCGGCAGTGCCTCCACACATCAGTGTGTGTTTTCAATGAAACAGTTAGTAAGGGCTCCAGTCTCCGACACTGATCGTCAGTCATGTGTGCAGACTCTGTAGGCCACAAGTTGCCGTCCCCAGTGCCACTGGAACTAATCACAAAATTTCAAAGAAAGATTGTGTTTCATTGTTTGGTCCCAATCCATGTCAAACGTATTTGAAAAATTATAAATAAACATTCATTAATGCATTTATGAGTTGTCATGATTGGTCATCGCTGCCACTTGCGAGTATTTGTGCCCATCCCTAGTGGCACCTACAGAGTGGATGTCTTATTTGCTCTGCTGGCGCATGTGTGTGTGTGTGTGTGCGTGTGTGTGTGTGTGTATGTAAAACTCAGTGCCTTTTGCCGAGTCCACCTGGTCCTCCTCAGAGTCTCGGTCAGCCTTCGAGGTCTTCCTCTCAGGCCTCACAAGCTGATCACCTGGACCAACTGCGACTGCATGAAATACACACCCCGAACAAATCATTCATAACCAGTTAAGTCTACAAGCACTAAAGTTCTTCACCCTCCTACACACACACACACACCTGCATAGATTAGCAGCTGGATGCAGTGGATAATGGAGCAGGTGTGTGTGAGGTAGGTTCGAGAGGCAAAGTCTGTCCACACTGCAGGCTGCTGTAGGGCCAAACACAGGCAGGACACACTCATCTGCACATCTACACTGAGAGGCAAGCGGTCCTGAAGCAAACGCCATACCACCAGCTACACACAGAGAGAGAGAGAGAGAGAGAGAGAGAGAATGTACTCAACACCACGAGTCATTGGGGGCCACAGGCCATCTGTAATAATAGAAGCGTAAAAATGCATCGCAGGCCATGATTATTCCGTAACCACTATCAATTGTTCAGTACCGACTGAAGCTAAAATGAAATGTATGTATTTACGAGAGTAAGGAACGCTCGTCTGCGTAAATGAAGATTACAGATTTCACTCACTGGTTATATTCTTTCAATACAGCACGTGATTCCTGACTAATTAAACACACCGTTTCCCCGAAGCTCAGTGAAAAGTACTCGTCTCGCCAGTGTGCCTGAAAACTCCTGCATTCGACGTCGTGCTAGTTTTGTTTGTTGCTGCTACCCCGACGTTTGGGAACATTAACGCAGGCCTACAAAAATAATGTTCTTAATAGATTGTAGAGGGGAAAAAGAGGAGATCGGGAGCTGATCCGTTTTTAGATTCAGTTTTATGTTTGTTTTTTTACTTTAAGAGCAGGCCAACTTCAACTTTTATTATAATTAACAACATTGTGGCACATACACTGGACACTCTGATATAAATCGTATGACAGCGCTCTGTGTGGTGTGTGTGTGTGTGTGTGTGTGTGTGTACCTCTATGGCGAGGGTGCTGAAGGAGGTGATGAGGTGCTCCGTGGCTGGAGGGATCTGTAGAGCCGAGGGCAGTCTGGGCAGAGACAGCAGGTACTGACTCAATGCACCACACACACTCATCACGGTCTGATAGAATCCCGGCTCACCTGCGACACACACACACACACACTTGTAACAATGCCCAATCTCTATGCAGTTGTAACTGTTACACAATGTAATGTAACAGACTAATACTACACGACTGTTTTGGGGTTTTTTTCTCTTAAAATCATAGCTTTTCAACTGTCTGGTGTCATTGGAGCTGTAAAATAGATACGTTTCACAGAAGCCCCATGTAGAGGTGTGCGTCAGGACTGGGACACCGCGGGACCCAACACAAAGCGGGACGTTTTTACTCTCGTGCAGAAGCGGACAGTCAGATATGACCGGGACAAAAAGAGATTTCCAAGGACGTCCAGTAAAACTCCATTAACAGTCTGATTTTAAATTAACAGAATACTTGGCTGTAATTTTTGCCTTGTTTTGATAGGCATGTGCAAAAAGCTATCAGCACTGATCGGCATACTATCGTAAAATTACTTGGTTGGTTCCAAATAACCGCCGGAGCGGGCGGGATTGGCAGACTTCCTGCGGGAGCGGGAGAAAAAAGTGAAATAAAATTTTTAAAAAGTCCCGCGCACGCCTAGACCATTGCAAATACACAGCAGGAACATAACTGAACCTATGAGAAACTAAACATAAATCAGTACAAACACACACGTCTATGGCTTTGAGTCACAGGAGAACACGTTGCAACACTCACCATATACACTGCTAAGTGCATTCCAGTAAGAAGAGTTCACGGTGCGTTGGAAGGAGAGGAGGAGGGGCTGATGAGGGGAGGGGAGGAGCGCCGTGATGCTCGCCAATTGCTCAAAAGTCACATGGAGGGCGGACTCAAAAAGAACCGCCCCCTGATCTCTGCATAGCCTCTGCAGGCCAACGCTCAAACATGGAGCCAACAGGCACAGGTTAAAGTCCTGAGAAAGAAAAACGGAGACACAGACGGTTGACCAGGATATCAAGAATCAAGGTACCAAATTACTGAAAAGGGGTACTACACTACAATTAGTACTAATTAGGCTGCTGTATGCCTGTTCCCGTACAGGGAACCTCAAACATGAGATTCATCATCACCGAGTTCCTGATCGTGAGATTTCTTCTCAATACCTTGCAGGACATGATGGCATGTAGGTCAGATTGGGGTAGTTTGGTTAGCAGGTCTGTCGTCTCATATAGCGCTCCTCCACCTCTCAGACAGCACTGGGATTTCACCAGAGCAACATACCAATCCTGTAACACACACACACACACACACACAGTGTGTGAGTTATAAGGAAGAAACACAATCTAGAAAACAAAAAATATATTGTGATTTTAAAATCATATCAGCGTTATGAACCCTGCGCTAAACCTCACCTTATTGGCTGTGACATTTTCAGGGGCAGGGGGCGGGTCCCCGTCCAGCGGGTGTGATGTTTTGGGAGGGGAGGGGCTTACGGTTTCCTCTGCAACAGTGGCTCGGAACCTGTCCAGCAGGGAGTAGAACCTCTGATGCCTGAGAAGAGGGAAGAGAAGAAAACTTTCACCAACAGCAGACCCTTCACGTCTGTCTCCATACTGGGCCTCACGGTACAATAGATGAGTAATTAAGTGCACTGAGAAATGAGTAAATACCTCAATACAATACAAAATGGAGATGGAAATGGAATGAAACAGTGAATGAGCTCATCACCGTGAGCCACACTACCTCTGGGCTAGGCTGCTGGTCTGGAGGTACTGCTGGATCCTGTCCAGCTCCTCCACTGGCAGCTGAGCTATACTATTCTACACAGGATAAAGAGAGAAGGAAATCATTCTCATACACAGATAAGCCAATTTTCTGCTGTCAGAACTCAGGATGAAACAGACAAGCTTGCCGTCCGATTATCAAGCTGCATTTCCATTTTGCCAGCTTGAGCTCTGGCACAAAAACAATAACACAGCTTTTACGATGTCTACGTTCAAGACTGCTGGTCTAAGTGCTCAATTCCGATTTACTGCCCAAATCGGGGGGGGGGGGCTTTTTTAGATTGTTCACATTATCTTTTTAATGTGGCCGATATCCGCCGGATTATGGATAGAAGAGCGCAGCTTAGACAGTGAGAAGTGAAACGAAATGAAGAAAGGAAGATTCATCATTTGATACGAGAAGTTTGTTTATTATGCTATGTTATATTTGGAAAAATATCTGATTTCAGAATATCAGATCAACTTTTTTCCCCATGCCAGCTGCTTCCATGTTCTGATGTAGAGAAGTGGCTATTTAGGCAATACACAATGTAGGAGGCAGCAAAGTTCAAGCTATCATTTAAACTGCTGTGTATGATATCAGGTGTGTGTGTGTGTGTGTGTGTGTGACCTGTAAGGTCTCAGCGAGCAGCATTTCCACACGTCTGCAGGCGAGTGTGTCCACCATGCGGGCCAGCACACGGAAAGGCGTGTTCAGCAACTTGTCCACGTAAAGCATGAGCAGAGCTCCAGACTGACTCAGGTGAATTCCCTCCAGACACTGCAGAGTTTTCTTCAGCATCACCGGCTGCACAGAAACAGAACGAAAGACAAGGCAGAGAGAGAGAGAGAGAGAGAGAGAGAGAAAGAGAAAGAGAAAGAGAGAGCGAGAGAGAGAGTATAAGTAAGTTCTACCGCTCCACTTCGTTCCGATGACACCCAGAATGCTCTGCTTTCTCCGTGCCTTACTACCACATTGCACTCACGCAACTTGATCTAGCCAATGAACAAACAACAGCTTCACAGATTATAAAACAAAGGTACAAATTTAGCAGGATGAAAAGGGTCTTAAAAAAATGGCAAGTGAGTATCAACTAGCAAAGATTTCCTACGAATTTAAAAAGACATGTTTTTTTTTAGAAAGTTTGGAAACCTGAAGAGATTTTAGCTGAACGAACTGAATTTATTCTGAAGAACACGCCGGCTGCTGTTTCTGCATGCTTACTTTTTTTCTTGAAGCTTTGAATTGATAGACTGTGATTCTCAAAGTGGTGTCCAGGAACCCCTAGGGGTCCATGAGGTACAGCCAGGGGGTCCGCGATTGTATTTTATATATATATATATATATATATTAATTATATACTATATATATTTTTTAATCTAAAGCTCAGTAACTTAAAAACCAAGTATTAATATTGTCAAAATGACTCCAACAACAATTTTAATAAAACGAGGAAAAGTTTAATAAAACAGTGTGTGTGTGTACGTGTGTGTGTGTGTGTGAGACGTACAGTAGAGAGATTGTCACAGCGGGACTGGATGGCTTGGATGAAGAGGCCGCTGGCTGCAGAATTGCGGTGCACTGCACTGATGAAGTCCTGCACAGGCGGTTCATGGGACAGGCTGATCAAATCCCTCACATGATTCACCGTCAGCCATGTCAGATGCTCCGAATCGTGCAGGTTCTGACACTGAGCCAGAGAGGGACAGAGAACGCGAGTCAGAAAGTGCAAGAGAGTTGCGAGGGAGACAATCGGCGACAGGAACAGAGAGGAACACAGTGTGACGGAGGAGGGAGAACGTCGTTTGACTCAACCCCTCTTTAGTCACCCCAAACATTTTAAAAACGTGTCGTTTCTGATTCAATTCTTTTAGGGCAATTCATTTGAGTGCGCAAAAGTTGTCACTGCTACGATTTTGCAGCTTTCTTATTAAGTCACAGGCAGCAGCTGAAAATCTCTTGCAAATTCGGAGAACATGCTGAACATGTGAGATATAGACATCAGAGCATATCTTCCAACATGAACGTGCAGATTATATGAAACAATTAACCGGTTTACCAGGGGAAGGGGGTGGGGCATGTAAGGTTGGGGGAGTTTCTCATTTCTATTTTTATAAAATATGGATATCCTAATGAGTGTAAAATGGTACGCCTTTTTCTGTCTCCGTCAGAGAAGTCTCACCACATAGTCGCAGAAAAGAATGAGAGCTCCTTGGCGAACAATCTCTCTGTTGCACATGGCCTGCTTTCCCTCCAGCCTCTGGTCCTCGTCCTCTCCAGACGAGTGAGGGCTCAGCAACTTGGTGCTGGATAAACTGTGCCTCCTGGAGACAATACAGAACCATCATGGATAATTCAATGGATAATGTAGGAGGAGCCTTATGACCTTGGAATTATACGGTCCTGCCACTGAATACATGTGATTTTACACCAAAGTATTGCTGAAGTATTAAAAAATATATATAAACTAATTGCATCTGCTTTGACCTTATTGAGGGTTAAAAACTTTATGGCTCAAAATGACAGAATTGTCAGATGTAACCTTATAATTCCAAGGTCTCGCTACGACAACGATCACATAGCATAAAAATAAATCTCTAATTTATCAAAAATGGATCTTAACATACACAAAAATAAATAAATAAATAAAATCTATAGTTATAATTTAATCTCAATTTTCTCTTTTTCAAATTACTGTATTTATAAAAGGTGGCAAAACACTCCATGGGTCAACTTTTACGGGTCAGCATACCTGGGGGTTTGGTGCACTTCAGACCACCAGGTGTAGTTAGTGTAGTTGATGATGAGGAGCACCTGGCACCAGAGCAGCACCAGTGATGGGTGTGTGGTGATGAGCTGCAACACCAAGCCATTAAGCTCTTCCAGGGTGTAGAAACTGCCCCCCTCAGCCCCCTCCACCTTCAGCAGCCGGCTGCCTGCAGCAGTGATGCGCCGGAACATTCCTGCACAACATGTGGGATGATGAAAGGAACGGGTTACAGGGACTGCATGGCAAATCTTGTAATCCAGAACGAACTCAAACATTAAAAACAGAAATGAGAAACGTGAATACGGTGGCATATGAGCTTGTTATGAACCTGATTTGAAGATGTGAATGAGACACATGAGGAGAGTGCCCAGCTGCTGGCAGTAGAAAGTGTGCTGTTGTTCATTCATATCCACTTTCACCTGCTTACTGGAGATTTCATCCAACAACACCCCTACCAACTGTAGGAGAAATCTGAGAGAGAGAGATAAAGAGCTTCAAAATAAGGAGAAGGAGTTGATTTTTTTTTTTTTTAAAGAGATGGCCTCTTTAATGGTGGCAGGCCTCACCTGGCGAATGTCTCTTCAGGCGGAAAGCGCTGTGGTTCTTCATTGGACTCCACAGCAGCAGTGGGCGGGGCAGCTGGAGGCGAAGGATCATCATTGTAGAGACACCGGATGGTGGGACACCAGAGTAGGTACGGAGACAGAGACAGCTCCTGGATGCGGGACAGAATGATGTCCTCTGTGGACTGGGAGATTAACACACGCAGAACCGCCAGAATCCCAGACACCCACAACTGCACCGTGCCAACTGACGCCTACAGCAAGAGCAAAAGAGCATAGTGAATCCAGAAAGATCTCTGGTAATGGCATATAAAGAAATGCCAACTACGGTATAATGAATTCCTAAAGTAGGTGACAGGCATAAAAGCCACAGACGGCATACGACAGAAACTCTGATATCTGATCAAATTTGATGTCTGACAAAATGTTTAAATGAGGGACAGATTATGCATTTCACATTTCACATAATGAGTAGATAACAGAAAGGCTCAATTAAATACATAAAAAGGTAATTACAAAACAACACCACGAAAAAGTGCAGCAATATGTGCAAGGCCATAAATAGTGAAAAGGTGCATCGTTAAAATTAGTATTCTAACCAAGTAATACTATTCTTTTATTTATTTATTTTTAAATTAAATTACTGCAAGTTTTGATTACAAAACGACCTTTTTTTATTTCATAATAAGCCCTTTTTCCAAACAGAACATTTCCCAATTTTTATTTTCGCTTCACTCTTTTAACCATAACCTGCAACAATTAAATAAATAAAAAATGCTAACATTTATCATTTAAACTACATCAATTCAAGAAATTCAAATCCTGAACTTGCATTTTGTATTAATTAAATGACTGATTTTTCACAATTTGTTTGATCACGTTTATATACATATTGCCGCACTTTCTCACGCGAATACTTATTTCTTTATGACCTTTTTTATTTGTTTAATTGAGGCACAAATGAAATTCAATAAAACATGAAAACTACCACAATGTTAAAATGGGATGGCAGGCTATGGGTTCGAGAGGTTATTTGTAATTGAGCGCTCGGACCATTGTAGGAGGCGTGACAAACATGCTCTTCAGCAGCATGTCCACCGGTCTCAGAGAAGATGGAGCCACCGTCTCAAAGAGTGTGTTCAGCACTCCCAATGCTTCAGGAGAATCCAGGTGCATCTGTAACATACATACGCACATACAGTTTCGTACGCTTTATGGAGGTAGCACTAATGGATCGTTAAATAGTTACCAACGATGTCTTACCTGCTGTTTACCGATCATGGGCAGGATTATGTCAGCAATCTGCCGCGACAGCCTCTTCCATTTGTCTTCATTTTCCTTATGGCACTGCTGCAGGACCAAGATAAACATCTCTAACACCTACACACACACACACACACACACACACACACACACACACACACACACAAAACGGAGAATGCCTTCATCAAAACACAGTTCAGTGCATCATAGCAGTAGTAAATGATGAACACACAACACGCACTCTAAAGTGCAGTGGTACCTGGTGATGCTGTATAAGGCGTAGCAGCATGGACACCACCACCTCTTTCTGGGTCTCCAGCTCTTTGCCTGCATCAGCCTTATTGGAGCCCCGCAGAACAAAAAGATCATGCACGATGGGCTGCAGGGCAGGGATCGCTGAAAAGCAACACAAACGTTGGACAGGATTTATTTTTTTATTCAAATAATGATAAAAGACAAACCAACAATCAAAACTACCAGAAACAGAAAGTTCTCTGAACACTAAAGCGTTACTATCAATACAGTATACATTCATTTGATCAATAATATAACAACACATTTTGGCTTCACACACCGTGGGTAACTGCTTTTCTGCCGCTGGCCATGATGCCATCACACAGCTGAATAATTTTTGGAATGCTGATAATCTGTTTGGAGTGATAACGCTCGTATGACAGCAGCACCAGAAAGAAGAAAATATTGGGAACGATTGCCTCAGAGTCCCTGTGACAGTGAGAGAGAAAGAGGGCGAGACAGATCAAGAGAGACACATGAGAGAGGAGCAGGAAAAAGTGTACAGTAATGAGTGGCGCCGTCAAAAAAAATAACAGTCCAGAACCGTGATATTGCCTAGGTGCTGAAAGTAGATATTTGCAGCAACAGGATACCCACGCACCAGACGAGTATTTCATCCAAAAGCAATCTTTTTGTTCTACTTGAAGCTTACATGGGTCCAGAAAGTGCACGACACTATTAACTGTTAATATTTTTGCATGCATGTGTGTGCGTTTGTTTAGTCACTACAGCTTACCTAAACTGCCCCACCTCAATGTACTCAAACTGCTTCAGCACAAAACCAATAAACACCTGAAACACACAACGCAGAACACGTTCACTTATTGCTTGCTAAGCTCGTCACCATCAGATTATTGACGCTTGGGTTGAGTTTACATTAACGCATCATTGTTTCTAACGGACATGAATTTGATTAGTTTACTGTTTCAGATTCAGTAGTTGTGAGCACTCAATTGCACTGGTCTGGATTTGAAGACAATTAAATTTGCACAATTTTCCCCATTACCCCAAACATTGATCAACCGTTTGCATGTTTAGTATTGCACTGGAGCTACAATGGCTAAAGTAAGGCAAGCTTATAACTACCAGTTTAGCACTGTAAAAACTGCATGTCTAAATAATCACACACTCGCCTCAAAAGACACTGTTTGGCTCAGTAATAAAATTTGTACATGAACCAAACTATGCTGAGGAAGAAAATGATTCTGTTTTTAGGTATGCAACATTCTTTATCTCAATTTATTTATTTATTTTCCTACATGTGTCCTCAAAAACCGCATAACCAAGTTTATATAAAGTTACTTAAGAATTTGACACAGCTTGAGGCAAGTGTGTACTGATTCAGATTTACTGGGGACACTTTCCCCAGTCAATATTGTTTACAGACAGTTTACAGACTACCCCATTCAATGTTGTCCTGTCTAGTTAGCGTGCATTGCCCTGTGTATTTACTGCCCCTGTGTATTTATTGTTCCTGTGTATTTACTGCCCCTGTGTATTTATTGCCCTGTGTATTTACTGCCCCTGTGTATTTATTGCCCTGTGTATTTACTGCCACGGCGTATTTACTGCCACGGCGTATTTACTGTCCTGTGTATTTACTGCCACGACGTATTTACTGCCACGGCGTATTTACTGTCCTGTGTATTTACTGCCATGGCGAATTTATTGTTCTGTGTATTTACTGTCCTGTGTATTTACTGTCCTGTGTATTTACTGCCACGGCGTATATTTGCACTCGTCCTCACTGTCATGCATTTGCACTTTATGTAGTCCTGTATAGCGTGCTGATGTATTGTTGCGTGTTGCACCATGGTTCTGTAGAAACGACATTTCATTTCAATGTATACGAGGTATATGGAGGAAGGACAATAAAAACCCACTTGAACTTGAACTTAATTAAGCTCCCCTTACTTGCTAGCAACATTAGCCTCCAGTAGCTCCAGTGCGAAACCAAAGAAGCAAACTTCAGACACTAATCATGTCTTGGATGATTTACAAAATTCTCCACTTACCACAAATGTAGTCAATGTCATTTATGGCTAAACTATTCCTTTAACGGGCACTGGCAGATCTGAATCTCTGATCTGATTCAGGGTTCAGTATTTTTGAGCAGCTGTATGACTCACCTGGTCGGAATCGAGCAGGCAGTAGTTGACTCGGAGCTGCACCAGCTGAGCGAGCAGGTCTAGCACTTGCTTCTGCAGGGCCACGGATGTGCTGGTGGTGTACTGCTTTAGTGCTTTGATCACCAGCGGCTCAAACAGACGGATGTGATTGTGGATGGCATTCTGAAAGACGCACATTGACTCGTTGCACTATTGTCTGATTTTTTATAGATTGTCTGCCATAACAAAGCTACACCCAAAAAATGTATGAGACACACTGACATCGGCATTCACAGAAATATTTTGTCGAGTTTAAACAATATTAAAATTTCAATATTGCCCAGAAAAAAAATGTTGCAATGGGTATGTAAGTTTGCAACAATGGATTAAGAGAACTCCATGCCTTATATCTTTACATTTCAAGAAGCCTCAAAAGATTTTATGGATACAAATATATACTTATCTAAAACACTAATCCAGTAATGGCCCAGTTCATTAAACAAATCCAAACACGAGTGTCAGTAGTGTCCAAAGGCCATTATAATTTTCCATAGCAATTTTATTTTTGGCAAACTAGTGATGACGTACCCACTGCAGCACTCTATATAGAAAGATGCCCTTTAATTCTATGAGATTATCACATAGATTAAGAAATCTCAAAGACTTAACCATAGGAGGCTGAGAATCAAGCTAATCTTACAATCTATAAGATGCTTTACCTTGTCTCCTCGATGGCGAGTCACATTAGTGATGCTAGACCTCAGCTGAATGGACACTTTCTGCATCACATCAAACCACCTGCGGAAGGATAGATAATATATCTTCTCTTATATTAAGTTCTGAGAAAGCATGTAAATCTTTATGTGCGTGTGTGTGTGTGTACTTTTACTCACCCTGATGCATCTTGCTCTTGTTCAGCTTGCACCATGTTCCTTAAACTGGCGTCTGCGAGAGCCTGGGTGAAGTGTGTATACGGTGCCATGAAGCAGTAGTGATAGAGGCCTGGTCTCAGACTGGACGAGCCCAAGCGGAGGGCCTTCCCCTGGGACCGGCAAGGGTGTGAGGAGGTCCCGTCGTACTGGGAGGCAAGGTTAGTCCCAAACAGGGTCTTCAGCAGCTGAGGGAAAACAGCAAGGCTCAGCAGAACATCATAGTGGTATTATACATTACAGTTAGAGGTGTGCGTGTGTGTTTGTTTGTAAGTGTGAGCATATGACACACCTGTTGGACACACACTGTAGCCAGGGTGGGTTCCCGTGAGAAACAGGACTTCAGATAACCCAGGATTTCCTCCACACACTGAATAATAAACACAGGTGAAATCTCTTTTTCACACTGACACTCATTAAACTAGACACACAGACAAGTTTAAATGATAACCAGTGTTAAAGGATTAGTTCAGCCTTTTTTTTCTTTTTCTTTTTTTTTTTATTAGTGTAGCGCATGTGCAATTTCTTGTACTGAGAAAAGAAAGGAACGTTGTAGTTTTAAATTCCCTTTATAGTCACGCATTTTAAACGTTCATTGCCAAAGTTCAACAACTGCCCCTAGATTTCCATTATAAGCGAGTTCCGTTCCCTTCTCTTTACAGGGAAACGAGTCAAAATCCATGTCTGTGGTAATCGCCTACACGCTACATATGCAGGTGATGGAGATTAGGTTTAAAATGGCATAACTTTCACTTTATAAAAAAAAAAAAAAAAAACAGTCATACTTTGCCAACATCGTGCAGGGTGGCCAGCTCCAACAGCTGGGACAGAACGTCAAGCGCGGACCGCAGGAAGCCGCCAAATTTCTCATTGGTGTTGTGGAGGTCGAGCGTTACCTTGAAAACACCCGCAAAGTAAGAAATGAGAAAGTATCCATACTGAGATCAAGATGTTTGTCCTTTCATTTATTTATTTATTTATAAAGCAAGGAAGCCCCTCTGAAGCCATACAAATCTTCAGAGGAAATAATCAGACTTCAGACACCAAGCTGTCTCACTTTGTAGTTGGCATGAGTAGCCTTGAGCACATCGTAAAGCTTCAGATAAGGAGGCAGGTGATAGAAGCTGCCCACTGAGGTGGATTTGCTCATTGGAGCTGCGCCTGTGCTGTCCGCTGCTCTTCCTGTTTAAAAAAAACAGGGGAAGGATCGCAAGATTCAGATCTCAACAGAACAGTAAAATACAAAACGAGCTTCTCCTGATATGTTTGACATTTTACAATTATTTGTGACTAACGAATTCATATAATTAAAAAAACAGCCAGTCTTTTAAACAGACCAACAAGTACAGGATTTAATATTTCAGACAGAATGGCTATAATACTGCAGAATTCATATTCACCTGGACTAAATGCTCTTTAAACAGCATTTCACGCAGGCTGTGTTAAAATGCTGTGTGGACTGTAATTTACATAATTAATAAGAAAATTTCTCAGCCAAATATGACATCATGGATTATAGACCACCAAGAGCCCTTTCTTCAGGCTGAGAAGATAAGTTATCGTATTTTGGTACTCAACTCAAGCATCAAAGTAAATGGCATAAATTGCAAAGGAGACGAGTGGTCGTTTTATTTCTTACAACTACTTGATGGAACCACCGAAACACAAAGACAATGCAACTGGACAGACACAAATACTTTTTTTTACAAACGTGAAATGGGTCTGTCACATGTCAGTTGACCTGCATTCGTCTCTCCTCCTTTCTTTGGGCTCATGGGGGTGGCGCTGGCTTCAGTGCTGTCCTTCTCCTTGCCCTTTCGCCTGATCGGACTCAGAGATGGCGTGTTGGTCAGCGAGGGCAATGAGGCCTACGGAAAACATTTGACTGGTTTAATGAAGAAAGATCTCAAAGCGCGATGTTCAAACATTTTGTTTCGGACATCGAATATAGCGGTTCATAACATGCAAAAACTCTTCATCACAAATGCAAATAGAATATATATAAATATATATATAAAGCATTTTTTACAGAACTACTGCGGTATTGTTCTGCACAGGATGATCTTAATTTTGTATTACCTTGACAGCAGGGCCTGGGGACATGTCATCCAGCACATGTGAACAGACGTTGAGGATTTTTAGCAGGTGAGAGAACAGCTGCTCCGCCATAGTAACCAAGGACCGGTCACCAAGGGCAGGCCACGGCTCTTCCTGTTTGGAAGGAGCGGAGCTAGACTCCTCCTCACCAGCCCATGGGCTTTTCATGCACTTTGGGGCAGCAGCTTGAGTTTTAGAATAGAAGAAAAGGCACAGACAGGTCAGGCCACAAATATCAAACAGTTAAATGGGCCTATTCTAAAAACAGAGGCATAAAAACAACCAAAACAAAAAATACTGTATTTGTATGACAACGACCAAACTAAAATTTCATGAGTGTGACGGTCTCAGGCGAGTGCGCACCAGCAAGCAGGTTTCCAGCCAGCAGCAAGGCGTCTTGATGGGCAGAGAGGTCCAGTGGGAACCAGGCGGAGGAGAGAAGCGACAGTACCATGCTGGCCACACCGACAATCAGAGACCTGCGGCTCTCATCACTGCCGCCACTCTGAGATTGAGATAGACTACAGACGGAACACAGATACACAGCTTAAGGCTTCGGGTAATTTATTCTTTCAGGGTGTCAATTTATCAAGTCAGGGTGTCTAAAGGTATCGTCAAGTTGAATTTAATACTTTTTATAAGACTTTCTTTAATGCCACTTGGACGAACTGGACTATTTGTCAGCTAGCTAATTAGCAGATACAAAGCTGCCCCATACCAAGGCTGTAATGTAGATGAACGCTAAATAATATCATTATAACTATATGTTATTATTTATTAATTACTCATCCATTTTTGCCTTTGAGGTCTCGAGATAACAGCTGATCGGTCTGTAGCTTGTTTACATTTTGACATTCCAGTGTAGACAATAGAAGCATTGGCAATGCAGTAGTACATTTGAACGCTTACTGTTAGGAAAAGGTGTTTAGCCCATTTTGCACCGCTTCCAATACGCTCCCATATTAATCAATGTGGCCTTTTACACCAGACGCGTGTGCACAGAGCGGTTTTTTTTTCTTCTGGCGAGACACACTATAAAATACAATATTCATGCTATATTGTGCAGTTTAGGCCCATAATCGATTATAATTCAAGCTTCTTAAAAGGTTCTAACTGCCAGAACCTGAGCATTGGAGTGAAAATCTCACTGGATTAACGAACTCTGTTTAAATCATATATGGTGGTAAAATTTAGGACAATGTAAATTGTAATTTAAGACAATTTAATACTTAAGGCGTTTAATTTGCAAAATGTAATTTCAGACCAATTAAGACTTTTTACGGACCCGCAGACACCCTGTAAGTGTTAACAAGATGCAGTGTGAAATAAGCATGATGTGCATGTGTTTCCCCAGACAATAAAACGCATTATTTTGCCCTCTAGCAGGCACTGCAGCATATTATACAGTTTTTTTTGTTGTTTTTTGCATTGGCCTAACAGTGAGTGTGCCATTTCAACAGTTATGACACTTTGGTTATATGTCAGCTAGGCGGTACTACAGTAGTTCTTGCAGGACGATTTGAAGACAAGCTTTCCAGCAAAACCTTAGTAAAGGTTTCCTTTAAAACTGAAACATTAAGAATGTGTCATATACTTATATTTCGGAGCGACTTATTGTCCGGAAAATACGGTACACACACTGTGTCACCTGAAAGAGCGTGATTGGCTGCGGTACTGGCTGGAGCGGCTGGAGTGGAACACAGGGGAGCTGACAAAGCCACAGTGCCATCCTGTGCTCCAGGTGCACACTGGGAAGGTGGAGGACAGCAGACATAGTGCCTCACAGCAGCCAAACTGGAGCAAACAGAAAACATAGAACAAACATAAGCATTATACACAACACACACAAGATGTGCACTCTAGATTCCTAACAGTGTAGTACAGCTCATCAGTCATAGATATATGTATGCCTTGATATTTGGGCTTTAACTTAACAAAAAAAAAAAAAAAAAAAGTTTAGCTTGTTTAGCTGAGATTACACTGCATCAAGCTACTCATTAAACGTGCTTGCACAAATGAAAACCGTTGTCCACGCACTGTCCAATCTCAGATTTCTGCTGAGTGTTTTATGCATATTTGAGCAAATCATTATGGGACTCAAAGAGGAAACAGAGGTTCAATCTTAGCAGTCTGAAACTTACAGTCAGAGCTCGAGAGGTGGAGGAGGTAAGGGCGTGAGAGATGGCAGTGATGACTCGAGAAAGGTTGTTCTCCACTGTAATGTCAGACACACTCGGCGACAGACTGTAACCTCGATATGTCCTGTTAGAAAGCATGTGTGTTGAACTGGTCATTTAGATATGAACATGCCGAGACATGTAATGTCAGGTATACGACATTATTCCACTGCTTATTCCACTGTATGCAACATTACAGTATATTTTGGCATTTGTTTAAAAAAAATTGTTTTATCGTGATGTCATGTGATATTTGATAGTGTTTTTACCGTGTGATGGTGCTGACAGTAAACTGGGAGGGAGGCTGGGTCTCATGCATCAGAAGCTGCAAATAGACACTGCTCTGATCACGCGCAATGGCCACCACTGGATCTGCCTGAGCCTGGTCACAATCATAAAACAGCCTGGACACCAGCCTGAAGAGAAACACACACAACGGTCACACTGCTTTTGAGTTGGAATAAACCAGCAAGTGCAAAAAGAAACATCTCCAGAGCGTACAAAGACTGCTGGCATTCCACTGATAAAAGACTGCGTTCTCCCTCTGCATGAATACAGGAGCCTTGATTGAAGACTTGGGGTACATATCATAAATGCAGTGCATCATTAAAGTCTGTACCATCTTAAAAGGGAGCTTCATGTCGGTGAACGCATGGTACTTACAATAAAGCAAGCCTTAAGTTGTTTACCTGGTAATGATAGAAGCAGCAACATGTCGCACTCGTGGATCATCGTCACCAAGAAGGAAAATCACTACGTCATTTATTACTCTGTCCTGCAGACGCAACAACTTGGAGAGGAAAATAAGCACACACACAAACCATGTCTCTGTGTGTTCAAAAGTGAAGCGCAATTGCAAGCCGTTTATTGCACAGTAATAACAGTGCTACAGATGTGTAAATACAGGATCAAGCAATAAAATAAATAAATAACTAGCCTACAATGCCCTACACCAGTGTTGTCAGACTTGCAGTCAGGGAGAGCCACAGCACAGCTGAGTATAGGATTCAATTTCATTTAATACACCTGACAGCATACCTGCTCATCTGCTAACTACCAAAGCCTTCATGGGCTAAATTTGGTGTTAGAGAGGGAGAACACATATTTTTTGCGAGTCTGTGGCCCTCCAGTAACTGAGTTTGATGCCGCTGCCCTAGACAGACATGATTACTTTGCTGCACAAGATCATTAAAAAAAAAAAAAAATAATAAAAAATGTGCCATCAACAGTAAGTGTGGCCTTACCCCAGTGTAGCGATGCTCTCCTCTGTGCAACTTCTCCGTTTTCCTCTCTAGAAAACACACTAACCTGCAATCAAAAGCGCAGCCATTTTAGACAGAGCGCCATGTAAAGCACCCTTTAACACCGCTGCAGACGTGCCGAGTGCTGCAATGTTAACCCGTTCCCGCCGAAGCGTTCTAATATCGGAAATATATTTCCGATTGCTGAATATTTTAATTGCTCAGCCGTCCAATCACCAATTTTATTTCTGAAAACTGCCAAACACTGATGACTAAATTATCTGTAACTTAAGTTAACTGGTTAAGAGGTTACTGACACGAGTAATTTGTGATATACAAAAACCAGTCACGTATAGAAAACTTTGTGTTTAAAACGTGTGCTTAATAGTTTGGTACATTTCGCCATGGAATTCGTTCACTGCGCATCATCTCATATCATTCATATTTAAATAAAGTGCGTGTTTTATTGAGCACACAAAATGTACATTTCAGTGTTTGTGTATTTTAATTTCATATGCAGTCACGACTGATGATTATCATGTTACCGCATCCTCCATGCTGCTTTTGAGTAAGATGAAATGTAACTTGTTGGGTCCAAAATTCCAAAATTTTCCTCCGTTTTCCTACTGATTACTACAACGCTCATAACTTTCGAACACCAGATGAGAAGTCTAATACATTTGCAAATCTAAACTGCCCACAAATGTGAATATTTCATCCACTCCACGTTTCCCCTCTATCTTGTATCTAAAATGGTTAAAAATGCAGGTTTTTGGTGAAGTACAGCAGCCAAAGAAGATTATTTTGGTAAGAATTGGTGGGTGTATGAAGGAGAATTCGCTTCAAATCATCCTACAGATATTTATATCATTTGAAAGTACTAGTTCTTCTCTTCAATGTGGTATATAATGTTCAGATGTGTGATGTAATATGAACACACCACAAACGTTTTTTTGGCATCAAAAGTTCATATTCTGGTAAAGAGTGGAATATTTGGAATTTTGGGCTCAGGCCGGAAAGGGTTAAAACACTAGATCTGCAAGCTTCATTAACTGGATAAGGGCCTGATAGTATTTTATGAAGCCAAGTTAACCTCAGACTAGTCTTACCGAAAGTCCACTTCCGCCAGGGTTTCCAGCAGCTCGGTACGGACCAGCCAATAGGAGCAATCCCTCAGGGTCATGAGGTCAATGAGGAGCTGCAGACCCAGCTCACTGAGACTGCTGCTGCACATAGCCATGATACAGTGCTGAAACAAGAAACACACATCCATACACACCAGAAAGCACACACACACTGGTCTAGGGCAAACTATTGTGTATTTTCATATATGGACCGGTTGGAAACATTGACAACGCACATGTACACTAGCGTTCACAGTCATTATTCTATTCACTAAACTCTTCTACAGTGTAGTAGATCTAATATATCTCAAATAAACCACACACCTTAAGGTCTTTTCAGAGGTTTTGTTTGGTATTTAAGGTAAAAACGTTAAATAAAAATTGAATGATAAAGAAGAAATGACTACACATAGATAATTCCAGTATATTATTTAAGATTTGATCACCGATTTCCAAAAAAAGAGGCATTCTGGGTATTAAGTTTTATATTAACATGACTCTTGACGCTATAAAACTTTCATTGTCATTTTGGAGTCATCACTCTGGACACATCATCGTTTTTACAGCTTTCTACAAAGTGTATAAACACTTGAATCACATTACAATCGTTTTATAGACGGATCTGAAACAAAATGGAGTTTATATCACTGAAAACACTGATTCCAAACTTTTGACCGCTCGTGCATGTGTGTGCATATTCTTACCCTCACAGCTGAACAGGCCATCTTACACGTCACTGAGGACTCATCCTTCAGACTGCGCTGTAGTAAGGGCACAATGTCTTCTAGAGACACAAGGTTTCCTGACGCACAGAGAAAAGTCTCTTAGACGGAGAGATAAAGCTATGACTGAAGCCGTTTGTACCCAATTCGATAAAATGTGTGGGACATGCTGCAAACAAGGCTGACTGAACCTGGACGACACAAACTTTGCTGTAATGAATCCGGTAGGGCTACAATAGAGCGATTGAGAACAATAAGTGACTATGATGATTCTTTTAACCGTGTTTAACATGAATTCATGAATATGAATTTCTCAACTCAAAGGCTCTCGCCATGGTATTGCTATAATTGGCAAACTCTCATAACGGCTTTCATTATTGCGTAACGCTAAACCCATGCAACTTGTCACACTTATAGAACTTACCACTTCCGCCTTAATACACTTTCCACCTTAAACGGCTTCAGCGGCGCATTGCATCGCAGTTGACGACTCGTTTTTTGGTTCTTGGTTAAATAAACTACAAAAATCCACGTCGATTAATTTTTCAGCATCAACGTAGTCGGTTTTGGTGCCGAATTGTTGCAGCCCTACTGTAATTCTCACCAGTGGTGGTGTGGAGGCGGGCAAGCAGCGGCTCCGTGCTGAAGCGAGTCTTAAGCAGAACGGCCTGAATCAAAGCTCCACACAGTATGGCTGTAGCTCCTCTGACCTGAGGGTCCCCATGCTCAATGTACCGCAGGATGTCACTGATGTACTGTTGCTCTGTTAAACAAACAACCACAGCACATAGCAGAGTTTATTTAGTTCCAACAAAGAGAACAATTGTAGCTTGGTAGGCTGTAAACCATTAATGGCACATCAATGGTGAGTCGATATGTTGTGGAGCCACATGGCATTGCGTAACTCTTCTTCTGGCAGGCAAAACAAATCATTTTTTGGAGGCTAAATGTTATCGTGGGCCCAGTTTGAGCCGCATTTTAACAAACGGAACAATCTGCATTAAGCGAAATGCATATGGCTATATTACAGGTTTCAGCAGGATGCATCAAAGTCTCAAAAACCATTGAAAAGTAACATGCAGTGTGGTTTTCGAGTGTCTTACCATCTGGCTGCTGTCCATCCAGGGGCTCCAGGTACAGTCTGTTAAAAAACGTTTCAGGAAGAAGAGCTGCTGCTGCTCCTACACAACTAACAGCTAAGGCCTTCACGCTCACACGCACCTCCTTATCGGGGACCAGCCCTGCAAAGTACATGGACATACTGTCAAAATGAAATGCAACAAAAGGTTTATATCTACAACTGCTGTACAGTCCCCTGATCAAATAGGAAAGTGACGAAGCCCGCTCAAAATGTCTTTCACACACGTTTGCTCCTGAACTAACGTTGCACTTTATTTCTGCTCGTGTGTCACAGTACTCTCTAAGCCCAATGAACACGTGATGTTATTACAGTACTTCCTGTCTGACAGGGACAGAGAGAATTCTGACGGTCCTTACCATTTCTGTGGCCAGTGAGCAGAAAAGAGGCAGACAGCAGCCGGACACAGTGGACCAGAGGCGCCTCTGCCGGGTCAGTGTAGTGTCCAATCTCCCCTTTAATCTTAGACAGCTACAAAATACAGATAAAATACATGACACGTAAAAAGACATGTTCAGCATTACTGTGTTCTTCTGCAGTTTTAGGTATGAAAAGATAGGTACGGTGCAGGTCTGGATCTAACAATGCAGCTGCTCATGTGTTACCACAGAGTGGTGTGTGCACTGAAGCTGAAACCAGGCGAACATTTTAAAGAAAGCACAAATGAGAAGTGAGGAGAAGCCTGTATTTTTTTTAAATCACAGAACGCTTTCGACTATTTCCTTTTTGAAGCATAACAAGTGGATGATAACAGATGGAGCCGGAAAGTGTTTTAATGACAGCAATAAACAAGTCCCACATCTGCAGATAGCCTTTTTAGGCACTAATAATGCCTTGCCAAAATGATATTTCCAGGGACTTGGCACACATAAAACAAGCTATTTTCTATTTGAAAACCAATCTTGTATCATGTGTGGTTTTGTGAGTGTGCTCACCTTGTTATCGAGGTCCACAGGCTCCACAAACTCATCCTTTGGTATAAAGCGATCCACGCTGCTATCAGAGGCTTGTCTGTTGTGACCTTTACCCTCCAGTAGGTGAGGCTTACTCAGTGCTGGCACACAAATAATGGTGACCACACATTTAACAATTTAAAAGCCTGCAGGACAGTGTATGCACTTTACCAACCACCAAAGATGTCCTTGATATCATAGAATCCGATGCTTAATCAAAAAGAATCCTATTTAAAAATTTGTAGTGCAACTATCGCATGGCACGTAGTAGTGCTTTAGATAAAGATTAACACAGAGTTTCCAAAATATGATTTAAAAAATTGTGTAAGGCTGTGTATAGTGACGCAAGCAGGAT
The DNA here is from genome assembly GCA_028565825.1 of Olivaichthys viedmensis. Taxonomy (NCBI): domain Eukaryota; kingdom Metazoa; phylum Chordata; class Actinopteri; order Siluriformes; family Diplomystidae; genus Olivaichthys; species Olivaichthys viedmensis. Next base: position 20,556,856 of record JAOUQW010000038.1, on the reverse strand, counting down.
ATATGAAGGTTGGGAAACGCATCAAGGTGGCCTTGTGTGTGTGTGTGGGGGGGGGGGGGCTGAATGTTGTATATACCCAGCACAGAGTGAGAGAAAGACTCTGGAGCTTCATCAGGGGCAGGAACCACTCCCTCCTCTTCCTCATCCTGCAGCGTGCCTATCTGCATCCCTGAGTACTGACTCTCACTGCCATCCAACACCTACAGAATACACACACACACACACACACACACACACACACACACACGAAGAACCAAGAACACACCAACAATCACAAACATACATGATCACAAACACATGCAAGGAAACAGATCACACAAAACAGATGAACATGCATTACAAGTTCTTATATAAACAGGATTTAGGTTACTCCAGTTAGCAAACCACTTAGAAAGATCAAAGCAATTAAATAAAAAAATTAATATAAAGAATCCACGCAGGTACTAGATACCAAATACCCAAAGAAAAAGCTCTCATCATCATGCTTTCCGAATTAAGGTCACTGGTAAACGTATTGAAGGTTACTTCTGAATGAAGCAGAACCCTTTTTTAGGGAGAAAGTCAAAAGAGATTCAAAGAATAAAAGGACCCAATCTTTATCGAGCGCATTTGTGGCATATCTGGGCGATCACCACGTTTCCCTGTACAGAGAAAAGAATGGAAAACCTGTTTACTTGAAACTTATAATGAAAGTCTAAAGGCAGTTGCAGGGGCAGTCAATAAACGTTTACGCAAGACATGGATTTTTGCAGAACTCCTATGCTAACTCTAAACCTGCATAATTTGTTCTTTAAGAGATGGGCCAACTTTTTAAAAGAAAATCATTCACGGGTAGTCGCTGCCAACTTAGTGCGGGTCTGATCTCACCTTCTTACCACAGAAACCTTGGGAAAGCATCAGTAACAGGAATGACTTTTTACCATACTGCTCCAGTGTTGGAAAGTTATGTAACACTTTATTTAAAAGGGTGCCTACACTGGCCCTTCATAACACATTAATCAGCATTGCATAAGTATTTTATAAAGCAATACTAGAGGATTTATGTAAGACTTATGTCAAAGTCCGTGAGATAATGTTTTTATGAAATATACTTTGTCTTTACATGAAAGAGAGAAGAGAGAAGAGAACCTTCAATTACCGTCAGGGTTGACTGTTTATAATTATTTATTTATTTATTTTTAAACCTCATCTTTTCTAACAGCACATTCATGAAGTATTGAGAAATCTTCTATGAAGAATTCAGTATCATCTTAATTTTGGGGAGGTGTATTTACTGTCTCGACTTCTTAAAGGAGCGTGGAGCTGAATGCTCTTCAACTGAAGTGCTGGTCTATTTGCATTCAAAACTGTTATGAAGCACCATTCCAATACAACTTCACTTATTCACGAAGCCCATGTGCTGAATGATTTTTAACGCCCTCAAACTAAAGTGGCAATCAAATATGCAGCACTTATGTATACCTTCTACAACTTTCGCAAAGTGTCCTGAATGTGCCGTGAGTAAAAACAAACTAATAACTTGCAAGATTAGGGATAAAAATGTTAAAAATTACAGTAATAATCTTGATCAGTCCGATAATTGAGGGTTTATCGCTCTTCTCTTTCATGTTAAGGCAAATCCTACCACCTTTATTTAGTTTTTTAATTTGCGTTATATAGTTACAGTTTAAGCGTTCATTAATAGAGTTTAACAACTACCCGAAGACTTCCATTATAGTTAGCAAGTTTTGCCAAAAACAAACTTTTCTCAGTACAGGAAAACATTTTTGGCCATGGCTCATACGCTACAGATGTGCGAGATTAGGTTGGAAAATGCTGGGCATACGGGGGATGTGATATCATTCATCAAACGCACTTGACTGACTTTCAGGGCTTTCACTGCAATGTGCGTGCATTTGGGAGAAAAGTTTATAAAAAGAGTATGAGCTTAGACAGGAGGAAACGAAGATTAAGACAGACCCCTCCTTCTGCCACCTGCTGACCTTGTCACTACCGCTAGCGAAGGAGACGGCAGAAGAAGAAGAAGAAGAAGAAGAAGAAGATATGGAAGAGGAGGTGGAAGAGGAGGCTGTGTAGGATGAAGAGGTCTCGCTGTCGGAGTGGAAGGAAGTGTATCTTACGAGCTCGGCGCAGTCTGAGGGCGTTACGGCCGAATCTGGCCCCTCCGTGGTTGTCTGGGAGCTGTCGCTAGGTGGTGACGATGACCCCGCCCCCACTGAAGAAGGATTGGTCTCTGAGAGCAAGTCAGTGGTGGTGCCAACGGCCTTGGCGGCGCTGCTCGAGCTGCGACTTAGCATGTCTTCATCTTCCTCGTCGGGCGTGTCAGGTCCGGCCCCTTTCTCTGACGATGCGCTCAGGTCGACAGAGTCACCTGGCTGCAGGGCATGCTGGGAAGAACGCGGCTGCTCTGTGATGATGTCGGCCGGGCTGAGGGATGACACGCCTGAGGAGGAGGGGGCATTGCTGGAGCTTTCGCCTCCCACCGACGCTACATGCGTTTAACAGATGTAAGAAAGGAAAACAATGCATGCTTGCGTTACACCGAGCTCATTAGAGTCTAAATGTGTACAGACATTTATTTAAAAATCATTTATTAAATGCATATAATAAACTGTAAGGATTTAAGTCTTACCTGTAAAGGAGCCTGTCGTGACCTCCGCCCTCTCAGGATCATCCTCCAGACCTTCCTCTTCCCCTGACAGCAGTTTACCTGAAACAATGTACAGCATACATGTGAAATTTCCCCATACGCACCCAGTTACGCATTACAGTCGACATAATGTTCACCAGTTTTGATATTAAGCATCCACAAAGAACTACAGAAAGTCTTATTTCAACCGAAAATGTCCCTCAATAACTGATAATATTTTGTTCACGCTGTTATAGCAAGGTCACAGATAGCATGTAGTTCACCAAATAAAATATACCCTGGCTATTCCACTAATATATCAGTTGTAACAAATTTTGCAGACAATAATACAAAACGTCATAACTACAGACCTACACCCGCCCCCAAGATGCAATACTGAGGCATGACAGAGGCTGCCACTGATGAATGAATGAATACACGGAAATCCTGCAACTCTACTTCTGGATGTTTCACCCATGATGGACAGGGGATCAAAAGGTCAGGTGCTAAAAAGGTTAAAAGGTCAGGCAGGACGTCACCTTTCTGCTTCCTGAGGACGAGTGGACTGGACGTTGATCCACCAGCTTCACACAGGAAACAGGAAGTAGCGAGAGCAGAAAAAGCCCCAGAAACCCAGGGAAATGGAGTTTTGGACAGTTAGAGATTAGTTTAAGAGACAAGGCAGAAGAGAAGTAACTGAAATCACATGGGTGATCATTTCACAGAATTACATGAGTTTTGCAAGAGGACATTTCGTGGAATGAAAAGAATACCAATTATTTACCAGTTACATGCAAATTATAAGGTACATGTATGGAAGTAAAGGAAAGCTGTTAGAGATGTTAAGGGTGCGGTTTTAGGCAGGTCTCACACCAGAATTTCACTTTGTAGGGCTTCTCTGACAGAGTCCCTTGTGAGAGAAGTTTATTTTGGCAGCACAGAAGAACTGTAAAACAGGCTGCAACAGCAATAGCTCTCCAGCAACACAATGTAAAATAAACTGGGTCGCGTACCGAAAAATACTAGTTCCGTTTTGCTCAAAAATATTTAATATTATAATCTCTATGACCACATCTCTAAACATATCTCAGATAGCCTAGAGTGTTTTTAGTCGAAAGAAAGAAATCAAGGAATTATAACCAGAGCCTTGAGTTTCCTACTCCTTACACCTGCACAGCCAAGACCTAGACGGCAAACTTCAAAGGTTTCACAGCATCTAATTCATTGAAGAAAAACAAGACCAAATAGGCCTAACAGTGACCGACCTCCTTTTTTTATTAATTAAATAACTGATAGCTAATTGTGTAATACAGACCCTATTTAAAAAAGACACGGTAACAGGGAGACAGGAACACTAGGGCTAACAATCAATGACATAAATGACACCCCAAAGTACCAATGAGCTCAAGGATGCTCCCACTGCGCGCACGGCTTTCCATCTCCTCTCTGAAGACACGGGTGTGTGTGATGTTCCCGGGAGTAATGAGTGTGTGTAGGAGCTCAGGGGGCGGAGTACGGAACAGCTGCTGCAGTAGCTCCAGAGATGCCGTTACGACGTTATGGTCACGGTGCTGTGTGTAGTGTAGCGTCAGTTCATACACCTGAAAGCAGACGCGCACATCTTTACCAATATGAAAAACAAAACAAAACAAAAACAAAAGCCGCACCTCTCACTGGAAAGCTATAGAACCTCGTATAAAGCTCTCGTACCTGAATGAGCTGTTCAGGTGTGGGGGAGACGTCAGCTTCTTTTCGCATGACACCGAAGCTGCCTTTCAGGCTGGTGCTTGCGTCCTGCTGCTGCAGTAGAGGCATCAGGTAGCGAAGGGTTAGTAACACACCCAGAATCAGGTGGCTGGAGTGTTCCTCATCCACTGGCACCACCAAACCTATGAGACAGAGTGTGAGAGAGACAAGGAAAGGATGAGGGACTAATCAAATGAGAGCAGGCAAGGTCTTTTCAGACTGACAAATTAACCGCTAACGGCCGAAGAGGGCGCTTTCACATGTGGCATATAAGCATGGAAGCACAGAGACGCAAGTGAAAGCTGTATCCATGCATGTGGAAGTATAGTGTGCGTGTCATACCTAGCAGCACGTTAAGAAGCCAAGTGTAGAAGTAGTTGGTTCTGCGCGAGTGCTGACAAACGCTGACAGCAGAGCTGGCCGCTGTACGCCGAATAGTGGGAGAGCTGGACTTCAGATTTGCCACAAAGGCTTTCAGAAGCACCTACACACACACAAAACGTTGTTTACTTATCAAAGGAACCGACCGGCAACACTGTAAAATTATAAATGTTCCTTCAAAAGAAAAATTCTAATTGCCAGAGGGTGTGCATTTCTTTCCCTCAATATCTGCACACGAAGCAAGGATACATCCTCCTGTTTAAACCGGTGTCCCTATAATATGAATAAAGGACATGTATAATCAGGACGCATATACTCCCGCCTTCAGAGCAGGCTTTTACAGTGATCCCAGCAGAACAGTGCCACTTAACCAGCCGCGGTCTCGCCTTGCCTGCAAGCCTTGTGTAAAATAACAGCAATCTAGCACAGAGTTGGGGGAAATAAACCTTCCATCTCACTCCAGAGATGCAGTTCCCGCGTGATACTCACAGCGCTGAGGGAAAGTGAGCAAGTCAGTAAGAGAGACCGAGTGAGAGTCAGTGAGAGGGGAAGAGAGAGATCATGGATAATTGAAGCCAACCTGAGTGAGTCATCCTCCATAATTAGAATATGATGTCACCCTCACGCTCTCACGACTAGACTAGAATCTGAGCGTGCAAGCCACTGATAACCGTGAAGGAGGAAAACACATCAGATCCCTAGATGATACCTATATTAAGGTCCCATGACAAACATATGGTCACATGTCCGTTATACACACTATTCCGGTTTCATTCATTATACAGAGCTAAGCCCCAATACTGAATTTAAACGCAGACCGGAAAGAAAAGGCATCCTTGTTGATAATTAAGAAATTGTTCTATTATTATTATTAACAAAGCATTCCTTTAATTCGAGTGGTAGAAAAAATATGAAAAGTGTCTTGTGCAATGGGATCATTTTGTTCTTCACTGAGGAGTTTCTGATTGTACCTTAATCTCGCTGTCGTTGGCAAAGTTCCCGAGGGCTGCCATGATTTTGGGGATGGAGGAAGCCAGAGTCTCCTGCACCGTCTCCTCCTGCCGCTTAGTGATCCGTATCAGGCACGGCAGCAGGTTCACCAGATATGGCCTGAGACAGGTGAGGAAAAAGGGTCAGTTACGTACAACTAAAAGTTTTACATGTTGCATATAACCGATTAGAAACTCATGATTATGCTTCCATGCACAAACTACACAAGTCTCATTACATCTTCAGAATAGCTAATACTTATAATATCTTGTACACGTACAATGTTTACACTGATCTGACTCCCAAATGAATGTAGGTGCTTGATTGTCAACTGCTTCACGCTCTTGAACCATCATCATACCTGCATTTCTGTGGACGCACGAGATGAGCGAGCTCAGCAAACCTCCACAGCGCTGCCCGCAGGCTCCGAGAGGCGCCATTCTGAAAAAAAAATAAGATGGAGGAAAAATAAGATGGCGCTCGAGGTATTTAAAGGTGCAGTTTGTTTCAAAGTGTTTCTAGACTTATAATAATCATATGACTTCACAGATAGCTTAAAAATACTGTGATTCGCAATATTGCTATGCAGTGGATCTGGTTAGTTTCTTCCTTTCACTTCTGTTTACATTTTTTTGGCCTGGAAATTAGCTTTGCTCCCAACCGGAACAGAACTGCACAGCCGTGGCCCTTTTCCTTAAAACATGGCCCACGGGGTATACGCAGTTTCAACAAAGGGGGTGGGATCCCTTTTGTTCCACCAAGTCATGACAATAACGTTGCACGTCCGCATTTTTCGTGAATGCAAATGAGGCAATGCAGTGTCGACCCATACCTTTTTAATCTCTTTGTAAAGCTCCAGCTGCAATCGAGGCAAGTTGGAATCCATCAACGCCTATCAAGATACACAAAGAACATAAATAAATAAGCATACGGAATATCGTTCTGCTTTAGTTCACTACAATAAGTAAACTACACTTCGAGACATCCCCTTCAGAAAAAGAGTTTGCAACAGCAACCAGCATGGCAGAACTCACTTTCATGATTTTGTTCAGGCACTCGTCTGCCACCATCCTGACGTCGGACTCCTTGTCGTCGCTGCACAGCAGGAACATTTCCATGGCGATTCCCAAAAGTTTCTGAAACTCTGGGGAAGTCCTGATCCCAGAGCCATAGTGCACGAGAGAGAAATCCAGACATTCCACACAAAAAAAACAACAACTCTTCATTACACAGAAAAAATAAAAAATAAAACGCTCATACCTCAATAGCTTCAACAGATAAACAAAAAGGAGAATTTCTTTCCCAATATAACTAGTAAAAGGAAGTACGAGAAATAGTTTCAGGTTCTAAAGCTACTTGGCACTACTTTAGACTTCATGATTGAGTATTTGTCTGTCATTGTCTGTAATTCATTCATCTGATTTATCTTCAGTAATTGCTTTATCCTGGTCAGGGTCGCAGTGCGCATCATTGAGCCTATGCCAGGAAGACTGCGCACAAGGCAGGAATACACCCTGGATTGGACGTCAGTCCATCGCATGGCATCGCGCGCACACACACACACACACCAAGAGACAATTTAGAGTAGCCAGTCTACCTGCCGGCATCTCTTTGGGAAGTGAGAGGAAACCGGAGTACCCGGAGGGTACATACAAAACTCCACACAGACAGTAACCGGTGCTTAGAATCGAACCCCAGACCCTGGAGCTGTGAGGCACCAACACTACCTGCTGCGTCACCGTGCCGCCCACTGTCTGTCATTTTACTGCTTAATATAATATGCGTTTTTATAGCATGCAACCGGTTGATGGATGAGATGAACTACATTTTCAATAGAAGATGCTCATAGTGAAGCTGCAGCTGAATCAGGATCACAGAATCAGGCTGTTGACTCCTGTACAGAGCAGGGGGCTGTCCAGATGATGACACCACTGTAGCAGTAGATTTCAGCCTACCTTTTTCCAGTGAACAGTAGCCATCATATTACAACACTGATGAAGAAACTACCAAAAGATCACTCCTTAGTTTGTAATGAAAATTAATGGAATTCACTGAAGGTGTTTTCCAAATGTGAAATGTGGTGAACTTAATAACCAAAGAGCAGCCAGAAATGCTGCAAACAGGATTAGCATGCTTTCTTTAATGCTCTGGCTCTGAGAAATTGGTCCAGCCAGCTCTAGGTAAGCTTCTGAATCTTAACAGGGCACCTGGCCATCTGTCGTCATACCGAGGATATTAATGTCTGTTGAGCTGCCCTTTAACGGCTATCCACACATGCCCAGGAATAACGGGATGGCTGGCATTTTGAGCCCTGTGTTAAACCGAGACCCAGAATAAGTCGGTCATCATACATATATTAATATCATAAGATATTAATGTCTGACAGTCATACTGTTATCCCTCTTCCCTCCTTCAGCGAATATTAATGACACAAGTACCAATGTACTTGTTTTATACACATTTTATACACACAGTAAAAACTCCTAACTGTAAGTAGTGTAATCATCTCTTTATTGAGGAGCACATGAGTTTGAATATTAACTTTAAGAGATCGTCAGGACGACCAAATGGCATTTTACACCCAAGATTAAATCGAGGGCCCTGAAAGAGTCAGTTATGTTTGTGTACTGAACACGCATGATTATCACACGCGGAGACAAAAAAAAAAAAATTTATTTATTTAATTAAAGATGACTGACGAAATCGGCTAAACGCTAAAATTGAAGTGCTCTCGATATTGCGTCATACCTCAGAGATTGTGCAACGATGTTCTCGCATATTGTCAAACAATGAGTTACTCGGTCCTTTTTGGTCGTCGCTAGATCTTTTTTCCTAAAGAGAAAAAAAGAAAGGCATTTTTATCAAACTTACTGTAGCAAATCAGCAAGCTAAAAAACAAATGAGAAAACAGAAAAGTTCTCGAAATGTTAATTATATGTTGCTGCGCATATCGTTTTATAGTCCAAATCAATTAAAAATACAACAAATTGAAAGAAAACCTGCAAACAGTGTAATACATTGATATTCAAAGGGATTTACAGTTGTTTTGCATTATTCTTATTATTATTGCATTATTTACAAAAGCATTATTCATTACCAAGTTCACTTTTTCTAAATTCTTCACAACACCTACCAAAACACCAAACACGTCTCAAAATGAACTAACTTATCGAACAAAACACCAACTCTAGTTTTCTCCTAACAGGAACACTTTGTCAATCAGAGCACAATGACCAAAAAAAAAAACACAAAAAAAACCCCCACTATCATTACAATAGGTGCACTATACAATATGTATTGATGATGTCATTTTTTCCCCTTTGGTTTGTTTTGTGTTATAATTCATGCTCGTCTCTTGGTTAACGGTTTGAGCATTTTCTTTTCTTACCATTTTTAAAATTACAAAACAGAATAGCACATCTTGACCGTAAAATACTACACCATATACAACATGCTACAAAAAACAAACAACTAAAATTTTCACTGTAACAGAAATATAAATGATCAGAAACTGTCCTCCACTTCTGTGGGGTTGAGTAATGGTGAATATGGTGAATTTTTGAACGGACTGTAAATCAGTGTGTGACGTTATTTTTGCCATGCACATGTCTGTTTGTTTGACCTGTTTCTTTACCTCAGGCAAAAATGAAATCAGTGCTCTGTATTGTATGGCCCAATTCAGGATTTGTGGTATAGCAATCCATTGGATGATATGGCTGCACAAATAGTGCTCTTGACACTCCTCTGGCCCAAAACATGTCTCTATAACCATTAACATTTTTAAGGCTTTAATTTATTGAATATAGTATTTGTTACTTATCTAACTGCTGTCCAAAGTGTGTAACATTTGCACACTGAGCCATGGAAACACATGGTCTTGCTGCTGGTAGGAATCAAGTGAAAAACGTTTGCGGGACTTTTTATGACTGTGTTCAGTGAACGCATGTTGTGTCAAAGCAATAAAAAAACGTATTAATAGATGGCGTGTTGTGCTAACTGTGTGAAGAGTTTTGATGAAGTGAACTCAGCACGGAAGAACGCTTGTTAGTAATAAAAGCTCATTTCCTCACCAAAGATGTCGATTACAGACGTAACGGCCTGTTGTGTTAACGTTCACTCACCAAAAACAGGTGGGTGATCAGAAAGAAAGGCTTCCGCGCAGGAGGTCATTATATATGTCATTTTCTACTCTTTGGTGTTCATGATGAATGGATGAATGGACAGATACAATACTCTCGTAACGTCGCCTAATACACTGTTGAGCATTTATTACAAATGTGGACCTATGTACATAGAAAACGGCTAAATCTAAACTCCGAGGTGTATAAATCTAGAGGTTTTATCAGCATGTTGCTTGCTCTGAAGCAACGTGGAGACAACTTACTCAAAGACCTAATCAGCAAAATACTGAACTGAGAAATGGCAGAAGCTTTGTTCAGAAATGCTGACCAATTTCTTTAGTGTACTATTTAAGATAATCAATCAGTTTAAAACTCAGGCCTGTGCTTAAAAACTGCAACCGTCTTTATTTATGTACTGAATTGCACATCCCATAAAGTCTGGCATGCATGCCATGGCGGAAACAAGAAACCCAGCATGACTCAGAAATCTAATGAAAATGACATTTACTAGGATGTTTAAAGAAGGGCTTTGGCTTTACTTCTACCTTCCCCCCGTTACAACTGGGGACGCACCGATCCCATTTTTTCCATTGTTGATACAATACTGATCATCGTGACCGACATCCTTACAGAAACTGAGTTTCTCTTGCCAAGTAATGCAAAACGTCACGGGTCAGGTGTCGGCAGGCTTTGAAGCAATCGGATGTCCCATGTTCCCGTGCATGATCGAACATCACACATGTTCACGGAATAAAACATGTCAGCGGATCAGGTTGAAAAAAAACGTGTCAAATCCGATCCAGCCGCTTCAGACCAGTTTTGGCCCCAATACGGACACTCGGGTATCGGATCAGTGCATCCTTAGTTACAACCGAGTCAATACTTCTTTTCTTTTTTTTTAGACTCTAAACACTAAAATCATTTGCAACATTGCTTCAACAAACAGCAATAATCAATTCTACGCGTACGGGTGTCCGCTTTTCTCATTCACGATGCCATTAATCAGTTCAAGGTCAAGTCCCATTACTTGTAAAAGCTCAGTGGCTGGAGGATCCAGCTACAGATATCAGCTCTTGGACAGGTAAGTCAGCTGAAATAAGTGCCTGAGGTTACTAGTGTGCATGCATGTTGGTTCCTGAAGGAGGGGTTCAACTAAAGCACTTCTATCATCTAACTTAAGAGCAGCTTTTTGCCACAAAACGTGCACTATAGAAGTGCCTTGGATATGCAAATAGCCTCTGATCAGTAATGTTTCCCTAAATCGTGGTCCTGGATTCTCCCTGCGCTGCACATTTGAGGGTTCCCTTGCTCTACACACGGTAATGAAGGTCCATGAGGTTAAGCAGGAGAACCCGTACCGTTATATGAGACGCAGGATTAGGACACGCTGAACTGCAAATGCGTCGTGTCAGGTGAAGACGTGAGCTAAGTAGCCTGACAGATCCCCAACAAGAAGGACGAGGCGAGAAGGCTCTCGCATAAGCTAGCGTTAGCTCGTTAGCTAGCGATACAAGTCTTGCTTGCTGGTAAAGGGAGAGAAAAAGAAGCTTGGCTTGTCCACTCACTGTTTCTGGACGAGTTCCTCTGCAGACAGCGGGCCCTGCTGCTGCTGTTGGAATGATTTGAGTGACTCGAAGGCTTTCATTAATTTCTCCATGGTGGCCATTTTTCTTCTTCTTCTTCTTCTTCTTCTTCTTCACCAGGGAGCAGTCAGCTTAGCTAGCCGGGGAATAAATCGCTAGCTAGCTAATGTTTACAAATCCGAGCCTAGCCAGTTTCCTTAGCAACAAGTCGCGAACGGCTTTCGCGAAATATCTCAAATAACGCCCGGCGGTAGCCAATGTTTAACGTGACTTTCCGCTCTGAGCTCCAGACACGTTAGAATATGGCCAGAAAGTGTGTCAAGGCGAACGGGACGCAGGTGATACCCCGTCCGTTTCTGCCATCTGCCATTTTTTTTTTTTTTTTGAACCAGTGTCAGGCGAGAAGCAATGTCGCAGTAACTTCCGGGTTCGTGAACGCTCGTCAGAATACAAGTCCCCGAGCTAGCCGCAGTAACTTCCGGGTTCGTGAACGCTCGTCAGAATACAAGTCCCCGAGCTAGCCGCAGCACGCATGAGCTAAACACAGGCTACTGCTGGGAAGTAAAGCCAGCCAGTGGGGAAAAGTATTTAATAGTCAATGCACTTTTTCCATGACTTGTAGTAGTTTCCCATAAATGTCTCGTTAATTCATTGATTGTTTAATTAGCGTGCTTTATCGTAAATAAATAAAAAAAATTGGTTTTTAATCGTTCAAGCATTTGTTTGACTTTTTTATACAAATTAAAAGTGCTATATAGAGATTGTGTTGTTGTTGTTGTTGTTGTTGTTGTGGTCATTCATTTCTTTCTTTTTTTGATATCTCCGCTTGGTGACTTGTATTTTGGTGAGAGTTTAGTAGCCCCTTCTGATGTTGTTATACTGGGGCAGTGGTGGCTCAGTGGTTAGGGCACTGGGCTACTGATCAGAAGGTCATGGGTTCAAGCTGCCACTGTTGGGCC
>JAOUQW010000038.1:20496581-20507193 GCA_028565825.1 Olivaichthys viedmensis | reverse complement strand
TTTTTTTTTTTTTTTTTTTTTTTTTTTTTTTTTTTTTTTTTTCTTTTTTTTTTTTTTCTCTTTTTTTTTTTTCTTCTTTTTTTTTTTTTTTTTTTTTTTTTTTTTCTCCTTTTTTTTTTTTTTTTTTTTTTTTTTTTTTTTGAGGGGGAAAAGAAGGGGGGGGGGGGGGGGGGGGGGGGGGGGGGGAAGGGGGGGGGGGGAGGTGAAGAATGACTGACACAGCAAAAAGGATCATTGGCAGGTGGACCAGTTCAAAATGTTTGGAGCTGATGGCAGCTGACTTCCTGTGAGGGATTTCCAATGTGTTTTTGTTTTTTTGTTTTTCTTCAGTTGAAGTCCTTTCACTGACTTGCATTAACAAAAATGAAGAAAAAAAGTATAATGAAATAAAAAAAGAGCGGGTTCCTTCTTGGATGTTTTTTGTCCAGGTGTTTGATGCATACAACTCTGCAATGACTCTTTACAGTGATTTTGATGTCCCTGTAAACAATTCCTGCAAATTGTCTTTAAGGTGTTTTATTGTCTGAGGTATTAAGATCAGAGAAAGCATAATGTACAGTAGCTGGTGTAAATTTGTTAAAACTATGATTATGATGATTGGTAACTCGAAGCTTCTCTTCACACTGAGGCTGTTTTTCAGACTTTGATGTTTGATTATGCGAGTGTTATAGCAGCTCCCAGTGATATGTACATGCAGATGCCCTTTTACACTTGCCAAATTGAGCTAGCATCCCATTCTTAAAATAAAAAAAGTAATTTATATATAGTTATTTTGTTACATGATAAACTCCAATATTTTAAACAAGATTATCAAATCAGTACTAGCAGATTAGATTGATTAATGTATATTTCGATATATGAGAGTAAAAAAAACCCCCACTTCACAGCAGGAATGGGAGCTGTGTATACAAAGATATTTACTAGTTTGATTTGTAATGTCCATCCAGAGGCAGAAATATCGGCTGCTGTTTGGTATGTGTTGCATTTTCGGTAAGGTTTCAGGCTAAGGTTGTGTTTAGGTTTAGAAATAAAAGCAGTAGGCTTATGATTATGCAAATGTTTAAGTCCTCCAGGTACACTCTTGGATAATGAACCCCTCAAGGGGTGTTCAGGGGTTCTTTGGATCGTTAAATGGTTCTTAGCTTCTTAAAAGGCTTATACTTGGAACCCTTTCTGATAGGAAAACACTGTTGTAGGGTTCTTTCAGAGGGACAAGAGAAGGACCTTTAAGGGTTCCAACCTTTTTTTTTTGCAAAGAGTGTATAGCGTTACAAGTGTGTTTGCTTAATAACCCCGTAAAAAGTAATCTGTCCTGTACTTAAACACAGTATGCCTTTTACAGGGTTGAAAACGTTTGGTCCAGTATGTGATCATATAAATAATTATTTTCACTCATTATTCATCATGCATATAAAAATTCAGGGTACGTATGTAGCACTGCTTTAGTTGCTTGTGCGAGCTAGCATATTATTTTTGAACTAAATCAAGTTTAAACAGCGTGGTAAGAACTAAAAATGATCAATTAATAAAATGCTTCAATACGAAGCTTTATCATATTCCAAGCTGTGGAAATCATGCTGCCATCGAAATGTGCTCAAATCGCCTTGTGCAGGGAAAATATCTTTCTTTTCTTTTAAAGGCGAGTTTGTTTATTTATTAAAAAACCATACACCACTGTCTGAAATGAATGGCCAACAGAGTTAAATGATTTTGGGGTCAGATGGTTCATGGTTTCATTCCTGTTCAATCTCAGTGCTGCAAGCAAACAAAACACTCGAGATATGTGCAAGTCTACCGATCAAAAAGATTTAAGGTCTTAATTTGGTACTAAAATCAGAAAGCACGCAAGGTGTTTGTTATTTGTCTTATTTATTTGTTTCTAAAAGTCTGCAATCTATAAAGGAGCCTAACATGCACAGCACATGTTAGGAGGTAAACGTCATCCGTGTCGTCACTCTAGTGATCAATAGGTTGATTGACTGACTGATTGATTAGAGATTTAGATACTTCATTGATCCTGAAGGAAATTGCGGTGTTACAGAAAGCAATAACTGCACAAGACAGATATCAATATTACTGTGGCTCATCTTACTAAAAAAACAATAATTTAAAATGACTAAAGAACAGATAGATTATAACACTAGGAATAAAACATGTTTAAGCTGTTAGGCTATTGTGTCACCAGGGGTTTTTTGTTTTTTTGTTTTTTTATTATTAATTTAAATTCGGCGTTAATACATTCTAAGAAAGGGAACAGACATTTAGACCCTGACATGATAACAAGGTCTGACGTCAGTTGAATCACTTACGTCATTTGTGCGGTGACGTTATTTAGCTACTCAGAGAAATCAAGTATGTCATGCAGAGAGTGGAAGGGTTGGGCAGAATAAAAAAAACTTGACTGTTGAAGGCGGAGTGAGTTTCCTCCATTTACAGACTTGGTACCAGCAACAAGAAGGGTTTCTTCTTTAGACTATACAAACCCAAATCTTCTGAAATCATTTGGAGGTAGATCACCTTGGCTTAATTAAACAGGACATGGACACCCATGTAAAACGAGGAGAGGTTTATTTACAACACCCAAAACATTTTGAGGTAAGACTTAAAACATTCTTTTGCAAACAACTTTTTTGTCAGTCTGCCTTTATTTTAGCACTGTAATAGCTTCTTTTCTTTTTTTTTAAGTAGATATAATCAACAAATTTGCTTGGACCTTGGATTGGACCTTCTTGTAACAAGAAAAACTGCTCAGATAGTCTGTCTGCCTCTCATTAATAATAATATTTATGTTATTCTATATTTATGTTATATTTATTGTGTTACAGCACAAAATATAATGTGAATAAATTCGGGTTATATAAATTGTCTTGAGGCAGATGTGGATAAGCCCTGATGTTCTTTCATTTTTGCCTGGACAAGTTTTTGCACTCACAGCCCCTGATGGAAAGTTATGTGCTGGTATGAAAGAGGTGTAGTGGGCTGGGTTTCTACATGTCGAGGCAGAGCGGACATCTCTCGGTCTGTTTCACAATTTAGCACATTTTTTATGACACATTTTTGTACACTGCATTATGTGTTATACTGGGAACCCAACCCTTCAGACACACACACATGCACAAGAGATGAAAGGAGGGACTGTGTAATAATTAATCTGTGTATGTGAGGTTGCCACTGCTGTATAAACTTCCTGCAACCTAAGCAAATCAGAAATGTGGTCGCCTCCATCTCCTGGACATCCAGTGCTCCAGTGCTATACAATCAATAAATGGAAATCGATGATGTAAGATATGTGAAAATCATAGACCACAGAGTCAACTTTCATAGCTATGCAGATAATTATCCCAATGCTTGAGTAAGGTTGGAAATAGCCTATCTAGCATTGTAAATGGCTGGATAATGACTCCCTAAAATGAAATTTTTGCACCTCTTTGTTCGCTATCAGTATTTCTGTTTTTACTCAAACCTGTTCCTGCATGTTTTTCTCTCTGTACTCCTGATGTCCTTGGCCAGAAGTGGAAGCGGTACTGGCTGAGCCTTTACCCGAACAGCCGGCATGGCGTGGCTCGACTCGAGCTAACAGAAACAGGTCCAGATCGGTCGACGGTGATTGTTCGGAGGCAGCCGGACCGCAAGATTATAAGGCTAGCCAACTGCATCAGCGTCGTTAGACTCCCTCCACATGCAGAGGCCCATCCAGGGGACAACATGGCAGCCTTCTGTGTAGATACAGATAAAAAGAGGCTGGTGTTTGCGGTAGAGAAAGAGGGCTGTGGAGCGTGGGTGGAGAAGATTTGTGAAATTGCCTTTCAGGTGATGACTCAGACATTATAGATCAAAAATACTAACTGAAATTCATTTTGATGAAGTTGTTTTTTGATTAACAAACTTTTTTCCTTGATCTCCCATGGTGTCTTTGTTTCTACATGTAACAGAAGGGCAGCAGTAATGTGCCACAACAAGCTCCCCAGATGGAGGAGAATCAAATCTATGCTTCCAGAGAAGAAGGTTGGTCTACTTAGAATACTTCACTGATTAGCGCTCAAGCCGAGGTTTTTAGTTCACCATAATTTATGGAGTTATGTCAATGCTGTATGCATGTGAAAGTGTACATGTTATTCTATTCTTGTAAGGACCAAATATCTCAAAAAGGCTAAAAGTAAGCTCATCCAGCTCACTCGCAAACCTTTTTACACTCTCCCACTCAGAAAACTGAAACACTGAAACACTGTCAACAGACATTAACCAATCAGGGCTGAGTTTTCCAAAAGCATCGCAGCACAAAGGTCATTTTTAAATGTAAAACATCAGCATTACTTTGAACACTCTCACCACCAGTTAGTGGTTCCAGAATGGGTTACGTTTTTTGACTAATGAAACTGTTACTACTCCCTTATATTCTTATAGGAGAAACCAGGAACTGAACAGGCCTATCCTTAAGTTTTTGTAGGCATGACTTACATCATACCTATCATGTTGATGGCAAAGATTTTAGAATATGGAGCGGCTTATTTAAACAATTGTGAAAAAGCCTCGTCTGCAACTCCATTATTGTAAATTTCTCCCAGGTATTTGAATATAGTTGCACTAAAAAACAACCTTCTAATATGAGTTACTCGGTACAAGTTTTTATTGGTTCTTATTGGTCAAATTGATACCAAACCATATACACTTGGTACTCATCAAATAATGCCTGAGAGGGCTTAAATAAACTAAACAATTTTTGTAATATTATCTAAAAGGTTCTCACATGTAAGTCTGCTAGTCACTGTAGCAGGACTATTTGGACATTTCTGCTTCTACAACTTAACATTAAAGCGGCAGAGTGTTGTTACCGAAATTATTGTCTTCAGGTATGTATTTACACTCAAAAATTTAAACAACCCAAGAATGGTAGAATGCTCCTGACTGAGGAAATAAGTTGTCCATTAAATGTTTCAAGGCTGCTATGCAATGACAATTTAATGGTAGGCAAATCTATGTGTTAGCTAACAGCCTCAACATTTGTATCAGATTGATCTTTGCATGTGAAACTGGTCTGATTAATTATTAATGTATTAATTGCATACTATTGATCGTTAGTTTAACAATTAGCATTATCCTGTAATCAATATTAGTATTAAAACTACTTTTCTAACAAAATATTTTTTGTTTAACTCGTACAGGTTGTACACACTTATTCCTATCTGCAAATATGAAAAACAGTTGTTTACAAATCCTGTAATATTGATAAGTTCCATGGGAGGGGCTTCACTTCAGTTGCCATTACCAATGAGAACGTATTGGGATAGTGATTGGTTGAAACCAGTAGCTATTATCATAATAATAATAATTATTATTATTATAAGAGGAAGAAGAAGAAGAAGAATGTTTAATTTATATGGCATCTTTCTTAAACCCAAGGTTGCTTTACAGAATGAACAGACTACTAGACATCAACAGAGATTAACATACATTACATACAACAGGATAAAAAGATTGCTTGATGACATTTGGCAGTGTTGTTGCAGTAAAACACTAAGAGAGGACAATAACACCTGAACACGAGTGCACGAGTAAATTCACGCAAAAAGGAAGCATATGGAACTTGAACCTGTCGTTTCCTTTTAATTAATTTCAGGTGACTATTACCATTATCAGTCTTTTTGAAATGTAGAGTCTGTCTTTAATTTCTTTAATAATTAATTAGACAGCTGAGATGAGCATCCTTAGTGCACTTCATGCATATATTTATGCTTTGAGCTAAGAACCAAACCAAACTGTAACTAAACTATCAACCTCTTAACAGAACTCACTGCAACATGAGTCACCAAAGGTTATAACACTTAGCTATCTGAAATTATTCCTCCTGACTCCGACTGCCTGCTGAACCTCGACATTCCTCTCTCCTCAGTGTTTGAATTTCAGTTGACTGTGCAGCAGTCCGAGGCATCAGTGCGCTGCAGCCTGCAGGGGCCATATTGGTTGCAGGTTGGTGAAGACATGCTCGTGCTTAAGGACATTGACAGCAGGCAGAGAGTAATGGAATGGCCTTACAAGCTACTGCGGCGCTATGGAAGAGACCAGGTTAGTTAGGAGCAAGTAAGCCAAAGGGGTCTGGAGGGCAACTAGACGCCAGCATTGCAAAGCTAAATTAACAGATTTTTTTTCACATTTAAAACTTTAAAATTTAGGTGCCTGTGATTCATCTTCATTGACCTCCTTGGAAAGTTTCAGTATGTAACAACCTGGGGATAACTGATAGCTCATGATACCTATTTTTGTTGTTAATCATAGTGATCGATTACATAGAAAAAGCAGTCACTGGTAAAAATTACACTCTGTCTCATCATCCTAAACTGAAAATATTAAGAAATAATCCCAGCTCTGACACGGTATGGCCAAATGTCAGCACTGACTTTAAGATAATGTTCCTAACTTAGATTACATAAGATACTATGTTATGTCTATAGTATGGGTTCTCTATAACATGACTTAAGCCTTGTTAAGGGATAAGCCTTAATAATTACAGATTTGTTTACAATGGTTATTTTCTATGACAGCACATGGTTATAACCTTATGCATTGATAATTCTCAGTGTCGATTTTGTTCTCTCTTTCTTCCTGTGTAATTTCTCAGATGATGTTTTCGATCGAGGCAGGCAGACGCTGTGATTCTGGTCCTGGCGCTTTTATATTTGAGACCAAGCAAGGTGATGAGATTCTCCGCCTCATGGATCTGGCCATTCAGCAGCAGAAGAGCCTGGCTATCACTGGAGGTAGCGGTGCTCTTCTCTCCCCTTGCTCCCCATTGCCCAAGCTACCCAGCAGTGCCTCCTGGCTGGACATTCAAATCAATTCTGACTCCAGCACAAGTCCTGTGTACTCAAGTCCTATATGTCCAATAGGCTCAGCTGAGTCAGAATGCATCAAACCTGCTACTGGCTCTTCCAAAACTACACAAAGACATTCTGGTGAATCCATTTGCTTGCCGAAAATTGTGTATTCAAATCCTGTTGATGTTGGGTTCGAGGAGTATGTCTATGCACAACCAGTTGATGTCATCAGATCACAACAGACTGTTAAAAACAGTAGGCCTGGTCACTGCTATAACGAGGACTCAGAACCAGTGTATTCTGATCCTGTCGATCTTATCCAGCCCACCTCCAACCCCCAAATATGTGTCTCTGCTAATGTTGCTAAAGCAACAGAAACACTTTTCAGTGGCAGTCAGCCAGAACCAGTGTACGCTGAGGTATCAGATGTCATACCATACCCAGCACAGAAACAAAGAAGCCTGGTTCAAAATGAGGAAGAACATATCTACAGTGTACCAGAGGTTTGCAAAGTTCGCAAAACACAGGAGGACGTTCAAATCAGTGCTGCACAAGAAAGCAGACAGGACACACAGAGCAAGATGAAGGGGGAAGTCATCTACAGTCAAGTTAACAAACCAAGGAAATCCACAAAGCCCCAAGACACAAGCACAGTTTACAGAGCACATGAGATTATGTCTGAAGACTTTGGACTGATTTAAAGGAGTGATGACATTTCTACTGATTTTAAAGGGCATCCTTAAGTAAAGATTATGTAGTAATTATGAGCAAAAGGTTATACACTGCTACACTCTTAGAAAAATGGCTCTACTTGGAACCCTTTCTGGAATACCCTCTATTGTAAGGTTCTACATATAACGTTTAAGGGCTCCCCCAGAGGGTCAACCGACAAACCCTTAAGGATTCTAGATATAACTATTTTCTAAGAGTGTAGTTCATAAAATAAGTACATCCATTGTTTTTTTACATCCATTCATCCATCTTCAGGGCACCGTACACACACACTCACACACATTCACACCTGAGGAAATTTAGAGTATCCACCTACTGGCATGTATTTGGGAGGTGATAGGAACCCGGAGTACCTGGAGGAAGCCCACGCCGATATGGGGAGAATTTTTTTCTTTGGGATATTTATATATCATTTTCATAGTAAATGTTTAACAGCTGGATCTTTATCTATTTTCAGCAGTTGGACCAATTGTGATAAGAAGGACTCTGGAAAGTTGTGTGGGTTCAAATGGAATTGGTTTTTTTTATTTCTTTTACTTTACCAGAGCCATTGTTGACATCCATAAAAGGGTTCAAAACACTGGCAGATGAAAGCAGGCAAATCCGGGGTGAATGTCCGAATCAAACCCAGAGAACTCTAATTTGGAAAACAGTTGCTACAGAAAGGAAACCATGGCTCAGCTGAGAAATGAGGAAGCAATGACCAAATAAGAAAAATGTAACGCCAAGAGTTTCAAAAATGTTTATACAGAGTATGAGCAGTTTTAGTGGTCAACAATAGGATGGACATGACATCAAATAAGACCACTCATGCTGTATTTATTAAGCCCATAGGGATGAATGA
Source organism: Olivaichthys viedmensis (assembly GCA_028565825.1). Taxonomy (NCBI): domain Eukaryota; kingdom Metazoa; phylum Chordata; class Actinopteri; order Siluriformes; family Diplomystidae; genus Olivaichthys; species Olivaichthys viedmensis. The sequence continues at coordinate 20,498,805 of JAOUQW010000038.1, read as the reverse complement.
TGGAACATTACCTGGTGGTTTATTCATGCCTAGCTCATATACAGTATTTGTGTATATGATGATGCATTTGCTGTCCCAATGAGAAATCTTTGTAAAAGTAATATGACGTTGAAATCATATTTAAAGTAAACACAGATTATAGTTTAATAATAACCTTTGATCAGGTTTGAGCATACAGGTCCTCAAGAGAAAGTTATTTTTGTTAGATCAGTCTACATTTTTTAAAGAGAAGCTAGAGATGTACATAATCATGCATGTGTATTTACCATGGCGAATTAAGCATTTTTCCATACTCCATTTGGCAAGTGGCTATAAACAAGTGGAAACAATTGAAAAACATCAATAAAATTAATTTGATACACTATTCTACTGTGATCATGATTATCCCTGATTGCATCATCCAATGAGCCTGTAACATTTCAGAGACCGATAGAGCGTATTCTGTTAAACCAGTGGTTTCAGTTACTCCTGTTGTATTTGGACTATGGTATTGTATTTTCTTCTTCATTTGAGCAGCATGTCCAGCATCCCAAAGCTGTCCTTTCCTGCTTGCCAAGTCTGGGCCCTAAAGTTAGCTGTCCAGCAGGAAAAAGAAAACAGCCCCAGAATGCAGCGGATAAAGCTTTCTGGCTTTCTTTTTTTCTCTGGAACTATAGGCTTTTTATTGGCAACTTTGCATCTGATTGGATTGTAATTAGATTCTTTTTTATGAGGCAGTATGTGTAAAGTTTCTACTTCTGTACCCCCTCTTGGCGGTACAAAAGCAAACAAAAGTAAATATTCTTGACCTCGCAGTTATTTTCTCTAAGAAAAATGAAGATGAGCAGGCTGACGAAACAGATGCCATCTCCAAGCTTCTCCTTGGCACACAGTAATTTGTGCTCCATGGGTCAATTCCATCAGAGCAAGATGACATGGCATTAAAAAAAAGGGGGATTGTGAGAGTAAGGACGGTTCTGCATTTATACCTAGCAAAGACCCTATTGTTGAACGGACTAAAAATATATATATATATATTTCAGCAAAGCAGATGCTGATCTAGACTGGTGTTTACAGTTGCAAGAATTTTGAATTACCAGTATTTCTGCATTCATTGCTCAGAAAATGTGGTCTGACCTACATCGAAGTCACAATTATACACACAATCTTTTTCCTTGTCAATACTGAATACACCATTTAAACATTCACAGTCCATGTTTAAAAAATGTGAACCTCTGGGTTAACAACTTAAAAGACTACTAAAGCATTTCTAAAGACCTGGGTGTTCATTAGTCCAATAAGACCAATTGTCTACAAATGGAGGAAATTCAGAACAGTTGCTACTCTCCCTCTGTGTGGGCACCCTGCAAAGATCACACCAAGAGCACAATGCAAAATGATGGCAGCAACAGCAAATGACCTGCATAAATCTCTAGAACTTGCTTAAAATATGTCCACTGTAGGAAACACACTGAACAAAAATCGTGTTAATGGAAGGACACCACGGTGGAAACCACCGCTCTCCAAAAAACAAACGACATGACCATGAGTTTGCAAAAGACCACCTGGATGTTCCACAACGCTTCTGGGGACAGATCAGACAAAGGTTAAACTTTTTGGCAGAAATGCACAACACTAGAAAAAAAGAAAAAAGGCACTGCATACTAACACAAAAACCTCATCCCAACTGTGAAGCATGGTGGAGGGAGCATCATTGTTTGGGGCTGCTTTGGGGCCTGGACAGCTTGCATTTATTGAGGGAACAATGAATTCAAAATTATATAAATAAATTTTACAGGAGAATGTGTGTGGGGGGGCAGTCAATCACCTAGAAGTTGGATGATGCAACAAGACAGTGACCCAAAACACACAAGTAAATCAACAACAAAACCGTTTAAAAAAGAAGAAAATTTGTGTTTTGGAATGGCCAAGTCAAAGTACAGACCTTAGCCCAATTGAGTTTTGTTTTTTTTTGTTTTTTTGGTAACCTAATATAAAATTATTAAAAACAGTGAAGAAATAAAATCAACATGTTTTCAGAATTAAATAGTTCATCATTTTGATATTCAAGAACATAATTACTTTTCATGTAAAATCAATCACATGTTAATCAAAGATTTTCTGACATGGCTCTCTATATAGTGCACTATATGTGGCTTTTTTTTATTTGTGTAGATGTTTGAGACAAAAAATGAACTCAATCTACTGTAGAATAAGTCTGTAATGTAATGAAACGTGGAGAAGG
>JAOUQW010000038.1:20475687-20487844 GCA_028565825.1 Olivaichthys viedmensis | reverse complement strand
TGGGATATGCGAAGAATCAAATTTCACTGTACTGTACTTGTATATGTATATGTGACAATAAAGGAGCTTTCTTTCTTCTTTCTTTCTTTCACAACCTGCACATAACGCACCTGATTCAACTCATCTTCTCGTTACTAGGTTGAGCAGGTGTGTTAACGGCTCAACCAAATCCCAATGACTGAATCCCAAATTGCGCCCGTGTGTCCTATCTAAGCGCACCCACGTCATGTATGAAATAAAGGGTTCCGCAGCCATGTCCAGCACTGCTGGTACCCCTTTTACACTGACACGGAGCCAGTGCTGGATCACGTAACCTGTTCACCTTTTTTTTTTTAAAGTCAAGTCAAGGAGATTTATTGCCATTCTATCCGTATCCGTGTGCGTGTAACACAGGGACCGAAATGTCATTTCTCCAAGGCCCTGGTGCAACACATGACAATACAGGAGGATGGCGCAAAGGACTACTTAAAGTGGCACACACACACACACAAAAAAAGCAACCATGTAATACATTGCACAAAGAGTGCATTACAAAATACTATAAATTCATAGAACTGTACAATGCAATAGACACACTGTGTCAATGTGGTACACTGTACACGCTAAGTGTACATAATAACAGGACATTTATGAACTGGACTGCGTTTCCACCAGTTTAAGGGGGGGGGACCGTTATTTAATCAGATGTGGAAGTTACATTTTTTTCAGCATCTATACGCAGCACAGATGTATTGGTATAGACAACGATTATGCGCAAGACAGCAAAACGGATACATGCTTTAATTGCTTTGTGCTATTTATCCTTAGTGCGTAGCTGCTTAAAGTAAGTATTTAGCAATGTATTTCCCGTTCAGTTCATTGTAATTACCAGTAAAACAGTTGTTTCTTTCTTGGACAATTGATTCACGGTTGTGATATTGATTCCATTAATGTTTTCAGCAATAATCTTCAACCCCAGTTCTCAGTTCTAGACTTTTCTTCAGGCCGAGAACCGCCAATTTTATCCGGTGGAAAAAACGTGGAATTGGTCCAGATTAAGCACCGACACTGTGTCAGTGGAAAAGCGGTCTGAAAACCATTTGGAGTTCAAAATATAGAGATTTCTATGCTAAAACACACTTATTATAACCTAGTCATGAACTGATGAGTTGAATCAGGTTTGTTTCAACAGAGGCTCTGAACATACTAGACCAGAGTGGCCACTCATAAATAATAAAAAATAAGGAATATGATTCATGTGGTAATTTATTAATCACAGCTATTAGACTGATGAGTCTTATCTCAGTAATCTGTTACTAAGCCTCGTAGTTCAACGTCTGGTGTTCTCTCTCAATAGCCTGGAGATTCCAGCAAGACTGGACCAAACGCAGTACTCGTCAAGGCTGAGACATCTGATGAGGGCCACTCGCAGCAGCAATTATTCATCCGAGAAGACGGTGAGTGAATGAATAAAAAGAGGTGACACAAAATGCATACTTATATGAAGTTGTATTAATAAGTATTCTAAAATGAAATTTTATATGTAGCGCTCTCGGCGATAAGGAAACAGATTAATAATGTTTAAGACCATAGAGAAAGGAAACCTAAAATAGAACATTACATCATAAATATTATATATGATATGATGAATATTCTTGGCCTAGCACATGTTTACACTATTTTTCAGGAGTGGCGGAAGCTGTGTGTGAGGGTGTGGAGGCAGATTATGGTGCTGCTCAGGTGGATAAAGTGGATGGTCAGAACTCCAGGACGCGGCATCAGGCTTTGGAGGTCAGTGGATCCAACAAAGTGCTTAAATCTGAGCCACAGTTTGCGAACGCTGAGGGGTTATCCCAGGAGCCCTTGGGAGGAGAGGGAGAGGCAGAGTTTGGTGTAAGTGGGGCGTGCACTCCTTTGGAGGAGCTTTTTATGCAAAGGGGTGACAATGCGGACCCACAGCAGCCTTCTTGTTCTTACATGATGAGTGACCGTAAAACTGAGAGCCAACCTGATCATCTCTCACAGAAACCAGAGATCATAGAGGTTGAGTCTGCAGAGGAAGGGGATGACGTCTCTGTTTGGGACAGCAATACGAAATCAACGAGACACCAGCCTTTGCAACGGTACCATACTGGGAGACTAGAACATCTTAATAATTTTAACTTGCCTACATCCAGCCTGTCACAGTTGACCAATGACTTTCCAGTGGTGGCGTCAACATCTTCAGTTGTACCAGATGTGGACAGTTGGCAGCATGCCAAAGGCATCAGTCTATACCAGCCAAGAATTGGACAGCCAAGACATGAGAGAGCCCACAATGAGAAACTCTTTACCTGCAAATATTGTGGAAAAGCTTTCAACCGCCCCAAAAAGGTGGAGATCCACCAACGAATCCACACGGGCGAGAAGCCATTCAGGTGTAACACCTGCGGGAAGCTCTTTGCAGAGGCAGGAAACCTGAAGAAGCACCAGAAGGTTCATACAGGGGAGCGGCCGTACAGCTGCACCCAGTGCGGGAAGGCATTTGCCTGGATACGGAACCTCAAAACCCACCAGCAAAAGTACCACTCTGATATGCTCATGGCAGAGGAACTACTGTCTCTCGGGGCAGTCAAAAACTGACCTGTACTTCCCAAAATGACTTATGGACATGTAGATGGATCAAGCTGCGTGTAACTGTGGGTGTTTATAGTATATATAAACATCAGCTCTGAATTTGGTCCATCTTTAGCAATAGTATTTTAAAATTTGTACTGCTTGATTTAGGTGGGGTTCAAGGGTTTTTTTATTTTATTTTTTATATATAACTCACAGGGTTTTACTCACCTGCTCTAGATACCAAAATGTGGGGAGACATATGGAACCATAATAACTGTCATGCTATAGTAGTGGTTTTTAGTGGCAGCTATTTGGAATTGTATGACCCCAAATAAAATTTGTTTAATCAGTGCCTTTGTTTGCTCCTTTGAGGGGAAAAAAAACTGTTAGTGTAAATGATCTGACTCTTTTTGTAAAACATTTCTCTAAAATTGTTACCAGTTTGATAAGGTTAGGGGTATAAGGTTAGGGGTATTTCATGAAGTGAGATCTTAATTATCCAAATAACTTCTGCTGAAAGTGAAGACTGTTATCCAATAGGAGAAGAGGTAAGGGGCGATCCACGCTGGCTTTTATCTTATGTTATCCAGCTAGAAAATCCTGCTTTGTGAAATACCTCTTAGTCAACCTAAAAGTACATGTGATGTTAAATCACAACTATTTTGCTGCTAGAAAACACTGGCTTTATTTAGTGTTCAGAATTCAATAAAATGCGCCTTTGTAGAAGCACCTGAGCATGGGCATTATTGTTTGCTTCAAACACAGACTGGATCTGAGTTGGGTACATGTTTGCAGGAATAATATATTTTTTATTTATTTATTTTTTAGAAACATGAACTGGGAGCACAGTGTGAATAGAAAGATAAGTGTTTAGGCGAAAATGGAATGTACATTAAAAGCCACAAAATGTCGGATTTCCACATACATTAGCTAACAGTAAAGTGCTAGATCTAACTCTACCCTGTTATAAATATGTAATACGCCACATTTAAATCTATATTTGCAGAGCTTTAAAAAATTCTAAAATTCTGCCATTAAAATACATACTGGTGAATTATGGTGCATGTGGTAATGTGGTGCAAAATAGATCTAATTTGAATTGTTTCCAAACAATTCAATTATATTTAGTACACATTCACCTTTTTTATCCTAATTATGTAATGGAGGAAATGAATGAGCCGGAATGTTACACTGTGATTTTAAATTTGTTGACAAGGAACATACTTTAAACTTGTTGAGGCCTATCCTGTCTTTTGAAAGCATCTTCTCTCAAAATGCATTTATTCGCATTACATCGCACTAAGCAAATGTGTAAAACACACCCACACCTACAACATACATAATATTTGGAATTTTTCAACACTATACAGACTGCTGCATTGGTTGTGTGTGTGTTGTGTGTGTGTTGTATGTGTGTGTATATATGTAACATGAGGCCTCTGTGGTAATGCTCAGTCTTGTTTGTGTCTGCTCTGTAGTCTGAAAAGACAGAGGATGAAGAGCCAGACGTGCTGTTCATCAAGGAAGAGCATTCAGAGCAGGAGAGGAAAGAAAGCCAGACACATGGAGGCATGAGCCTGCAAGACGGTGAGTCAAGGCTAATGAGGAGGAGTGATGAAATATAGTAAATGAGCCACACATCAGGCTGGATCTCTCAAGAGATCTAGTCCTAGTTATATCATGTGTATTGGATGAGGCGTGAAACTCTGCAGCACACCAGTTCTCCATGATTGCAAGTGAAAACCTATGCTGTAAAGCAGCTTAACTACCCACTGTGAGGTGCTAATATTCAGATAGTCTGGTACATGAAGCTGATCCGGTCTTGCTCGTCATTGGCATAAGTGAAAAATGAAGTATTATTGATATGGCGCATAATGCATTGCTGTTGTTACAGGTTCATTTGTCATTATACTAGTTCTTACATGCTCAGCTGGCAAAACGGAATAGTTAAAATTGACATTTTAAAAATAATTTGCCATGATGATTTAGGTAAAGGTACAGTTGAGTTCAAAAGTTGGTTTTTGAATGGGGGGGGGGAAGAAAGGAAAACGTACCTCTGTTTTACAATTTGTCTACAAATTTTTTTTTAAATAGAGTTACAGAATGTTAAAAATGAAATCAAAACGAAGAGACGTTTTGCCATGACCCTCTCAGTCTCCAGACCTGATCTGAAGAAGGTCTAACAGGTATATCAAGAAGAATGGGCAGAAATTGGGAAATGTTTATATCACATTCAACTGATATCAATATTGTTACTTGTCATAATGAAGGACATCTGTGAAACCTAACACGCTCAATGTCTTGCTGGTATAAATTAAACTAAATAAAATAAATGAATGAACTTTTGCACTCTACTGTAACTTAAATAAGGTTTCAATGTCTGCTCCTTTAGGATTTGTGGAGTCCAGCACAGATGTTTGTGGAAATGGAGTCTCTACCTCACCTGTGCAAATCACAGTCGCCCTCAGCGCTGAGGAGGTCAGTGTGGACAGTACTGTGGTAAAACCTAATGTAGATGTCAGTCTTTGTACTACTATCCAAGTTCTGTACACCTCTTTAGATGTACAGAATCTGGATCATGTTTTTTCAATACCAAAAAGTTGTGGTATGCATATGTGTACTCTTTTTGGTCAGCAAATTAATGTCTGATTGTTTTGTTGTTCCCAGTCTGACAAGTTGGACTCGTCCCTTGTGAAGGGGGATGGGCTTCAAGAAGAGCAAAAGAGAATTTCCAGTCAGTCGGAAGAAGTGCAGATTACTATACAGAGTGAGTAAGACAGCTGTGCAATGATGAGGGGGTTTGGTAGAGGGAGGAAAGAAAGTTAGGTTAGGCACTCACTTAATTTATTACTCATTTAGTGACCAAAGACTTGGATGTGTACTACGTGTAATTTTGGCTTTAACAGTTTTCCTAAACTGAAGTTTGTGCTTAAAGACAACCTGAAATTGTCAAAACTGACTTTTTTTTTTTTTTTTACCTTGTTAGCTCGTGTCCTTGATCAGATTGTGTTCGATTCAACTGTACTAATCACTTAAAATTCTCACTAAAGTGCAGCGACTTTTTCCCGTCTCTAAATGGCCTCTGATTTTTTGATTACGTCACCGGTAGAATCATTTTATGTCATGTTTCACCTTCCCTTCACCCCTGAGTTAGCTCGCGCTCGATACGATTAACTTTTCACAAGCCAATCAAATCCCAATGGATAAAACCAAAGTCCCGCCCGCACCCAAATATGCCGTTTCACTCAGAAATACGTTGCTGGGAAAAAATGCGTTCAGATTTCCGTTTCACGTTGTCTTTAACCAGAAGATATTAAATTGTTTCATTGGCATAATATGGCTAAATAAGGAGATTAAACGTTTTCAAGAAAAAGTTTTTTTTTTTTTAAGATTAGCAACATTACTGACGCATTCATCCTGTTCTCCAGATGTGGTAGGTTCTCAGATTGCTGAGTCTCTGTGTTCACGTGAGCCAGTTCTTTCTCAGAGAGGGGTCCAAGTGTGGGATATCCCCAGCTCCGAGGCTCACCTCCAAGGGCCAGCAGAGAGCAGCAACAACCCACTTTCAAACCAGAGCACTCAAAGAAGAAAAAGTGCACTATCCGTCGATGTGCTAGGGACGAATACTGCACTGTATGAGAGACCGAAGGAGCTGGAGACCTCTTTTCCACGATGGGCTGCAAATAGCCCCTCTGCCAGTCTGCCATCTTGCTCTTATACGGTGGAAGTAGAGCAAGACCAAGACTGTGTTCTCGTACAGCCGGGACCCCTGTCTGTCAAGGGAACACACAAAGGCCTGGATGGGGATGCCAGAGGGCCTCCTAGGGTGGAGGCAGAGTGGAGCACAGCCGCCGTTTCGTGCCAAGCCCAGACTCAGCAGTTCAGTCATTTCAATAGAACAGAAGGAATTCGTTTAGATGCAGCAAATAGAGCAAATCTCACTCTGGCCATTCCAAAGATCGGCACGAACCCTCAAGCGCTGACGCACTTAACACATCCTGGGGTTTCTCTCGCCGGGCTACAGTTTCCCAGGCGCACGGAGAAGGGCAAGAGGAAGAGTTACATCTGTAGGTACTGTGGAAAGGCTTTCACTGGGCAGTCTAACTTAGAGGCTCACCAACGCATCCACACAGGAGAGAAGCCCTTCAAGTGTGAGACCTGTGGGAAGCTCTTCACAGAGGCGGGAAACCTGAAGAAGCATCAGCGAGTTCATACGGGAGAGAAGCCGTTCGTGTGTAACCGCTGTGGGAAGCGTTTTGCCTGGATCTGCAATCTCAGGACTCATCAGCAGTCGGCTTCCTGCGGGGGAGTCTAGGGACAAAATCCGATCCAGTCACTGGACTGAAAAAGTGCAAACGTTCGCCTGAAATCCGTGTGCTTGGTAAAGATGATTAGATAAGTGGAATTTTAGGAAATATTACAGACGATGACTAAAAGCGCTTAAGGAGCTCCTGGTAGAAAACTACCGTGGAGGTGTGTGTGTGTGTGAGTCATTGGGATGAGTTGTTTGAAGTTACATGGTGCTTTCCTATATATTGGTTTGGTGCCTTAATTATTATACCTGTAAACTTTGGTCTGGGTTTATTTTTATTTTTTTTTAAGATTTAAGAAATGCCAAAGTCCAAACTCTACCTCGACTCTTTTTGGCAGACAAAGAACAAAGCAATACGATTGAACCAGATAGCAGGATTATTCAGTGAACGATTCAACACCAGAACATGTTCATCTATTAAGTTCAATAAATGCTTATAGCAATGCACCACAAGATGCAGTGTGCACTGACTCCGAGTAAAAGCTAAACGAATACGGTTACATTAGGTTTTGCATTTTGTAACAGAGGAGTGAATTTTATACAGTACAGGGTGATGTTCACTTTGTGAATGGTAAGCGGTGTATTATCAAAGATGAACGCTAGAGGTCGCTCACACGTTTATGATTAACTGTGAAGGAGTTCTGAGGAGCGTTTTGAAGTGTGAACCCTGCGGAAACATCTGAAGGAGTGCACACACGCACACACGCGCACAAAAAAATCCCACGACTGCTATAAACCTTTTCCAATAATCGATCATTGACATTGTGTGTGTGACTCTCATATAACAGGTGACAGCTGTGCTGTTGTGGCCCGGCTAGCTCAGTCGGTAGAGCATGAGACTCTTAATCTCAGGGTCGTGGGTTCGAGCCCCACGTTGGGCGCATAAGATTTTATTTCTTTTTTTCTTCCAGAAACGAGCACACAGTTAATCACACACACACACACACACACACACACACACAGGGAAGGCCAGAGTTAACGCTGGTGAATATTTTACACTTTGTTTCAGACTTTAGTATAAAATGGCAAACCTCCCTAAGGTAGTGCACTTTATATTATACTGTAGCACTTGATTATGTGTTGCCTAATTTGTGTAGACGGCAGTAAACCTCTCAAACGGACCACTAATAACGCGTTGCACTAAAGGGAAATGACGTCAGCCTCCACGTGAGCAAAAAAAGGGAGTCATTTTTTAAACCCAAAATGTTCGGCTGAAAGTTTTGGCTCCCCGGCAGCGTGCGCGGCGTTGTCACGCTGTACAGCGCCCTCTGGTGGCTACGACCGCTTGGTGCATAGAGTGGCAACCCGTCCACACGTTAATCTTTTTTGGGGGGCGGTTCTAGTACATCATCCGGGTATTAATAATGCACTACATAGAAATTCTATGGATGTAAATTCGCGCGTATTAAAAATAAATAATTAATAATAATAATAATAATAATAATAATAATAATGCATATTAAAAGGAACTAGATCAAAAACACTTAGCAGAGGATGGTTTCGATCCATCGACCTCTGGGTTATGGGCCCAGCACGCTTCCGCTGCGCCACTCTGCTGTTGGACTCTTCAACGTCGGGCTCAAGTAGAAAAAGATGGTACAGCTTCATTCATATAGTTTTTGTAGAGCTACAGTTAAACTCATAATTTCAGTCGCACCGTAGAGTGTAACGTTATGACTATTCTAAACAAACTGGAAGAAAACAGGAGAGCACGGGTGTCGGCCATGTGTTACGACATAAAATACGTACCTTTTTTTTTTTTAAAAGATGAGTTCCCTGACCGGGAATCGAACCCGGGCCGCGGCGGTGAGAGCGCCGAATCCTAACCACTAGACCACCAGGGAAGCTGACATTACGCGTTCTAAAAGCACTCATGTAGTTTTAACCGGCACACATTTAGAAGAATAGGTGGCGATAAAATGCTGAAGTTGATCAGGTATAAACAAACTAGCATACATATGAATACGAGGCTGAATTTGGCTCCTTATTCGCCAGCTTCGTCGAATTTTACGTCCCACCTTAAAATGTGCAGCAGTTACGTGCTGGCGCCGGTAGGTGGCGCAAATCCCTTGCAGAAGGCTGAATAAAGGGGGAAACACACACAACGACAGTATAACAGACTATCAAAATACTGAATAAGAAGAAATATTACTCTAGGGTTTTTAACAATTACCCTGTGAACATGTGGGACTCTCTGCTTATTTCCCTACGCCATTATCTCCTGATTAACAAGGCGTCTCACAAATGTGCCAATCCCATAAGAGACACATTGCAGCCCACCATACAAATACTGAATATCAATAAATATTTTTTAATTATGACCCTTTATAAGAACATCTAACATAAATAAAGTGTGCAGCATTCTCTTTTTACTCTACATACTGTCAGTTTATTTTTTTAACATGTTACAACTTTAAAAGCCTTGTATTCTTCAGTCATATAATCATCCATGAGTGTTCATGAACTAACATTGTTGAGTAGAGTGTGTTCATCAATATCCGGTAACATGATAACATACTTTAAAATCTCAACATGTATTTTCAATCATATCATTATTTTCCCCACATCATTATATTCTGGTTCATGACTGAGTGTGATATCCTTTAAAAATGCTTTGATAGTCGAAAGGTTGGGCCGTGGCAAATAAGATTAAAACCCACTTACCTCTATTATAGGCTGACCACATACATACAGAGGCTCACAATAAAAAGGTAAAATATCTTATACTTCAGGAGTCTGATAGTCTGCTACATTGGGTCTCACATCCGAGCGCCAGACTTGCCAAGCCGGAGAAAAGTCCATAGCAAATAAGCAGAGGGCACAATTTCACCAAACTCTGTAGTCTCACATGTCAAGTTCATAATTAAAAAATGCAAGAGTAATATTTCTTGATATTCAGTATTTGTATAGTGTGCTACACTGTGTCTCATATGCAACTGTCAAATTTGTGAGACTGAGTAATATTCCTTCTCACTCAGGATTTTAGTAGCCTGTTATACTTACACTGTGTATATGCTTCCCCCCTTTATTTATAGAAGCTTTTACAGCCTTCTATAAGGGACGACACTGTGACGAAAAAAAAGATCATTTAAATGCACCAGGCCCTCCTCCAGAGGAAGACAACAACCACTGATCTAACAAGGAGGCCTCATGCTGAATTGTTTGAGTGAAAGAGATGCCGTAGCATCCTAAAAAACAAAAACAAAGGGCCATTTTTATTACTTTGTTTGCAAAAAATGAAGAATAACTGATAACTACTTTTGATTTTTGAAAGTTATTCTATATACCACATTTAACCCTCCGGTCATGTTCGGGTCAAATCTGACCGATTTACTTCTTTCATCAATCATAAATATTGTGTTTTACATTTGATTGCTTCAAGGCCTTATGATATCCTCCACAGTAGGCATTTGAACATATAAAATTGCTGATCACCACTTTCATTGAATTTTGAGTGGTTTAGTCAACTTTGTTACCTATGGTCAAAATTGACCGCCATAAGAAATGAATGGGTAACCCTAGATTATGTTCATCCATCAGATAGTACACACACACGCGCACACACACACACACGCACGCACACACTCTCACACACACTCTCACACTCACTCTCACACTCACTCTCACACACACAAATTAAATTTGGTGATGATTAATGATTTTTGTGTTAATGTAAGAGCTGTTAAAACAGACCGGTTGGGAACACCAAAGTAAGGGGGAGAAGCGAACACAATAGGAGGACAAAATGTATGACAAAATGTCAGATGTCAGACAAAATGTCAGAATGTCAATATGACAAAATGTCAGAGCTGCTGTTATAGAAAATTAATCAACACCTTCTGACTAATCAGAACCGAGAATTCAACATCGCTGTGGTATTACATTATTTATTAATTTATCTTTAGTAAGCTCTTTATCCTAGTCAGGGTCGTGATGGATCCGAAGCCTAACCCAAGAACACTGGGCGCAAGATGGGAATACACCCTGAATGGGATGCCAGTCCATCACAGGACATTACACACACACACACAGACATGTTTGCACGTTCATTCACACCTAGGCTTTGGGAAGAAACCGAATTATTCTCAGGATCAAACACCAGACCTTGGAGCTGTGAGGCGGCAATGCTACCCACCATGCCACCCTGCTGTCCTCATTTACTATTAGTGTTTCTTTTTTTTCTTTTTTTTATCAATGTTGTTACTAAACAATGATGCCATTTAAGCACCACTTGAAAGTGAGAGTCTGTAAATGACTGAGACACAGAGAAAAAAGAAAAGGAAAAGCAGAGAGAGTCACTCAAATTGAGAAAGAGAGAAATTCAATGGAGGACAAAATCAATGTGATACAGAGATTTGATCAGATGTTAAAGAGAGAGGGATTTAGACAGCCAGTCATAAAGCAAGGTAATGAAATCATTAAGACATGCATTGCATGCAGAGCATTGTTATGCCAAATCGTTAAGGTAAAAAATTTTCACCAAGGATCTGCGTTTAATCAGTAAAACCATGTTATACAGCTCGAGACCATGGGGTGAATTATCCTTACACACTGCAGGATTTACCCAGTATGTAATTAAAGAAAGCAAATGTTGCTTGTTCAGTCTACAGAACCTTAATTCCCTGTAATTATTATAAAACTATGCTCCAGAGAGAGAAGTGGCTTATTTAAGCCCTATTTCGAATGGTACACTGCTTACTTCCACTACCACAGCTTAATTAGTAATAAATCATCATTTAATTAGAGGTAAGCTCACACATTACTGTTTTTTCTCCCAAACTCAATCTTTTGCAAAATTCTTAGGAATCCTAACAAGCGACAGCGATTCTGTTGGGTGTCATACAAATTAAGTTCTAAGAAAAGTTATAAGGGCTAACCCGTCCTCTTAAGCTAACCGTAAGCATTTATAACATTTCATATGAGGTGGATGTATGTGAACTCATGAATTTGCAAATTGTGACACCATTTTGGCTTAAAATAAAGCTAAAAGAAGACGAAATGCACCATGTGGAATCCATTAGCAACCCAATCTCGCACAAAATTGGTGGGAATTGAGAATGCTAGATTTCACATAAACAAAGTAATAAGAAAAGCCACAAGTGCTAACTCTGTCCCCTAACCGTAACGTTAACCATGACTGTCACGGTCTCCCTGCCGCGGACTCTCGATTCCAGTGTATGTGTTGTGAATTATGTGTTTTTGTTTTGTTTTATCCACGTGTCTTGTTTTGGTTCTGTTCACGCCCCCTCTGGTCTCCCATTGGTTCAT
>JAOUQW010000038.1:20462689-20475587 GCA_028565825.1 Olivaichthys viedmensis | reverse complement strand
GCAGGGAGGGTTAAGGGCCTTGCTCAAGGGCCCAACAGTGGCAGCTTGGCGGAGCTGAGGCTTGAACCCACGACCTTGTGATCAGTAGCCCAGTGCCCTAACCACTGAGGCCCCACTGCCCCTAAAACGCCTAGCCAGCTTTACTGCGGTGAATTTGCGTCCAGCATCTGCCTCTCATTATTCCTCTCAATTATTCTTAAATCGTTTAACGTGACATAAACTGTGCTTCTTTACGGGACCGTTATTTATTTATTTATCTATTTTACACCAGTCGGTGTTGTGACTCAAACACGCATGCGCAAACCGGACGCACGGATTCTGATAGGGAAAGTAATAGGATACAAAAGTTCACATGTATATTTTCTTCTTCTATTTAAGGGATTATTAGAAAGATTACCCACCTCGTTCGATCAGAGAGAAATTTCATTCGTATTGGCCTCAATCGGTTTACTCTGTTCAGATTGAGATGTATACACGAACGTTTGTTTTTTTGGGGGGGGGTTTCTTCCAGTTTTTTAATCAGTCGGATTATTAACGGATTATTAGGGTGCATGTTAACGTAGCTACTGTGTAATGGACATATATGGGTGTATTCAGGACTACAAATCCCATCTTCTTGGGTTACAAAATGGAGGTCATTTTTAGGCTATTGAAGGATTATTCCTCTTGATGTCATTCATATGAAAAGCTGTGTTCAGACAGGTCCTGGGTATATGTAAGGTGTGGAATGCGTTTTAGTTGAATGCATTTAGTTTATTCAGGAGTTACCTTGCTTGCTTTTTAATTACTCTCTCAAGCGAGTAGAAACTCAGAGAGAACCCTCAGGGGTAATGGTGCAGGCTAGCATGACACTGCTTGTGAGGACACGTTTTTAAATGTGTAATGTCTTGGCCTGTTTCAGAGGACATCTGCTTAACTCTCAGAAGGTCAAGCGCAATTACAATTCCTTTTGTATGCAATTCCTGCTGGTCTCTCATTTGTAATGTTTTTATTTTATCTTGTGATTGAGGTTTATGTGATGCCAAATAGCTCTAGTGTGTGAACAAGGGCTGGGGTTTCACTGAGTTTCAGTTTATTTGTTATATCTTGCTGTTTCTTTCTTCCAATTGTTTTCACAAAGAATTGCTGCGGCGGCGGCAAGGCTCCCGACACATTTGTCTTTGTCTCTTGCCATTCATTATAGTATCTATCCCCGACTGTTATGAGTCAAGTTAAGGTGAAGTTAAGAATTAATTACTGAGGTGCACTGTGCCACAAAAGCAAGTATGTGAAACAGAAGTTAAAGTATAGGTAACATAAGTATAAGTCCCTCACTACTGATAAGGCATTGCTTTACTGGTGAAAAGCAGTAGTGAAACGAAAGAAACACGAAAAATGCAAATCAGGAGCAAATTGTCAAACAAAAGGGCCAACAGACAAACGGGTCACCAAACCAGCAGCACCCAACCACTTTATGACACCCTAGAGGGAGAACATTTTGTAATTAAATTCTTGAGTAAGTGGCCAGACAATTAAAATTCCAAATGTCTTCCTGCTCACATTGTTTTCACCTTACATAGGGTAATAATGGAGCTGAACACCGTACCGAGTGCCCTCATGCTTAGTGTAGAATGAGATTTGAGCATGACTCAGTGTGTGTGTGCCATTTTTTTTTCACTCAAACTGGTCTGTATTTTTACTGAAGGTTAAAGTATTGGCACCTTTGGCTGTGTTTGGGTGTGCGAGCGGCCATTAATTGAAAGTTTGCTCCTCTATATTTTCATCAAAGATTAAAGTATTAGCACGCTTGTGTTTGCGTGCATGCTACCTTTAAAACAAACTCGGTGTCTCGTGCTTAATCGTTCACTCAAGAGAGAGAAACACGGCAGCGCCACGCACATTTTAACATCAAATGAGATGCATGGTTTCGTTTCAAGATCGTCTTTTGAATTTTGTGTAGGGTTTTACTACTCGTGCCTATCAAGTCACCACTCGATAACCTCCAGAGAGATTCCTCCTACTTTCACGGGTAGAGTTATGTGATGGGAAACCGACACACGCACTCGGCCAGGACAAGGATAGCCCTGGGTTCGGATTTGTTCCCGAGTCGTGGCGAGCCGCGCTGTTTGGTGGAGAAATGCCATTGGACAGCTCCCTGTGCAACATAGGCTTTAATGTCTGAATAAAGCTTTAGACCAAGCCATCTGTCTGAGGGTGGTAAACCGAGAGTGTGGGGTTGGATTACCTAGAGGAGACCACACAGGTCTTTCATTAACTGGGCCATGAAGAGTGTCCCCTGCTCTGATAGCATCTACTTTAGGATGCTGACATGGTGCAGAATATATTTTGCACCCAAGCCAAACACAGGGGGGAGTGTGGGCCAGATGCGTAAGGGCATCGATTATTTTTAGTTTGGGGCTACCCTTTGTGGGTAGTAAGATAATATAGGAGGTAGTCGCTGGGGAGAGGAAGATCTGTGTGGGCTTTGCCTTTAATGACTAGTACTTGAGCCCAGCAGTTTCTTAACCAGTCATCAGCTTTGTGATCACTGGAAAAGAGGTGTCTTTTTTGCACTGGCGTGCCCAGCTGTGCTGCTCATTGGTGGCATAATCATCCCTGCGGGGATGGGGAATTATTTTGCTAGTTCCCTGCTATAGCAAGGGTGACCTCAGCACGCTCGGTAGCCTCCATCATTTGGAAGGCCCCCTGGAGAGCCTGAATCCCTACCCCTTTCCATGGCCATCCTCTCCACAACCTAGTTGGCAGACTGTTAATTGTGGCAGAGTTAGTGGCACACCAGATGAAGCAACTGGCTCATCTGCTGCCTTACCTTACAAGGTAACCACAACACAAAAAAAGAGACACCATGCCACCACGTTAGCTGAACCGAACCTCTACGTAGCCTGCGAGTGTTTTCTCTGCGAATAGCTGTGCTTGACTCATTTTGTCAAAACCAGACAAATGTAAACCAATTAACAAAAGCCAAATATGACCGACGTACAACTAAGCAAATCAAAGCAGCTCCTTGGACAAGCCGGCAGCAATATTTCTTAGAAAATATTCCGATCGCTGGACTGAAAACCCAAATATTTATTCATAGATTTTGATTCATTTGGGGCCCCCTTTTTGCACGGGGCCCTGGGCTACAGCCCAGATTAGCCCGTGCATAAGTCCGGCCATGCCTCTAGCCTACCTGCCCGAGCCCTCTCTCTACCTCCCTGCGAGTGTTTTCCCTGCGAATAGCTGTGCGTAACTCATCTTGTCAAAACCAGACAAAGGCTCTTATGTACACCAGTACTATTCCAAAATTTATGTTTTCGCTACCGCCTGGATTTGGACATTTACAAGTATTGTCAGACACTTAACATAACGCGTTGTTCTCGTTACATTCATCGCTCCACCAGACTCAGGTTAAATACAAGTCGCTCGTCAGACTTTGCTATTCCCGTTATTTGGACAAATAAATGGACGCATCACAGGAACCTGCCCAAAATCAGCCGCCAAACTAACTACGTCGCCCGGTGCTCTCTGCCTTCACTACCCACTACGAAGACGTCCGTGGCTACTGATTGCTTCAAATGTGCTCTACTTAACTGTCGATCTCTCACAGACAAAGCACCACTGTTTAATGAATTGGTGGGCCAGAAAAGCCTTGATGTGTTTTTACTCACTGAGACATGGCAGCAGCCGGATGACTGTATTCCCTCTTAATGCTCTAACACCTTGTGGGTATAGCTATCTAGCAAGGCCCAAGTTGAGGGGAACAGTGACTTCCATGATGTAATGTCATTTGAATACATGGCACTGAAAATTGTTGGCTCCACCCCACTGCTACTCCTCTTAATCTACAGCCCACCCAAATCAACCCATCACTTTCTGTCTGAACTTCGTGAACTGCTCACGTTTGCCAGCTCCATGTGTCCTGCTATGATTGTGCTCGGGGATTTTAACATCCATGTTGATACAAACTATTCATTGTCAACTGAATCTATGTCTGATATCTGTCACTGGTTCTGTGGTTGGGGTTTCTGATCACAAATTCATTGAAGCTATTTTCAGCTTTCCCATTTCCAGTCCTAACAAGAAAGTTTCTATTTCTTATCGCAATACTACGACAGTTGACTCTGTTACTTTATCCACTCTCCTTCAGGCTTCTTCCCTCGTAACTCTAACCTCTCCTCCCCTGATGAAATTGTGTCACACTATAATAGTACCATCTCAGACATATTCGATCATCTGGCCCCCCTAAAGACTTGACTCGTTATATATATATGCATATGGAGGGCGACTTCAATAATTGTAAAATTTGACAGGTTAAGGTCAAAGGTCATCAATAATTTTCATGTGACATTAATGAGACAAGTGTAGAGGTCAATGTCCATGGGGTGGGAGTGTCCGTATAGGGTTTCATACATCCGAGGGGTGTTTTTCTAGATGGTAAACTTTCGCACACCCACCCACACATACAAGTGTTTGCTTACTTAGATCTGTTGTGATCAGATGAGACTGTCATGTCTATTTCGACACCTGTTTTAACACATAGACATATTCCCACCTTTTTCCCCCAGATAGATTCAAACAAAAACAAACACACACCACACCACACACACACGCGCGCGCTTCTTTACCTAGTCCTGATAATAATTAGACACAGTATTGTCATCTCTAAAATTATGTTGTGACATCTGTTTTGACCAGGCTGTTTTCCCAGAGTGTAAAACGCTACACTTCATATCTTCTTGCCATTCTTTTTTTTTTGCCTTTGGGAGTGCGATGCCAGTATGTTTTTGGCCCTGCGCTCACGAATTCTAAAATTTGATCATCAGGATCTAGTTCGCTTTTAAGATCACCCCCAAGTAATCGTTTTAATGGTTTTCATGCAAAAACAGTAAAAGGGTTTTGTCGTGGGGAGTCTCGCTAGTCTGAAGAAGAAAAAAAGAATATCCGGCTTTTTTGGCGGAACTGTACATAACTACGATTTTACAGTTTAACTCTCCTGTCGTGTTCGGGTCAAATCTGACCGATTTACTTCTTTCATCAATCATACATATTGTGTTTTACATTTGATTGCTTCATCCTTATGATATCCTCCACAGTAGGCATTTGAACATATAAAATTGCTGATCACCACTTTCATTGAATTTTGAGTGGTTTAGTCAACTTTGTTACCTTTGGTCAAAATTGACCGCCATAAGAAATGAATGGGTAACCCTAGATTATGTTAATCCATCAGATAGTACACACACACACACACACACACGCGCACACGCACACGCGCACACACACACACACACACACACACACACAAATAAAATTTGGTGATGATTAATGGTTTTTGTGTTAATGTAAGAGCTGTTAAAACAGACCAAAGTAAGGGGGAGAAACAAAGACAATAGGAGGGTTAAAACATCATATTGACAAGCTAAGAAGGGATTATCCCAAGCACTGAACCTAGTCTGCTGGTTAGCTTACATTAAAATATTCCACTAGTATCAACACTGAATGTTAAATCAATGCTGTTACAGTCAAAGTGCAAAAAAACATTTCTGTGTTCAACCAAATGAAAAGGCATTAGACCATTAGACTACTGTTAACTAGCTAGCTGGCAACTGAATGTCCAAGCCACTTTTTAATTTGAACTAAAACAAGCTTAAAAGTGCAGGGCTCTAAAATGGCAAACTTCTCCTTTATTAGTGGCAACAAGAAAATTGACAAAAGAGGCTAAATCGTTGAATTGTAACAATAGTTCAGGGAAATGGCTTGCTTTTTTTCTTTTCTTTTTTTTTTTTACACAAGATTACATAAGATTATGCTAAGCCTTCAATTCTCCTTTCTGCATTAGTGTACATTAAAATGTGTAATACACATTTGATGTACACAAACAGTAAAAGTTTCTGGCGCTTGGTGAAAACAAAAAATATGATCGCTTTTCTAGTGTTTATGTTAAATGGCTGACAAGACAATATTCCACTTTATTCTAATTCACAATTGAAAATGTTTAACTCCTCTGAGAC
Source organism: Olivaichthys viedmensis (assembly GCA_028565825.1). Taxonomy (NCBI): domain Eukaryota; kingdom Metazoa; phylum Chordata; class Actinopteri; order Siluriformes; family Diplomystidae; genus Olivaichthys; species Olivaichthys viedmensis. The sequence continues at coordinate 20,469,594 of JAOUQW010000038.1, read as the reverse complement.
AAGAAACACAAGTTTGTAAGTGCAGAAAAATGTTCAGCAAATGGCAAATGGGTATTTACAAAATCATCTTTCCTCCTCTGTCATCATCTCTGATAACTATTTCCTGTCTTTTCCCTGCTTTCTTTTAATCATCCTCCTCTTCCCGAGTGCAGTTCTCTCCCTCTTGTTCTGCCACCTCTTTTCTTTGTCTTTTCCTAAGTTCCCTCAATGCGCATGGCATGAAGTTGACCAAGAACAGGAGGGAGAAGAGACAAAGCAAAGCGAAGACAGCTCCGACTCCTAATTGTATCTTTCTATCTGCAATTTTCTTGCCTCCATCCTCCTTCTCCGCCCCAGGAGAGAAGTCCACCGCACTTTCCTTGTGGTTGGGTGTCAACACTGCCCTCTCCAGGTCATTCCAGGCAATCATGTCACTGCTTGTATTTTCATCATAGTTAGTGGATTTTAGGGTTGCTTGTTCCTGTCCCAAGTTATGATGCACATTCGTGTCTAACTCCGCAAGCGTATCAGATGCATCAGTCATCTCAAAGTCAGCTTCTTCACTTTCCAGAGTCCAGAGGTCTGCATCCAGGTTCACCCTAATCCAGCCTGATCCTTTGGCCAGTCTCAGAGTTCCACCTCTCTCTCTGATGTCATCCTTCTCACTGTGGGTAGACACAAGCTCACAGGTAGAGACCAAAAGCTCTCCTTTCACAAGAGGCCCTCCACCATCGCCTTGTGCCAGGACACGCTGCGATGGGGCAGGTGTTACAGCAACCACAGACTCAGCCAGTGAGAATAAATGCAGAGAGAAAGGAATGGCGCTAAATGCAGAGAGCAGAATGGCAGTGTTATCACCAAACTGTAGCCAAACGTTGATAGAGGCTTCCTGAGAGACAAGGGTAACAGGGAAAAGAAACAGAGGAAGAGAAATTGTAGAAAAAGGTAACAGAGTGGTATACTTTTTAAGTGTGTAGTTGTAGCACTACAAGGCAATTGGACTTGTGTCTTAATCTTATGTAATATTTTTTATTCAAAACTGATGAAGACCCTCGGATGTGTGGCGAACATCAGATTGTGACACAAGTTCAGTCACCTTCACTTACTACTACTAGACATTTTAAATAGCTTGTAACAGCTAGTACAAGGGTAATAAGAACCAGGACTGTGAGTGCTTACTTGCCCATGGCTATAGAGTGTGTTGTGAGAAGTCACAGTTGTTGTGAGGACTGAAGGATTCGAAGGGCTTGAGGTGATGGACAGACCAAGACCACCTACTAACTGTACAGAAAGATCACCAGGGGCCACAGGTTCAGAGGTCACGATGACATCAGCACTGCCAAGCACACCATCCCACTGACTAGATATCACCTGAGAAAGAAGGAGATTTAGTGTGGTTCAGTTAGCCTGGAAAGTGCTTATAGAGTTTACACAAAAATACCAAAAGTGAATATCAGTTAAATTTTGTGATGTGTCATAATAATGTTTCTGTATGTTTCATGATATTTAAAATAAGACTTATGCTTTCAGATACTAACATTTAGTGAAGTAACTCCAGGCTCCAATCCAATTAGATAATTTTGCTTATGAAGCGTTGCAACACGAGGGTTCTCTATCCTCAGCCAATTACGAACCAGGTCTGTTACATCTACAAACCAATCAGGTGATCCAAGCATGTAGGTTGGTTGTCCCTCGGCAGGCTGGGCACTGAATTGTGCAAGAATCTGTATGGTGGACCTTTGATAAACTGGCGTGCATCTGAAAGAGAAAGAAGAACAGATAGAGGAAGACAATTTTACACCCCTTCTGTATAACTTCCACGATGCTATCTGGATTTAGTCCAGTTTTTCAATGGAACTAAGTGGCACACAAAGCAAGAAGGCAATACATTCTTTCTTCCATCTAGACCATAATTTTCTTCACTACAACAAACTTGTATTTTAAATACCCAATTCCATTGGCGAGTCAATATCTGTCCCAGTGATATACAGAAGTCATTTGGAAATTGAGGCCAAAAATGTTCTGTCATTAACACAAGTACCCAAACCACAACAACAACAAACTCTGTTTACTTGTAATATACTGTTAAATTTTTATAACAACAATTCATTATTTCTTAATCTTATATTCATTATAATTGTATTCCGAAAGTTGAAGTGCACCTGCTGTCTGAGTAAAAGCTCCAGCCCTCGATGGGGCTCAGGACAGAGTCTGAGAGAGAGATACGGAGAGGCACTACAGGGGCCCACACAGCCAGGTATAAAGAGCCTGTGAGCGTGCCCAAAGAAAACTCCACCTCTACACAGGTACTGCCCATCCCGGATTCGCTTCCATCAACATATATAGCAGAGCAATCACTTGATACCTGCAAAAACAAAACCTGCATTGTGAGCACATGCAGGATGTCAGCATATTTAAAGCATATTCACAAGAATATACCTTACACCTTACAAATCATGAGGACTTGTAGCCTTGCATGATATTCTCAGATAATTACATAAAAGCTGCAGTCTTTTAAGCTGTAATACACTCTTCATAAGAATCACTTTACCTTGACAATGTCTTCATTTGTTGATTGACACTTTACTGCTGCAGTAATATCTGATACTTTGCCATCCTGCCCAACCGCCAGTACTGTGACAGGGAGGGAAACTGGTTGGCTAGTCAAGATGGCTGTGTTGACTATTGTGTTGCTCTGATGATGTATGAAAAATAAAGAGTAAAAGCTTTAAAGCCTTTCAAAAGGAAAGATCAAGTCAAGTCATGTTTATGTATGAAGCCTAAAATCACAAGCATGTTCCAATGTGCATTACAGGCCCTTAACTATCGACAAACCCCCAGTTCTCCAGCTTTATAGCCTCTATAAAGACAAAGAAAAACTCCAAAAAACATTTAGGAAAATTTTTTAATAAACCTTGAGAATGGCAATTCAAGGAGGGATCCCCCCTCTGAGTATGTTGGGTGTGCAATAAGTGTGCAATAGGGATAAACAACAGAAAAGCACTTTTATATCTATTAAGGGATCTGTTCTGATTCATTTACACTAAATATGGTTATAAGCAATAGTCCATTCACACAAGCATGCTGAATTGGTAACTCACCTCTGTAATGGGGGCTATGCCCACTGTCTCTCTGTCCGAAAAGGAGAAGAAACTTGTTACTGCCCCATGTGGTGAAACCAGTCTATCGCGCATGGTGTCCTCCACCCACCAGTTTACCGGAATTGTCATTGCGACTCCAAAGCTCCTACATAAGCCCTCAACTGAGAGACAGGCCACCTGTTGAAGAGCCGAGGTGCTGAATGAGAAGAAGGAGAGAGAAATGAAGGAACGATAGAATGATTAAAGATTTAGCAAATGATTGACAGTGGCTTTAGATTGTTTAAATGCATCTCTTCTTTTTTCACTCATTTAACACAGAATTGTGAAAACTGAGCTGGAAAATACTGTGGTCATAGACAAAGCAACATTAAAAACTGCATATCAGTGCTAGCACAATAACCATTTTTATAAAGCACTAAGGTAAAGCTAGTCTTTTGAATTCATTTATCAGAGAAATGCATGTAGGATATATTGTAAACATTTCACATTCACACTGTTTTGATATAAAAGCGTTTTAATCCTACCCACTTCTGTCCAGAACGGTACCAGTTCTGTGAGAGATTATGGAAATTGTGTCATGTTTGGAGCCTGATGTTTTCTCCACTTTAACAGTCCACAAGTCAGAGTTTAAGGCAGGGTGGGCTTGTAGTGACAGTAACTCTTTCTTCACTTTAAGTCTGAACAGGAAAAATAACACAGCATCACAGCATTGACTGTGAATTTCCAAACTGTGGTAGATCTATTGTGTGTGATTATAAAGAGATAATCCATCATACCTCACAATGAGAAAATCCCCACTAAAATTTGCTTTTAGATTCATTGATACTCCAAGTGGTTGTCCAGCTCGCACAGGCCCCTTGTTATAGTAAATCAGCACATCTGAATTTAACCATAGCTCATCCTGTTCAAGTTCATTGGAGCAGGAAAAGCCTTGTTTTGGCTTGTTACTTTTGGGTGCTTTAGCCACAGATCCAATGTAGTACAACTTTTTCTGTGACTGCTTGTCCTCCACACATCTAGGGGGTGATATGTTAAGGTTGGTCACAGTGCCAAAGGAAGAGTAGTAGAGTTGAATCATATCACTAATGATTCCAGGTTTGGCCCTGAGAGATGATTGAAAGTTTTGTCCCCATGGGCTGCGGTTATGGGATCGGAGTCTGTGTGGGTGGCGTTGTCTGAATTTTTGGCTCTGGTGTGGCTGAACTGTCTGATCAGGTTCAAACCAGTCGTTGGGTAAAGTCATGGTGACCACACACAATCCGAGAGGAGGCTTTAAGCAAAGATGTTGCAGGAGACAGATATTGGAAAAGAAAAACAATACAACCATAAAAGGATGCAATAGATCAGATACTCTGAGGACATAATTTGTTGCCGGCAGAATGGTTTTAGCAAAACAACATATTTATTACTTGCATAAACAGTTATGTAAATGCTTTGTGAATGCATGATATGCACTGGCTCTCTACAACAACACAACAACAGTATCGTGCAATGCTTTAAAAATAGTTCTCCAGATCTAACTCCTGGACCTTAGCCAGTACCTGAGCGAAGCAGGATGCTTTTTGCTCCTCCGTCTGTTTGAAAGCATGAAGGGTCACACATGTTCCTCTGCTTGAGTCACCTCTCATGTGGAACAACACTCTGACCTTAAATCTTTCCCCTCGTTCAGCCTCCCACTCTCGCTCAACTATTTTGGAAAGCAGGGATGCGACAAGAGACACAGAAAAGGGAGCTATAGGTTCAGAAACAAGCTGGAGAAGAAAAAAAAGAAGATGATTGTTTAGTAAGAGTGATGGACAAACAAAATGAAATAAATACTTCTTGCAAACATAGTAAAGGTTAAAATGGATTATATTTGACTAATGTACCTGAGTCACAGAGTAAGGGCCGAAAGTACCATGGAGGACTGGTTTAGAGGCACTTCCTAAAGGAGGAATAAGCAGCAGGGACTGTGTAAAGGAGAAAGGGCTGGAGTTGGTGAAGAGGAGGCTTAGATCAGCCTGAGACACGGTGAGAGAGTGCCATGGAGGAAGGACAGAGATTTGGACTGGAAGGGAGGGAGAGGGTGAGAGCTGGGCGTGGGCTTGAGTTCAAGGAGATGGAGAGAATAGAAAGGATGGAGATTACATTGTGTATTGATAAGAGAACTGGTTTATTAAACTCATATTAAGTGAAAAAACTTCACTACAAAATGTTACATATTTCCACTATAAGACCAGTTTCAAAATACCAGTGAGATTCATTGTCACTGCAGCAACAGGAGATGTAGATTTACAAGACTCTTCTTAAAAGAGTTTATAGAACATTGTGAGTTCACATCCCCAAACTGCCGCAGAGCCACTATTGGGCCCTTGAGCAAATAACTCTAAAACCTAAACTGATCGGCTCTATGCTTGTATTAGATTATGCCTCACAAGTCACTTTGGATAAAAACATCTGCCAAATGAATGTGTTCATTTTAAATGTTAAAGTGCACAAAAGTTACATTTTGCATGCTCACTAGTATGCTGGGATGACTCTGCCACTTGTTTGGCAATTGGGTCAAGTATTATAATTATTTTCATTTTACCCTAATTATGGCTTTAAGGAAATAGTCTTTTGGAAAAGTCATGGCAACCACACACAGCCAGAGAGGAATCTTTGAGTGAAGATGAAAGAGAGGAAAGCTACTAGACACAAAAAATGACACAATCATAAAGAATGCAATACATCAGATACACTGAGGACATCATGGTGACAAACAGAAGGATTTTGGCAAAACAATCCATTAATTGCCTGCATAAAACAGTCATGTAGATGATAAAATGTGTAAATGCTCGATATGCATTGACTCTGTACTACATACAATATTTGAATGTTTCTCAGAACTTTACCAATTAACCTTACTGGGATCCTTTAAATGAATACCAGAATATTCGTTATGCAAATAGTGCATTTATTACAAATTACAGTATTCATGGATGCAAATGTGGTCTTTTTGTGGGAATAAAAATGTTTTGAACTTACAGAGCACCACAAACCAGTAGAGGGTTATCAGTTTCATAATCAAAGAGCTACATCGTGCTCCAAATACTCCGTTCACACCCATCACTTCATCCTTAAAACACAACACAAAAAATTATCATCCTCACAATTAAAACTATTTCTACTCTCTTTGTGAAGTTCTACTAATTTTTGTAATATCTTTTTGCATTTTAGTTTTGTTAAAAAATGCTTTACAAATTATTTGGTGGATGATAAAGGATCACAAGGAGTTATGTTTACCAAGGCTGTAGGAGTTAAAAGAGTTTAGTTAGGAATTTTCATTTATCTTCTTACCTCCTTTGTCCGGCTTTTCATGGATGTGAAACAGAAAGTTTTAGCCTCTCCCTTCAGGTATCCCGATTCATTTTAAAGCATTTTCTCTCTGGCATTTCTGCCACTTATTATGGATTCATCTTCTCTCTATGATACTAGAGTTAAACAGCTATGCGTTTTTGCATCTGCTTTCAAAATATCTAGTATTGTTGCAAGAAGAATTTGAAAATGATTTGGGGATCAGTTCTCCCCCCTCATTTATATAGTGGTTTAAGTTTTTGTCTTTCTCAAGTCCTTTGATCTTTAGCGCTTGTGGTTTGAATGGTTGCCTTCTAACTATTTCCACTCTCTCAATCCCTCTCTCACCCTCTTTAGCCACTGGGCCAGATTTGCACAATACAGATTTATTCATTTAAAATGGTAAATAATCCTCTCTCTTTCTCTCTGCTCCAATTTGTGGCCACACGACCCCCCCCCCCCCCCCCACCCCTCCCTCCCCTCCCTCCTTATTTCCTTTTTTCCTTTTTC
>JAOUQW010000038.1:20441852-20456852 GCA_028565825.1 Olivaichthys viedmensis | reverse complement strand
TGTCTATTATTAAATGTGCTACTTTCTTTAAAAACATACAAAAAGCTTGCCAAATGAGTAAATGTACTGTAAATGTTATAAAGGATAGGTCTGTCTTCATGATGCATGTGAGAACGCAAATCTAAACGCTTTAATCCAGTGCATTACTGCTCAAACAGGATAACTTCAACAACCTTGAATGATATCCAAAAATGTATAACATTCAAGATATCAAGTGCAATGTGTACAACTATTGCTGTTATGACAAGTACAAGTACAAAAATGTCTGTGTAACATTTCTCTGTACGTTTTTTTTTTTTTAAAGACACACTAATGCAGAAGACAAACATCTAAGACAAGATCTATATTCAAGACTTTTGCACATATTATGCATGCAACGTATGTAGTCACATGTACAGATACTCTGTATAGTTGCCATGGTGTTGCATCCTGTTGAGTCAGTATTATGTTCCCATTGTATGTGTGTGTATGGTTACATTACTTACCTGCTTGACAAAATTCCACCCTCTGCCTCAAGACTAAACAGACTAATTAGTGGTGTGTGTGTGTGTGTGTGTGTGTGTAAATACTTACCAGGAAAGGATTGCCGCTTCACTGTATTGTTATCGGCATGACCAACCTGCCCTCTATGATAGGACACTTAAAGAAAAAAGAATCAAAGAAAAAAAATCAAAGAGTGAAAGACATTGAGCATTCCCACCTAAACCTTTGCAAGAATGTGTGTGTGTGTGTGTGTGTGTGTGTGTGTGTGTGTGAGAGAGAGAAAGAGGGCAAGAAATAACTCACCACTCTGACTTTGCGTTGGGCCGATCCAACGATTCTGCCGCTTCTGTGAAACTACAGCAAATTAAATAAAGACCGCATGCTGTATATGTTAATGCTGCCAAAATATCAAAACTTGTATTAATTAGAAAAAAAGATAAGACAAAAGTGATTTACGAATTGAAATATGTACCAGGTTGTGTGTGTTTTTTTGTGAGAACTTTAATGTTGGATATGAATCCAATTTTGAACATCCACTGAATACTCTGTAAATGGTTAAAAAACTCACTGGAGCCGTCGGCGGGTCCAGAATTATTTCCCTACTAGTTTCACTGTAGTTGCTAAATAATTCATAGTAGTTACTGGATAATATGATGAATAACTGAATAATAAGCTGGGAGTTTAGGGGGTTAAAACGTATTTTAAAGTTTGTCACTCACATCTCTTGCGGACAGCTATGTACATTGGCTGTGCGAATCGAAAGAGAAAGACGGCCAAGATCAGTGCCAATAACAAGCCCGTTATTGTTTTATAGGCCACCAGTTCTTTGCTGTTTACATCTGAGAAAGAGAAATTCAGTGGTTACTGTAAATACACAGTGAACGAACTACTGTAATTATACTGCATGTTACACTCATATACACACACACACACACACACCTTCACAGTTGATGGACACTTTCTTACATAGACCGTCAGTCACAGTTAGGTTTTCATGGATTAAATAGCCTGTCCCAGTGGAGGTGGAGGGAATGAATTTGAGGAATTTCCCACATCTCCTCTGCTCACACAACTCAGTAGCCAAATTGTTATTTATAATAGCACTGTGAGAACACAGATACTTTGGGGGATTTGTGAAATTCATGGAGAAAGATATGACGCCCTGACACGGTGTGGCCTCCACCCATATCACCTTCATTCTGCCCAGTGCACCAGGGAGCTCCACAGTGTTGGGCATATTGGTACTTCTGGGTTCACATAAAGGAATGGTGAGAGAGATAGTAGGAGGGGTAGCAGAATTAAATGAAGTGTTACTTGTGGTATGATTTTCGGCTGGATCTGTAACAAAAATCAAAGAGACGTAGACTATTAAATATAGCAAAGAAGTAAAATGTATAACCTTAATTACTTTACATATTACTATGTAAAGTAATGGGTTTTAGAGTGGCTTTAGGTTTGATAGTGGACAAAAACCTGCATTGTGACTCGCTATGAAAGAGGCCAGTGGTGGCTCAGGACTGCCAAAGAGCCAGTGTTGGACCATTAAATAAAACCCTTAACCATCAACTACTCAGCTCTACGTTTTGATTGGATTCTGCCTGATTTGTAAGTGACTTAAGCTTGCCAAATGAGTAAATGTACTGCAAATGTTATAAAGGATAGGTCTGTCTTCACAATGCATGTGAGAATTCAAATCTAAACACTTTAATCCAGTGCATTACTGCTCAAACAGGATAACTTTCGCGACCTTGAATAATATCTAAAAATGTATATCATTCAAGATATCAAGTACAATGTGTACAACTATTGCTGTTATGACAAGTACAAGTACCTTTGGAAACCCGTCCCCACTAGACCATGAACTGAAATGTTATAATGTTCTAAAGACAACTTAAATTGCTTAAATTGCGTTTGTTGTTAATCCTGTGCGAGAGACTCTATGCCTTGTCATGACAAGCTTTTGTCATGCTATGTCATGGCACAAGACAAAATCAACATCTGCAGCTTTGTTCACACGCTCACATGCCCTTCTGCTGTTTTTGCAGTTTGCACTTGTGCACATGCCTTATTTTGTCAGTCTTTTCTTTCAAAGCACTCTGCAGTCTCGCTTTGATGAATTTTTTAAGTGCACGGTCAAAATCTAGATTGAACTGTGTTAATATAACAATTAGCCAGTGTCAAGCTAAAATGACCAACTCATATAAACTCATATAAAATATAATACGTTTAGATCAGAATTGATAACAGAGAAACCACTAAATACAATATAATCATTCTTATTTTTAAAGAACACTATGGTACAACTCCTTCTTAGTTTATAAGCAGATATTGCAAGCAGTTGTAGTTATAGAGAAAGCAATGGGCTGAATTTTTATTTTATGGTCTTATGGGTATACCGCTGCAAAGCGCCTTTGGATAGATTTTATGGGACGTACAGAATTGAGCATTTTCTGGTGATCTTAAACTAGATTACAGGAAATTATTTCATTATGTTATGTCATATTAAGCTAAATACAGAAATATAAATTACTCTATTAATACATTACCATATTAAGATAACACAAGACAAGATAGTGTTTTATTAAAAATATTTTTTGAAACTTTGAAATGGTGATCATTTACACTTTGAAAAAACTATTTGTGTCCAGTAATTTTTATGCTGTTTTATAGCCAGTAAATTATCTTCCTGTAAAACATATCATATCACTAACAGACCACCCGAGAGCACAGAATTGCAGTGAATCAGCTATCTATGTATAAACATCAATATTTTGAGGAATTTGTGGCAAATGAAATAAAAGGGCCACTCTGCCACAAACACAAATTGTTTCCATCACAAAACATTGCAGAGGCATTCAAAATTAAAAACAACCTTCAATTCATACACTGACAGCATAACAAAGACAATTTACACAGTGTTTGTTTTCAATCATTATTCTATAGTAAAAGCATCATGACTGCAAAATTATCGTCTGTTAAATAGCAAAAAATGAAATATGAAAGATAAAATAATCTAGCGTGCGTTTTATGGTGTAGGGGAAGCTGTTAATGGAGTTATTGGAGTTACTGCAAATGCAATCTGGCTGTTTGTGGCTGCTTTTTACTCGCATTTTTACAAACGCAACAAAAGACAGTGTAGATTCTTAGAAAAAAAGGATTAATCTAGCATCATAAAGGGTTCTTTGGTTTGTCCATCTGGGGAATCCTTAAAAAAAAAAAAACTCCGTCCACCCAAAAGGCCTAATTAGAGTATTACATATTATTGGAGTACTGTGAAGCAGGACTGAAGGCCTAATGTGATTACAGGGCGACATTGATAAAAGTGACTTAGCTGGTCATGTAAGAACTTGTGATTTTCTTATACTTCACTTTTTTATTTGTGTAACAAAGAAAAGCAATCGGAAGATGAAAAAGATGAGAAACTCTAAAACTCTCAAACTTGATCCGCCAATGGATTAAGGGTCTAAAAGGTAAAAGTTGCAGTCCTACACAAAACGCATCCATTTTTTTCAATCAACTGTGTTACTGAGCGTAAACGTTGGACAGCTTAGCGAAATTTTTGTTGTGGTACAAGGCATTGTGGTCCACGGTGGATTCACTCAAGTGCCCTTGATCAAGAGCAGAATCCATCATGGAGACATCTCTGATATGACAGATCGTTCCTGTTAAATGCTCTGGTAGCATGATGTTAAAACATGGTACAGATTTCACGAATCCGAGGAATTAAAGCTGCACTCACCGCCAGCGAGAAGAGCAGGCATGAGCACCAGCAGCAAAATGTGGTCCATTACCTAACAGAAAAAAGGGAGACACAGTTAGAAATAAAAGTCACTCCTGTGACGTTCACAGTTATTCCAAAAAAAAAAAAAAGATTGTTTACTGTCTCCCACTTAAAAAAGCAAAGTTCATTAATACGTTTCCTATATGTTTAATAGCGGCACGTTGAGATGGTATGAATAACATGTTCAAATGAAGAAAATGATGATTTTAAAGAACACAAGCGTTGACAAGAGGTCTGGCCTTTGAGCCTTTTCAATCAGCTTTGTTTTTGAAAAACAAAAAATTAGCACCTCATACCCAAAGATTCAATCTTACTGAACTACAGCGATCAACAGACACTGGCCAGATTGTTCGTCACATTTTTTTATTGTGTTTGTAACCAGTCATAGGCCCTGATTGTGAGTAAGAAATCTAGTTTTGAATTATGTCCTGGGGTAAAAAGCAGTTTGAATGCTGCAGAATCAGTTAAGGTCATAATTTGGCCTATGCTTGGCCTAAGTAGAGTGTCTGTAACATTAGACACTGAAGCAGGTTAAAGCCGTTTTTGCATTACGAAATTAAACGTTTACAGTTTCTGGGTTCTCCAGTGTCTTAATTTTCAACATCATCACGGAATAAGAAGTGCAAATGGAAAGATTAAAAGTCGACTGTCAGGAGGCAGAACCTGTCAGGAACCTAGTCCTGGACCTGGACTTTTTTCTGTAGAACCACTATCATCAGTAATTATAAAAGAGCAATTGAATCCAGGACATGGGCTTGAAGTGCGTCAGGCACAAGAGATATTGAAAATATTTCAGATCTAGTTCTTACCTTAGCCGAAAAACACATGAAGCAATGTGTAGAGCAAGCAACAAATACAAATGAAGTGAAAGGAAACAGGCAGAGGTGTAAAGCCTATCCTTTCTTCATTTCTCCTCCCCCATCATCAACTCACTCTCTCCATACAGTGCATCTCCACATCTCGAATGTTGCTCTCTGCACACTGCACTGCTTCCTCACTTCAAAGGAACACAAAGAGAAAAAAAATCTTAAACTTCAGCAAAAAAGCCATGTAGACTGTAATAAGTGGGTGTTAGCGCAAAGTGAGTGGCATAATAGATGCTAATGAAGTGTAGTGAGTAATTTTATGTGTTGATTTTTTTTTTTTACAAATTGTTTCCCAGCTATGGGACCCAATCCCCAAAGCACTATAGCACAAACATCCCTGGAAGATGATCAAGTGAACATTTCTTTACCTCACCACCTCTCTTTAAATGACTAACTTTTACATTTTTAGGAATTGACGCACTGTGTCAGAGTTTTTTTTGGTAGAGAACTTACAAATAATACTGCAAAGACATCATCAAATTATCAAATGGGCCACGATTGCAGCCTTTGGGTAATTTCATCAAGAATTTTTGATTTGACCCATTTTTGTTACTTTAGATGACAGAGTATACTTGCAATTTATTTTCTAAACTGAGCATAAGATGGCAACTCACATACATATTATAAATATTAAAATAGGTAGAGTTAGGCCTAGGTTTAGTCACAATAAATGCCAATTCACATCAATCAGAAATTAATCGCACTAGGTGTGATACAGAATGAATGATAGTCCTGTTGTAGGATGCCAATACCCAGTCGCTCATCTTTTATCCTTTCATCTTACTATTGCTCATTTCTTCTTTTTGTTTACACCCTTTCTCTACCACCTCTTTCCCCTCCCTCGCTCTCTCAGTCTTTCTCAAGCATCGCTGTGTTGGTTTACCATGCCGTAGCGGTGTTGAAAGGCCCGTAAATGCTGGTTTGTTGAACAAAAATCCCCACAACACCTCCTCAAATCTTGATTATGATTCAGTGTTAGCTGTATTTCAATACATTGGGAAAGTGAGTCAAACTACTGGTTTTTGCTCTGCCTAATTAAATTCATAAAACAGGCCTCTAACATTTTAACATAATTACCCCTAAATGTACAAACTGAATTATAAAATATTTATTACATTTAAGTGTGAATTTTATGAATTTAAGTTTTTTGACTATTTTAATTAGACAGGGCAAAAACAGATAGTCTGACTCCCTATCCAAGAAAAGCAAAGAGGAGACTTAAACATTATAATAACGCAGACGACAGTTTTCATAGATCAACTTCAGTGTTTAATATCCACACCAAAGGAAATAAAAATAATACACTTAACAGGCTAGTCATCACCATCAAACCCAACAGAATGTCTTTCCTCTAATGCTGCACATCACAGTGTGCGACTAAATTATCACCCCATTTCCCCTCCTTTATTTCATGCCAGCTTTCTCCCTCGTTTCAGGTCCTGAGGACGGGCCGTGGACGACGGGGCTTTGCTCCAAACCTGAGTCTTAATTACGGAGTTCATGAATTCATTAAAGCCACCTGAGGCTTGATTGGGGACGCCTCTGGTTTTTTGGATTGCTTGTAAGTTAAAAATAATGATACATGACAAAATAAAACTGAAAAGGTGACCCCAAGCATCTGTTCTAAAGCTGACGGTTCGCAGGCTCGCCCCCAGGCCCTTTTGCCGTAGGGACAGAAGCTGTTATTGTGGAGTGCAAATGTGATTCAAAATGGTAATTCTACCAGTCAACACATAGAAGATAAACACTCCAAAAGGTGGGGCTGCTGGAGGAGACTACATACCACCTCCGTAGTAAATACATACAGCCTTCGTTTACACTTATGTGCTTTGCCAGCCATTAGTGCCATTTATAATTACATTTATTAAGGCCTTATAAACCATTGTAACAGACAAACTTGGGCTTACAAGATTAAATTGCCTGCATAATCTTAATTTTATTTTATTACATTTTCAGTGTCAAGTCGGGTACAGAATGCTGTATGAACACTAAGGATGTTATGTAGCTCAAACTCCCTCGCATGCGCACTGTGCTGCGTTATGGTACCCTTTGCCACAAACGGCACGCCACATACTGTGCTATAGCAGATAAAGATATGTCCATATTATTTTCCCCTTGTTTTCTTATTTACCTTTATTATTAGTATCTGTTTATACAAATCACACAGTCTCCACTAGAGTATTGAAACAGTCTCTTCAGGTAATTCTCATTGTTCTCAGTCAACAAGCTGTACATGAAGGTATGAAAAGAACAAAAAGGAGAAAAAAAAAAAAAAAGGAGAAAAAGGTTAAGAAAGAGTGGGGGAGAGGAGAGGAACAAAGAGTCAGTTTAGCACACAACGAGATGAATTGGGGGAAGCAAAAGAGCAGTTGCACTTTTGCATTAACTACAGAACTGACTGCACTCGTAACAAGATACTAATAATATGATCCGGGGGATAAATCCACCGAAATAAAAGTGCCTGAAAATGTGGTGTTAAACGTGTAGACAGTTTGTAAAGCAGTTTGTGTCTTCAGTGAATGGTAGAGAAAACAGAAGAGCAGCCTGACCTTAAATTAACCTTACAAGTAAGTAGTGTGACATTCATTAGTAGTTAAATAAAAAAAATAAAAAGACAATTATGAATTATGGACCATAGCCATACAAGGCCAAACAGCAACACAATCCTGTTGAATGAAATTAAAACATAGTGCCAAATACAATCAACACAATCAACGATTTGAGATCTCAGATCTGGAAACATGCCAAAACAGCCAGTAACTGAACGGAGTCCAGAGTTGAGTGTGACGTCTGTTTTGGACAGGTTTTTGGAGCCAGTCGTTCATTGAGGTGTCAGAGGAAAAAAGATACATGGTAACCCAATGTCAAATATTTTTGTGCAAGCCTCAAACAGGAAGAGAACATTTGGGGGTATGCAAACCACAAATCTCAGAGTCAGTTCGAGGCAAAGAAGAGGGAAGAAAAATACGGAACCGAGATGGAGGGATGAAGAGACAGAGACAGAGACAGAGAGAGAGAGAGACAGAGAGAGAGAGACACTGGGGTTCAAGAGTATGGCTGTGGTACACCAAACCCTGGCCTATAAAGCGGCCTACCTGTAGGTGATTGGGAAGGGGGCATATTGGGGCCCACGGGGTAACTATAACCTCCATAAGGGTATTGACTGGGGTAGGGTGCATTACTAGGGCCAAACTGCCCAAATGGTGGACCTTGGGGAGCAGGAAATGCAGGTTGGGTGGGGTACGGGCATGTGGAAGGGGCAAAGGCAGGCCGGGCAGCGGGGTAGCCTGAGGATGGAGTAAAAGCAGTGGCCTGGTTTGAGTAGGGCTGAAAAGCACCAGAGGGGTTGGAGGGGGCGGCTGCAGAGGCTGAAGAGGGCCGGCTGGGAGGAGAAATAGGGTACGAAGGGTACGGCAGGGCACAGTTGGGCGGGTTGGCGCACACGCTGGGTTTCTGCTGTGGCTGTTGCTGGGGTTGCTGCTGTTGCCATGGCGACACCGAGCCAATGTCCGGATTGGAGCACGGCTGTGATGTCACGCCAGATTCTGCGGCTCCTCGGCTCTTCTGGCGCAGGATCTCCTGCAGCTTCTCGACGGACACTCGTCTTCTGTGAGCGAGGCAGCGGAGAGAATGGAAGCGCTCAAGGAAGAAGTCCAGCAACAAGGAACCTTCCAGAAACTCATCAGCTAGAACCTGACAGAGAGTGAGAGAGAGCGAGAGAGAGACTGAGACGATACTTGGTCTGTGAAAACTATTGAATTTGTGAATGATGTGAATTCTGACAACAAAACACAGAACCTAACGATAACTGCTTATATTCAGCTAAAGACACAGTTTAAAATCTAAGTTACAAGTTATAAAATAAAAATAAAAAAATCACATTCTTGAGTAGCCCTCTTACCTCTGACTCTGCTTCTGTGCTGGCGCCCTCTGCCTGTAGACGAGATAACAACCCCTCAGGAGACACCTGTCCCATAATCCCATCTAGAAAAAGAAAAGGTGAAAGAGAGAAAAAGACAAAGAAAAAAAGACAGGGAGGGGGTGAATTAATCCATAAGAAGATAAGAAAATGAAAAGAGAAAGAAACAAAAAAAAAGAAAAACCTTTACTAATACTTTAACAGAGCGGGTGGGGTTGACTGGGGGAAAGGCCTGTTGATGTTTTAATTGCAATTGCAATTCACCTTGCAGACAGCAAACTGCTCCTTTAAGTCCCCTCAAAAGTGGCTTTTCTCGTTATGTGATATACAGAAACCGGCTAGAGCACAGCAGCACAAATCCAATACAGGAAATAGAGCACTAATAAAGTCCAGTCCCAAAGACCCCATAAACGGCACATTTCTGTGTTCGCCCCACACCAACACTTCCGACTTGAACCCAACAGACAATTATTGAGCCATTTATTAGCTGATTCGAGTTGAGCACAAAAATGCTAGCGCAATCCCAATGGCCTCAATGGCGGAGAATCCCTGAAAGAAAGCGAGGAGTACTGGCATGACATGCAGTTGTACACAAAGAAATAAAATGTTAGTGAACATTATTGAGATTACATGAACTGAGCTGGAAACAGTGACATTTTAATCTGACATTAATAGCAATAAATGTCCCTCATGAATCAATGACTGGGATTGTTATATTAAATAATATAATGTAATTATATTAAATAATGTAACAGCATGTCCCAAAGGGTTTTATTCCGTTCCATCACCAGCTTCTCTTTTTTTCTCTCTCTCTTTAAGTTAACAAGACTCGTTAATAAGTTAACAAAAATGAAAAACCACAAAGTGCAAACTCCTTTCACGAGGCGGAAAATTTAAAGGAACAGCTTTACCTCTGACTGTTATCGGAGTCTCCTTCCATAAATTTTAAATAAACCTTCTCCTTACACAAAGCTTCACCACAGCAATCATTATACGCTTTTATAGGCTTAAATTATGTAAGCGTCCACCATACAAGTACCTGTGAATTAGTTGTTACTATAGAAACCAAACATATTAGAACGTACGGATTAACATGTACCGGTGATTTGCCTTGCAGCCGGCACTACTGAGCCGTGCAGTTATATAAATTTAAAATCAGCACCTTCTGACCAATCAGAATTGAGAATTCAACAGCGCTGTGGTATAAACTAAAATAAACTGGCTTTGATACACAGCGCTGGTAAATACATAAGGTTTGATACTCAGAATCAACTCTGACTGTGAGAAAAATAAATTAAATAACTACATGATCATATAATGAGTGTTCTAAATAAGGTCACTAGAAGAATGGGAAAAATGAGACATGAGAACAACAAGTTGACGTAATGTAAGAATGCGAAGGGAGAGGAATTTATTTTTATTTTTTTCTTGGAAAGCAGAACAGGCATAATGCTTAAATGTATGACCTAAGAGAACAAACAAGACAGTCTTGCTGAGCAACATTGCTGGACTGGTGGAAAACTAAGAATAAAAAAAATCATCCATGCTCCACAATGTTTGTGAAGATTAGTTTTGACTCTAGCCAAACAACAGTTATTGTAGTTCATGAACCCAAAAGCCCATTCAATAAACAATTACAAATCATTTCTCATCTACTGTTAAGTATGTAATTCTTTTTGAGACAATTGTGCAACTTCTATTTTCTTTTGTAATACGTCAATGTGGTTTAATTTGGGATCTCAATAGAATTTCCTTGAATTATATTCACAGTACAACCAAGAGGCCTCTTTGAGAAACCTCATAAAACCTTCACATGCCAACACCACCTAATTTTAGCACAAGTGCTAGGTGCACAGTCATTCCTCTTCATCATACTTGCTGTGATAATAGAGTTTTAACAATAGTTCCTTTTCTTTTAACCGGTTCTCCTTTCACTCGCTTTTCTTTACTGTTCACTCCTACTTGCAATAGTCCCTAATAATGACACTCTTCCACAAAATAGATTCGCAATTTTAATTAGCTTATAAACTGGAGGTTTAAGCTGTGGACAATGAAATGTATGCAGCCTATCAAAAGCATTTGGCCCATTTGCTAGGAGACTTGGAAACTTTTAAGTCAAGACTTTTTGTCCTCAACTGAGGCAAAAAAAAAAAAAAGTAGGCATTTTCCTTCTCCAAATATACTGCAGCTCATTGTAGTGTAGTTTAAAGGCGTATAGTTCCCACACTTTACAAAATAAATACGTCAACGTCAAAATTATAAATACGTCAAAATGATACCCCCCTGATTTCCTTGATCATTTGGGGAACACTGTTAGGCATTTGTCATGTTTAGATGCTTTTTCTTCTCTTTAAGCTGCATCTCTTCAACAAACATGACTTCAGCCAACCTTGCTAACAATGAACGAAACTGATAACGGTCACCTCTGGCCTATCCGACTATGTTTATTCAACAAGAGAACACGCCTAGCAAGTAATCAGAGGTTTTTTTTCTTTAATCCTTTAAACTCTTTTCTTAAACTCTCATCTAAACTCGTCTTTACCTCTAAGAGCGCAGTGCTCTTTGTATCTCTTCCTCACTTCCTCCAGTTCGTTGTATTTCGCCACCAGCCGTTCTCTCTCTCTCTCCAGCCGCGGTTTCATGTCGAGATTCTGTTCAGCCAGGCTGCGGTTGGAGGCCAGAGCCATTTCCCTTTCCAGCTGAATGTTCTGGATCTATGAGGAGAGAAGGAGTCAACGGTTCATTCCTAGGATGGAGACAATACTTCCTCAGCCACAGATAGAAAGTTGATTTTGTAAAAAGGAAATGTCTGTTAGCTGTTTTGTACTAATTATTATTTTATTTTTTTAATGCTTTATGTAAAGATTAGGACACCTTATTCTACTCACGTCCCCAGCACGTATAGCGTATAGTGCTAGTTTGGTTTTCTCTCTCTTTCTCTATGTCTATCCTCTGAAAGTGACGGCTGACGTAGGATCTAATTGGATGTGCCCAAGCCTGCAAGGAGAGCCACGCTCCCATTGGCTGATCCACATTGGAAAACAGTATTTCCACTGTGCTGGTAAGCATCCCGGAGGGATCATCCACCACGACAGGGCTTAAGGCGAGGCAGCACACAGCTAGTTTTTAATTTGTTAGAGAACATTTGGAGAAATATTTCGTCTTTGTTGAGCCATGGAACACCATAATCCTGTGTGGGTGTAAGCAATCAATGTAAGCTACCAAGCTACTGTAAATGAGTGACTGTTCCGATATCTGCCATGACCATCCAGGATGTAAGAGTAGGTGCCATTTCCTATTGGTCTGCTCCTCTCTTGGTTTTGGAGAAGAGTATTGTATTTTTATTTATTTTGTTTGTTATTGTCTTATTCTGGCGCTAGCCCACCCCGAAGCTTTTCTCCTGTGCTAAAGCCATGTGTCTGTTTCTGTATATAAAAATTCGAAGCAAAACATCACATGACGTTTATCTGTGAGCAATTAGCGCGAGCAAAGATTTACATGCAAGATTTACATTTGCATGCACTGCAAACAGACAGCTCTTGAAGGGAAGTTTATCTACAGCTAAACTTTGGACCTTTGAATGCAGGTGCATTTCATCTGCTCCTCTCATTTAAATATATAGTCATAATTATCTTACTTTAACTCAAATTTATGTGCGCTCCTAAAAGACTACACAGATGCCAATGATTGTCACAAAGCTTTTATTATCTTAAGTAGCACTTTACATGCTTTACCTCCTCATCAAGGGCTCAGTAATATGTTGACTCAAGTGAGCAAGCAAATAATAAATGGCGCTGAAGCTCAATTGCTTCAGTGTGTGGTCACTGCTGGCCCTGGGAAATTGCTGTCCTTATCCAAAGCAATGTTGTGTCACACACAACCATAAGGCCACACACTGCATTCAAAACAATGCTCACAAATTAGGGAAGTTAACGAAACTCAAACTTATGAAATCTCACCTCATCGGACTCCAGCGCCATGGATTCCACCCGCTCCGGGTTATCTAGCAAATCCTGTAACTCGGGCTGGCTGAGATCCTGAAGTTTCTCCATTGATTTGCCAGTACAGCTGTCAATCAAAATAGTTCACAACGACATGCAGTTTTAACAGATACATTTTTTTATTTAAATTTTTACAGTTTCTTTTTCTACAGTCTCTCAGTCTTGTCGAGCCCATACCACCGGGGGTTAAATTGGCAGGAAGCAGAGCTCTCCCACCTTTGGCACACATACGGCAAGCAGAGCTGAGCTCCGGTACTGTAATTTGATGTAAATGTAAATCATAGCATGGCATAACGGTGAAAATAATACTAAAGACGTAATAGTTTCAGTGAAGCAAAAAATGTGTTCATATTGCGAGTTCGGTGGCTTGACTGCAAGGGTTCAGCCAGAGCCCAGCACAGTTTGGGAATCTTCCTCCTCTAACACACCTACTAAACCTGCTAATTAATCGGAGAGTTGAATCAGATGTCTCTGGGCAGAGAAATCACCAAACTGTGCTGGGGGGGGTCTGGCTCTCCGGGGCCGACATTCAGGAACCCTGCTTCACTGTGTCATGCCAGAAAAGAATCAAAATATATATATTTTATATCATTTTGATGCCAAAATTGACAAACAAGAAATACTAAAAAAAAAAAAAAACTTAATATCTGACCAGCCAATTGAAAGGGTAAACATAACACAGAAGAAAAAAAAACAATCCGTTTCCATGATGTCAACGTCGAGAGCTCATAACAACACATTTAACAACGTGTTCATGAAGGAGCTCTCCACCGCCTGCTGAATCCCAATTTAACCCCTGGCTATCAGGCAAAACTGATCTACAACATCAATAATAAATGTATTTAATGCAGCCATCAACGACGTTGCTTCTAATGTGTGTGTGTGTGTGTGTGTGAGTGTGTGTGTTTGTGTGTGTGTGTGTGTGTGAGAGAGAGAGAGAGAGTGTGTGTGTGAGTGAGTGAGTGAGTGAGCAGGTTTTTGTAGGTGAGGACTAAATGTCCCCATAATTCTAGAAATATATGGCTGCTCTACATCATCTATGCGTCCACATAAAGAAAAGGTGTTTTATTTTTATTTTCACTTAAAAAAATAATAATAATTTAACCTAAAAAAGCCTAAACATGTCCTTTTGGATACTGGGGTTAAGGTTAGGGTTAGGTTCAGGCACAGCATGATTTAGCTACAAAATACACAAGTCAATGGAAGTACCGCACAAAGATGTGCGAGTGTTGCACAAAGTACTGTAGCATAAGGGAGCGCAATATTGCACACACACAAAAAAAAATAGCATGAAACTTGAAGACGTTTTCACAATATGAGATACAAACCACGGTATTTATCAAGTTTTGCTGTGGTTTCCAGTGACTTGGGATGGACACCTTACTGCCAAAACTGGGGTCGAAAATTCTTGTCCATTACAGTACACTACAGTTGCATTGTATAGATATTATTAGGTTAAAATACTCCTCAGGTGTGCTAGAATATTCCTAAGGTTTTCAAATAAAATAAAAAGCATTTAACAAGGAAAACAGTTGACGCATGGTAAAATAAACAGGCGAATGGCATAATTTGAGCCAAGCAGCTATTTGTTATTGTTCAGTTTTAATTGACTGTCACAGCACTGGTTGTTGGTGTTATTGGTCTAGGCCACACTTGGTTAATATTCTACTGACGACACTTGCAGAAAAGCGCATTGTTGTGCAGATTCTTACAATATCATAATGTGCTATTGCCAACTTCGAAAGGGATATATATTAATAGATTAATTTCGGCCCCTTACAAGCAGTCTAAATCTGTTCCATAATTTGTTGACCATTACATTAGGTCAGAACTGCAGCTAGTTAATTACTCCTTAGGATCTGCAATATATACAGTGGGGTCCAAAAGTCTGAGAGCACATTGAAAATCCAGCACCATGTTTCACTGTTGTTTTGATACACTGTGGTATCA
>JAOUQW010000038.1:20404843-20420867 GCA_028565825.1 Olivaichthys viedmensis | reverse complement strand
AAACCATTAGAATGGTGCATGCAAACTCGCATACACACTGATGCACACACACACACACATACACACACATACATACACACAAAATAATGTATATATTACACACACACACATTGAAAAATGTTCAAAACCAAACATTACGCCAAAATGCAAACAGGAGCATGTCAGCATTTTAACCACAATACTAAATAATAAAGCATTTAAACCAATATGATCTCAATAATAAACTCATGTCTTGCCTACGATAATGTAAGTATTTAGGCTGTCGCTAGATGGCGCTGCTGGTCTTTTAAACAAATATGTTTATTGTCGCTGGTACAAAGAATCCAATGCTCTCCGTCCCTCTCCTCCTCGAAGCCTCGCTCCCCGTCCCTCTCCTCCTCGAAGCCTCGCTCCCCGTCCCTCTCCTCCTCGAAACCCCTCTCCCCCGTCCCTCTCCTCCTCGAAACCTCGCTCCCCGTCCCTCTCCTCCTCGTCAAAGCATCCCTCTCTCTCTCTCTCTCTAAACAACAAACATACGATTTAACATCATTTAAAAAAAATTTTGATAGCCATTAATTTTATACCTGCCAAAAGTGTCAATAATTTAATTGTTTATGTAATTATGCAATTCATTTTTAATCCTTAGGACAGTTTCTACTTTGTGTGACTTTCTCATACCTTTTAAGAAACCAATCTTCCACTTCTTCCATAGAAAGACGGAAAAAGAATAGAGAAAGAAAGAAAACAAGGGTCTGGATTTACAAAGTACGTCATTAACAGTTTGATCATGCAAGGACTTTTGAATACGTGCCACCCTTCTAAATTACATTTTAGCATTTCACCATCGACTTGCCCGTTTTAAAATGACAATCCAATCCACTTGCAGCTGTTTCCAACTTGTCCTCGAGCTGAGAACAAAGAAAATGATGCCTATGCAAATGCGAGTGTACTAGAATTTTGTCCTAATGCAACCCCACAAAATGTGTCTCCGGTAGATCTACAGATGCCCTTACCTAGTAGCTGTTTACACAAGTTAAAATAAGGCTGCCGTCAGTAACCATGAGAACAAAGCATTTACACTTAACCACAAATCTTGCAGGAAATGTGACATTTTTTATTATTCTTTTTTTTTCTTTGAAAAAAAAAAAAGAAAAGAAATTTTTTTATAATATTGAAAAAAGGTTGTGTTGCTACAGGCTGCACTTAAGACACTGCTTCAGAAGAAAAATAAAGATACATGTACACTATGAACAACCCAGTAAATGTACAGGAGAGGAAGATGCTGACATGAGAGGAAACCGACAAACACAGGAGGTAAAAGGGAGACGAGGGAAAAGATCGGAAAGATAAAAAGCAAAGAAACACCAGGGAGAGAAAAACAGAAAGGGAAGAGGCCTAGGTAGAACGTCATGAAATTCGGTATAGTGTAGTAGAATATGTGGGTACAGCCGTACAGGCAGAAAAAGTTATCCAAGACCTCAAAGCTTGACAGCCATGAAATCTTTGCACGCCCAGGACAGAAAAATAAAAGACAAACAGATTCTGCATGTGCGATTGTATGCGAGACTACTTGGGGTTGCAGGCCAAAGACAGAGTTATTTCTCTTGGCACTCATATTTAAGTGCACGTCACTGCCTCCTATTTATCAGCAAAATGTCACATGTTGCATCTTGGTTGGTTCCTTTTTGCCCTACCCATGGTAATGCTGGTTTACAGTATCATAACAAGAGCCATATCTAAAAAATCGCCATATGGGGTAACATTCTTCAGAACCTCTTCTCACTATACCTTAAAGTCAGACTCCTCTTGGTCACCCACAGAATCCCAGGTAATTTGGATCAACACGTTTTGATTTCAGGTTCGAACGCATGAGCCTTGGTATCGCTTCGGGCGAGCCTGAATGCCTGGCACAAAACAACATGACTCTCCTCTGACTCTGTGCTTTCATCCTCTTCCCAGGGGCGCAGCCTCTGTCCATCCATCAACCCACCCAACCAGACTGCGCGAGGGAGCTCGAATCTTGTCGGAGCATTATGATGGAGCCCGTAGAGCACACCTGTGTGAGAGCACGTGTGCTGTGTGTGTGTGTGTGTCTGTGTTAAGATATCCTCTGGATGAGTTTATCCTCAGTCAGGCAGAAAAAGGTGCAGTAGGAGAGGTCAGAAATGAAGTTCTTGCAACCATGCTGCGTCACGCTTTTACAGCCCCGCAAGTCCAGTAGAGTTAGAGCTGAGAGGCGCTTCATATAGGACAGACACGCATCTGTTAGTTTATTACAACCTAGAGGGATGGAAGGGGAAATAAAAATACAAAAAAAAATAAATAATCAATCAATCGTTATGAACAGGAGAAGCACACACTACATTTTTTTTAACCTAATCTCTATTTAATGCGTCTGTGCAATATGTGATTATCACACACAGTTTACTCAAAATAAACGTCAGCGTAAAAATGTGTCGGTGGTCAACTCCCATGCAGTCGATATAGAACAGCTTGAAAAAGGTGTCCATTTAACTTCCTCCTTCTGTGTAATGACTAATACTAACCACAAAATTCAGGACTACAGGGTCAAGAGCACTTCACAGAACTGGAGGGAAGGAGGGGGCATGTGTGAAATCGCCGAGTACAAGGGTACCTGCGAGGTTGACTTCTCTTAGTGCGCTGCGCATGTTGGAGCCACTGGCTGTAAGCAGGCCGATGGACTGGTCTGTAAGGACACAGCAATGCGACAGGTCTAACCTCCTCAGCAACGGCACGTGTTTGATTATTAGCTTCAGCGTGGAGTCGCTCACATCCAGACCGGATAACCGCAAAGTTAACAGGCCTCTCAGCCTGCTGCGGTTTTCACTACCTGGATGGTTGAAGGCAGACAATGTTAGAGGAGTTAGAGGTCAAGATTTTTCCTGTATGGCTGATTCTTCTCATTTCATGCTTATTGAGAACACCTGGCTCGCGTTGAAAGATGGGACTACGGAATTTGGGTTTTAACATGTGGTGCTAACGTGGTCGAGGTGTGCATGTGTGTAATTGACCTGGGGGAATGATGAGGTCTTTGAGCTGAGAGTCTTTAATGCCCTCGGCCCAGCACAGGTCCAGCGTGCGGAGACAAGGAACATTCTGAGAACTCAAGCCCAAAACACATGATGATGAACAGCCCGACAAGATCAGATCCTTCAGACCTGAAAAAAAAAAAAAAAAAAAAAAGGAGTACTGCATGAATGAAGACTGAGACAGAATGCTGCATCTTGCAGACTCCTCAGCATGTATGCGCAAATAGTGAGAATATAGCTAAAAAGCAGCATACTGCTATAAATACCTGGAAGATGGTGGATGAGCCAGGTGATCTGTTTCTTGGACACAGGTGTCCAGGACAGGTCAAGTGTGATGGGCTGCCGTTTGATAATGGCCGACAGAGCCTGAGCAGTGAGGGAGCGACACCGACTGAGATCTATCCGGGTCCACAAACGCTTATCATAACACCTAAAGGAGAGAGAGAGAGAGCGAGAGGAAAGAGAGAGAATATTAAAAAAATATATATATATAAAGGAGTCAGAAGAGAAGGGTCTTCAACATTTTTCTATAATTAAACCTTTTTGGGGGAATTAAGGAGTGTGCGGACTGGTCAAAGTGCAAACACTGTCACTTTTTTTTAAAAGAAACTGCAGGGAGCTTAAACATTTTATAGGAAAATTGAGTTAGTATTGAACACACAGGTAAGTGTATTGTATCATGAAGTATAAAATCGTTTCACTATGCAAATTGCTGGCCATTCAGCACTGGTTTACTATAGAAAGGGGGTTGGGGGTGTTTCCGATTTGCATATTTATAAAAGACATGCTTCTGTGCCTTTTTCTGTTGTCTAATGACATTTTTTGTAGAACCACCACGTCAAAGCAATTTACTATTCAGAAGAGAAATAAATAAATAAAAATATGGTCTACAAAACAAGTTGAGTGACTTTAAAAGAATGTGACAAAAGTGGTCCAGGGACAAAATTTTGCTCTTTGTACAAGGAGAAAGAAAATATAATATATTATACAACTCTACTCACCATTTGTACCAGGCCTTGCAAACCCTCATGCACACAGCCAGTTCTGTTCGGCTCAGATAGCGAAACACCGACACCCACACTTCCTTCTCACACCCCGGCTCGTTTCCTACATCCCGGAATGAGGGATGAGAGAGGAGGGAGGGAGGGGAGGAGCCGGTGGTGGATGAGGGGGGGGGAGGAGGAGGAGAAATGGAAGAGCGAGAGGAGGTGGAGGAAGGTGAAGCTGTGTCTCTTTCTCGACTGTCAAAGTTCGAACTCCTTTGGCGTGTATGACGGCCCGATGCTAGACTGGCTTTGGGCTGTGAAAGGCCATTTCCGGCCGACAGAGAGCTGCCATTTTTATGGCGATACTTGTGAAGGGATTTGCGCTGGAGGAAATCAGAGTTACCAGGTGTGCGAGGAGACATGGCTGCCTCCAGTTTGGGCACAATGGACCCAGGATCCCGTTTGGCCTTCGGTGGGCGCTGCAGCGTCACAGTCAGGTAAGAACCATTTAACAGGTCGTCATTCAAGTCCGAGACAAGCAGAACAGGAGGGTCAGATTCTGAGTCTGAATGGTTCTCGCCCTCCTCATCATCCTCGTCTTCCTCTCCTCCATCATCCAAGTCATCCATCTCTTCATCCTCGCCGTCAAAGTCTCGATCTTCGCTGTCATCATCCTCATCATAGTCGTCATCGTCCTCGTCACCTCTGCGCCGCCGACGCCGTGAACGGTGCACTTTTGCAGACCTGCCTATGTGCCTTTCATCATCACTCTCATCCTCTTCCTCCTCCTCATCGTCTTCGTCTTCCTCATCATCATCGTCGTCGTCATCATCGTCGTCGTCGTCATCGTCGTCGTCGTCGTCTGTTTCATAACGCCTTCGCTGCATTTTGGACCCACCTCGTAAACGAACGCGCCCGGCGCGCTCAGCCCTCACACCAAGTCCACGCCTCATTTTCAGGGAGTTGGAATTTGTGGTCATGCCACCTCTGTCCCCCCGATGTGACGAGGCTCTCAGCAGACCCCGCCTACCAGACCCAAATCCACGGCGAGCAGACATTGCCCCCCTCGAGTGGAGTGACATCTTTCTTCTTCCTTCTTCATCCTCGTCATCACTGCCCGAGTCTAATCCATGTCTGCGGTAAATCTTAACCACGCGATGATCCAGCGAGGAAGACTTGCGTTTCTAAACACAGAATTTAGAGGACTGAGGCAAAATTATGGGGTTCTCCCTCCTACTGGAACACAGCATCAACTATGAGTCTTCATTTTAAGTCAGGAATTCAAAGTCGCTATTCACAGTTTTAGTGATGCCTCAACACAGCAAAACTGAGACATTGTGGAAGATGAACCCACCAGGTGAAGTTGGGGATCATTATTATACGTTTTTAAACACTTTCATCTGGTGAGACCATATTTTTTTCATTTTTTTCCAATTTAAGGGTTTTGAGCAACCAGATTTTACTTTACTACAACCTACTACCCATTTTTTTGCAGTAATTTTAAAAACCCCATTTTACCAAGAATTTACTGCACAGCCCTTTACCTTAAGGTTGGTTTATACTTCTGCTATGAAGCACGATTGCGTATTTGTGTCGCGACGCAGCAGTGGAGCTTATGGGTAATCATAGCGCGCAGAGGCCCACAGACGGGCTGACGTGCACACCTCCAAAAAGTGCTATGGTGTCTCACATTGTGTGACGTGGTATGCAATAACCAACCAGCAACGAACAATGCTGATAGCCTAAACCCCAAGTACCATTAGTTCCTGTCTTCCAATCTTGAGCAGGTAACCAAATTCCATACACTATACATCCAATGGAACTTTTGGTACTGGAGTGGTGGCAAATAGAAAAATAAAAATTCCAGTATTCTGGTGTTAAAAGCTCTGGTGACTATTATTTGAATATTTGAATACTTACAAGCATTTTGCCTCCTTCCAATTTAATCTGTTGAAAAGAAGAAGAAAAAAAACACAGCTGTTTAATGCTGGCCCGTCCAATTGCAAACACTGTTCATGTCATGATAAATGTGAGTAAAAAATCAAACATGCGGCAGACAGAGAGCTGATTCTGAGGCCATCTCCCCCCACCAGTCAGTCCGAGCAGCGATGGGGCACGGGATGATGATGAAGAAGGGAGAGAAAAAAAAAAAAAAAAAAGACAGAAAAATGGTGGCAGGGACCAAAAGAGAGGGATACAGAGAAAGAGGGATAGCGGGAGAGCGGGCGTGCGTGCGGCAGCCGTGGCGTGAGGAAGGCGGAGCCTCTCACCCTCTTCCTGAGCCGCTGCTCTGGGGTCGCCACTTGTTTCCGTAGCGACCCATGTGACAGACAGGAAGGGGGCCGCCCGACCCCGTGCCACGCCCCGCCCTCGCCCCTCAGCCCCCCCGACCCCTCCTGAGCCGTGATGTCATCACCACTGCCCGACGACTGACACACAGGAGAAGAAGCAGCACTGTTAACCACTCAGGGCTGTGTGTGTACACACGTATGTATACATATAGAGGATCGGCCATAAGTGTGTCGTTTGAAAGAAGACGGTATCAATTCTCCATTCAGGACTGGATAAGTTCAGAGCATTTCTGTTTCAGTAAATGAGTGTGTGCGTCAACAAATAAGGATAGACTTTTGAGTTCATACATGTTCTGACTACGCATGCATGCATGCATGTGTTACCTCGGAGTCCGTGTCTTTGCCCATCACACATTTGGGACATTCCCAGCAACTGGGAAGATCTTTGTTTACTACACCCTCTCCTGGCACCTAGAGAGAAAAGAAAGAAGCATTTTAATACATGTGCAGTGAAAGAACTTTGATAAGAGGCATTGATTGCGTCACCACACTGATATATTAAGTATTACACACCTAATGAGTACCAGAACTCAGAAAATAAGGTACCTTTACGCAGCCAGGGTGGGCAATCTGCGCACAGTTGGAGCACTCCATGAGTTCTTCTCCAGTTTCCTGGTTCCCTTCCTCACAGATTTCACACACCGCTGAGAGAGGCAAGCCAGGCTACATGAGAGAGAAGATTTTTTTTTTTTTATGGTATTTTATGTTTGGAGTTTACTGGTAGAGAGTGACTGCTTAGTCTTTCTCTCCATGACTCCATGACTCACTGTGTGGGACGTGAAACTTTTTACTTCATTCATCACATTGACGACTACTGACAACGATGGAGTACGGACAGAGAGAGGGACGGCCCTCGTGTGTGATTTGTGCCAAATTTATGTATTGTGTTTTATGTACTTTTATTTTGCAATGTTAAGGGCAGAGCATAATATATTTGGGGGATGGGGTGTACCGATAAAAAGAATGTTAGTGTTGTATACGAACACAACCGAAAAAATGGCGGCGTCTTCCACAGTTAAAGGGAAGTGAGAAGTATATTGTCAGGATGTAACTTATTAATAGATCAAACCATCATCCATCATTTTCTAGTAATAACCCAATATTTAATAGGGTAGCAGCGAATTTACATTTCTATCCTAAAACAAATGAGTGAAAGACGCAAAAAAAGGACGGTTAGCTAACAGGTGTTAACGTACACAATTTTGATGTTGAGAGCATTGCCATAGAAACGACTAATTGCAGAGTCTGAGATTAATAGTGCTAGATTAATGCTTTGAGTAGAACTTGTATTAACCGCATGTAAATGGAAATGACAAAGTACTCTCACTCACAGCAAGACACTGGCGGAGGACGCATGTCTGTTTCAGTTTGCCGGGGCCACCAAACTTCTTCATGTCTCTGCAGAAGTTGCACTCGCCGCATTCCGGCCGTAGACACGCCTCACAGCGCTTACAGCGGACGCGCCGCCTCCGCAGCGCCGACATGGAGGAGGCTGGCTTTGTTGGGCGAGGGATGATTGAAGTGGTGGACAATTTGGGACGACCTACTGGGGTGGGGGGTGGAGGAGGCTGGTACCAGGAGGGCTGGATGGTAGGAGAGTGAGAGACGGAGAAGCAGAAAGTAGTGTTGGAAACAGAGCAAGAAATAAATTAGCATTGCTTGAACTTGCTACATTGATTTTTAAAAACAAAAAAGAAACGTTTTAAAGTTAAGAAGATTTCAGAAGCATCTCACCCTCTTTGGCCATTTAACAATGGGTCTTCCATTGTACGAAAGTTTAGGGTCATCATTAGCATGTTCTTTAAGTAATGCCTGAGAGGGAAAAAAAAACATTCACTATTAGTCTGGGAGAAAAGAGGAGTAAGCCAATCAACACAGAATCATGCACTTTTTAAAAACACATATTTTAATACACATTTATTTACACAGATTTAATTTGTATTGTGTGTCCTGTAAAGAGTCTCCAATCCATTACTTTTGTGCATCAATACAGCATCTACAAAGTATTTTCTATTAACTGGAAAATAAGCCGACTTGCTACGTTGCGTGTGCTCAGTGTAATTTGCTTCAGAACAATAACAGGAAAAAAAAGCTAGATCTTATTCACAGAAAGGGATACTTGATAACGTTCACAAAAATTGTGTTAATGTAAGCATCAGATTGCTAAATACACACACTGAGCATAGAATTTGCTAGCATAGCATAGTAATACATTGCATGTATTCTACATCCTTCATCATGATGAGGATATCTAGGACTGATGATTAATAAAGCTGTTTTTCCAACACTGCTAATGAAGAACTTTCACACCACATCACAGAATTCAAGAAGTTTGTTAGCCTGTGACCATCGGCAATAATAACAAATGTGTGTTATGTACTTAACGTGACAAAAGAGTCCATAGAGGCATTACTTATATAATGCTCATATGAAAATATCAAATCCATAAAAAGTAAAAAAAAATCAAATAAATTTTTTTTTTTTTAAACCATCACACATTTGTCAGTTTCTAATGCGCAAAAGGGTTATAAGCTCTCTTATGCCAGGTGTCAGCATCACCTCCCTGAGCTTACCCGCATGTCGTGCAGCAAAGCAGGTGCATTGTGTATCCCTGCAGGGACACACTTCTTGTTTGAGGGCAGAGACTCCAGCTTTCCCAACAAATTCCACAAACCCTCCAGCTCAAAAGGCGTCATGTGAACCTTCATCCCTGGCTGAGTTGGAGGAGACGGGGGATCATCTTCCTCTTCGTCCTTTGCATGACCATTCAGGGCTTCGCAACTGGAGGATTCTCGCTTAAGGCCTGAAACAAAAAAAGTTTCACATTTCTCTACAGATTCCTTAAATAAAATAGATGGGAGTTCAAGAAATAGCTCAGACAAAAACATCTAATGCTGCCAACAATGATTGTGAGTGAGTAGTGGGTACAGTTAGCCTTATACATACTGAATTAAACCAGCCTTTATTTCACTGTTAGCACGATTAACACTTTTAGATGACGTGTTCTTGCGGAGATACGAACCGATGCCCAGAGAGTGTTTCTGAAACTCAGGGATGAGGTAGGAGGTGTTGGTCAGACTGTACACATATCGTTCCAGCACATACCAACACATCTCGTAATAAAATGGGTAACGGAATTTAGTTGGCACCTACGGAGGGTAACAGAGAAGTGAAAAAAGGAAGACATGTTGACTGTATGAATAGTAAAAAGGCAGTTAATTAAAAATGCTGGAATTATTCAGAATTAAAATTGCTGAGTGCAATGATTAATACATTTAATAGTGCAAGAAATATGTATTTAATTACAAGTTTAAAGCATGTTTGTTTTTACTTGGTCACACATCTCTAACGCAGATGACGCAATACTCGTAATCCTCACCCGTGTCCTGTCCTCAATGCTGTTTATATTGAGCTGCATGGGGATATTAAAGCTGTGTAAGAAATTTCCACCAAACACGAGCGTGTCCACAGGTGTGTACACTGCATGAATCCAGCCTGCAAGTACATGCAAGCATCCACACAAACATTAGTCTTAATAAAAATACAAAAAAACACACACACAATTTCAGGATCTAATGTAACTTGACGTTAGTGCAATTCGTAATTATTATTGCCTGGAAGAAGTGAGTGTTCATTCATTCCCTCACCTGATGGGATAATGAACGTGTAGCCTTGCTTGAGCTCAATCCTCTGGCAATCTGTGGCCTTGTCGCCAAGGAAGATGTCTCCTTGTTTCCCAGACAACACCCAGTTCTCATAGAGCTCCAGGTTCTGCGGTGTGGGAGGAATCAACCAGAATACCTGTGGCACAGAGTCAGCCATTGGCTCTGGCTCATCTCACGCAGTTACAATGGTTTTTCTAGACATGGTGATACCTTTTGGAGCTTTTCAGTTACTTGTATCTTGATGACTTGAAAAGTACCAACTCCCTAAAAGAGTGGTGGATTTAAAGTACCCCTGATGATGTCATTTTAAGCCATTAAAAATAAATAATACATGCATGTAGAATAATAAATACTTTAATACTTAAATTCAGTTATATATATATATATATATATATATATAAATAAATGAGACATGGACACATCTCTAAACCTTTACCCTTATTAAAAATGGCCGGATCGGGCTCCTGAATGGCACAACAGAAAAGTGTTTGCCCCATCATTGGGAGATTGCAGGTTGGTCCCAATGGCCATAGCAGCCCATGGACCAGGAGCCCAAGAGAGCATACTTAGCTCTGCTCTCTGGGTGGGAAGGAGAGCAGCATTCCTCGCTCTCCCCTTTCAATCAGAGCGTCTGTGAGCTCATGCATATAAAAGAGGCCAGTTAGCACGCTCTTCCAAGCACATGAGCAACAGCTTGAAAAGATGTGACGGTAGAGCTGCACGTGTGTCGGAGGAAGCATACGGACGAACTAGCTAGTGGGTGGAATTTGGAAAGTTGGGAGAGAAATTACGTAAAAATAAATAAATAAATAAATCAAACCAACCAGGACCTATGAATATACATGAAGACGTAATTTGGAAACGCGCCCATGTCCTTCTGCCATCCATAATAGCTAGCCGACTAGTTATGTGCTCATAAACTAGCGTGCATGTGTCACAGATAGACACGAGTGGGATTTCAGCATCAGGCTCTCGGTTTACATTGTCATATTCTCAGAGCCAGACCGTTTAAAATGTACCATAACCATAACGTTAGCTAGCTCGCTTACTTAGCACGCAGGTTCTGCGGTTAATGGTTTCCGGGTACCACTTCTTATTTCATGACTTCACAAACTGGTGTTATGGAAGTACTGAGAAAGCGTCGTGTTAAATGGAAAAATGTGTCTTTTGTGTGATGTCAACAAATTTGACCCAAACACCAATTTATATAATCGAAATCAGCCATCCAAGAGGAATTATCCAATTTAAATAACAACCTCACCTTTTTGAGTTTAGGGGTACTTTAAAAGTAATAATAATAATAATTATTATATTATTATTAACATAGAGATAAAAAAAATAATATATATATATACACACGTTCATGCATACCTTGCCTCCTCGCAGTATGTGGTACCACACAGATGTGCCCCCAAAGTCTATGTGGAAATCTGTGTAACAGCCCTGCACGCTCATGAGACAGTACCTTTACACACAAGAATGCGATAAAGACATAAGAACATGGAAGAGAAGGGAAGAAACAGGCAGAGAGTGATTGGAGGCAGAATAAAGAGGCAGGATGAGCGAAAAAATTGGAGAGGAGAAAACTAAATAAATAATTGGTGCATGGAGTAAGGGAAAAGTAACCCTCCAGCTCATGGTGTAGAATTCTTAGCCACTGGCAAAACATAATATTATGTGTACACCAAATGTAACTTGAGCTTACTTTTGCACTTTAGGGTACTGCATGTCGATGATGGAGTTAGTGGAGTCTCTCTGCCTTTCCTTTAAGTGTCGTGGCCACATATTATCCACCCAGTCAATCATGTCCACCTGGGAGACAACAAGAGAAAACCATGAGCGGTACAAATTCGGAGAAGGAAACATAAATGTAAAATTCATGACCTGAATGTGAATCTAGGCTTGAGTAATTTGTAGTTGTGTGAGCATACCAACTAGCAGAACTGTGTGTGCATGCACTTACCGTGGCTGGTCGCTTGACCAGGTTCTCCAATTTGGTGTGGCTAAATTCCAGGCTGATGACGTTGTAAAGCTTGTCTCTCTGAGAATGCGGCGTCTCGTAGTATCGCCTCCATTGAGCCATCGACATCTCAGTGCCCTTCTGAGTGATTACATCCATCACGTCAACCATTCGGCGACTGCCTACCATACAGAGGGTTCGGCATTCTCATACTAGCACAACAATGAGTTAAAGCTGGTGACGCACAGCCAGCATTATCTCAATTGTATAATGCCGACTGGCTTCCTACCATTTTTCATTTGTTATGGACATTTGGGTACATTTGTGAAGCATTACTAACACGTTATAAGCGCTTGGATTTATCACGGTCTCAAGACGTGTTGGGGAAAGTAAATTCCTTACCCACAAATATCTTCACATCGTTCACACTAAAGTCTGGATCTGGCATCCTAAAGAAAAACAGGGTAGAAAAAAACTATGAAGAAATGATCGAATACTGTAGTGTCAAGAATTGTTTTTTTTTTTTTTATAAAAGACGGGTGAGGAATAGATGGACAGGGAGATGCGAATGGGTTAGTATAAATGAAGCAGGTGCAAGTGGGTCGTAAAGCTGTGTAGTGGGTGGTTGAACAAGTGTGTAAAAGGAAAGCTTTATCAGAAATTTGCTGCAATTAAAAGAATAATCCGGCATTTTAAAACCCATTATCCGATGTTCACCACATCTGTAGCATATGGACGATTACCACACGGACTACCACGAACAATTTTCACACGTTTTGGTGTAATGTGAAAAGAACGCAAAACCCTCAGACCCAAAACTCACTTAATGGAAGTCTTAAGGCAGTTGTGGAGTACCATCAATAAATGATTAACATGATTAACTTGACAAATCAAAACGACCGTTACAGTCTAACGAGAGGGGCCTTAGGATGAGACGTATGAGAGAATGTTTTAATAAAGCAGCTCTTATGTAGCTTTCCCTCAGGAATCCATGCACAATAAGACACGCAGCGACAAATTCTTAACACTGAAAAAGTATCACAAGTTATACAGATTAAGAGTTTAATTGTAACGTATTGACAAATGCATTTCATTTATTGACTTCCCCATCAACTGCCCTTAGACTTCCACTATAAGTGAGTTTCAAGTAAACAGGTTTGCTATTCTTTGCTCAGTACAGGGAAATGTGTTGACATTCTTGTCCGTGGTAATCGACTATAGACTACAGACGTGGTAGCGAGAGAGAAGTTTGAAAACCGCTGAAGTGTTCCTTTAATGATATTATTACGAATATGCGACAGAATGCATTACTTGATTCCAAGCCCATCAGGTCTTTCAAAGATAATTGGATCCCTCAGCCCTCCTCTCTGGATGTACTCAAACGTGAAATCTGGGGAAGAAAAATAATAAATAAATAAATAAATAAAAGCACGCTATTTGTTTGGAGCACTAAATACACGACCTGTAAAGAAAGCAAACATCTTAATTTGCTACGAAAAAACATTCTTACATCCAAAAAACATTATAAAACAGAACAGGACATGACTGGAACGGTCAACCAATGCACTCAAATCAGCACTGAGGCACTTTGAGAACTTTCAGCCACTAGCTTAAACAGGCCCCATGGATGGCTGAATGCAAGGGACAAGTTCCAGCCTTTGCATTAATAAACGTTCAGAAATGTACTGATCACCCTCCTTCCCACTAGAGGAACCCAGGACCATTTTGGTTCCATAGTTCGGCCATAATTTCTAACCCCCCTTTTTTAGTTCCACCCCAAGAGATGATGCTTTTCAATGCCACAGGAGCTGCTGTGCTTATTGGTCTCAAAGAATTTCTGAACACTAGCTTTCAGCCAGCAAGCAAGAATTGTGAATACTGAAATTTAGAGAACAAGCAACTTAGTGATGCACCAATGCTGGCCTAAAACGCTGGATCGACATTTCGAATTTTACATATTTCCCAATCCAATGTACTTTATGCTGTGAAACACAGGACACTGACTGACGAGACAGATCTGGCATGTGATCACAAATCGTCTGAACGCATGTTACCATCATGCCTATGACAATTTTTGCATAACTTGGCAACAGAATCTTGCAGACAGCAGGCTTGGTTACTGTGAGGATGTCAGTATCGGATTAGTATTGCGTCTCGGACAATGCTCAGAGCTTTAATATGTATCGTATCAAAGAAAATAAATAAATAAATAAATAAATAAATTCAGGACATCGCTAAAGCAGGAAGAATTGAAACCAGAACACTTTTCTGTATTAATGTGGATATTTTTGTGCAAGCTCAGAACAAAAATCTAAATGTGCCTGAACCTCAATGAAAAAGGGCCTAGTGATACAACACAGCACTCAACTTTCCGCAAATGAGTCAGTCCACTGCATTGCATTTAGCCAATCAGGCATCACGTGTCAGTGACAATACAACCAAGTGAGGAGACTTTTAATTTGCTTCTAATAATAATAATAATAATAATAATAATGACATTTCTCCTTTAACTGTATTATTTGAAATAACTAAGCAAGCATTATTACAAAAATTTAAATGATGCACGTTATTATTAAGTAAAAGACTTAACGGCGTCTAGTTTCTTACATCATTAAAAGTTATATGAAATCCGAAAACAGCAATCAGGAAATCTCTTCCCCAGAGACATGTTCGATATGGTATACTCGATTCCCATAACGGCCATAACCAAACCCGTAGAAAGAGAGAGAGAGAGAGAGAGAGAGAGAGAGAGACGCAAAAGGGCGGCATGCGGCAACAAGATTTGCAAGTGAACACACTGAGATTAATAGCAGAAGTATTTGAAAATGTCTACTGGTTGACACATTTCTGCAGGTCTCGTCTCAGCCTCAGACACCCTGCCCACAGGCCACAGAGGGTCTGCTATCTTTTGTACACTTTTTTTCTTGGCCATAGGCTTCAGGATCGTGAAGACTGCAATCTGGCTGCCGCTCTACACTTCCGTTTATACGCACTTCCGAGCACCAGTTTCCAACGGGGAAACAAACTTTTGAACACTTCGACACAAGGAGCTTTTCGGAGCAAGACAGTCACTGGGTTGAAAAGGAAATTAAAAAAAAAAAAAAAATCAGAGAATTCCGTCTTTAAAAAAAGTTATTTGAAGCAGTTTGTGGTGAGTAAACAAGATGACAGGGCTACAGGAAAGGGTCTGTGGTTGGTCATCCGCCATGTCAGTGAAAAGGTCTCTTTCTGTGAAAAAGTAAGCGGTTCTTGGTCATGTTTATTAGCAAAAAAAGTGCCAGACTCTCTAGCGAATGCTAGAAGTCTGGATTTACCCACCACTAGTCCAAAATAACCACTAGTTCTCAATAACAGCAATCCCCTGCACTCTTTTCTTGACAGACAGAAGTCCAGATATGCACAGCTGAAGAAAAATGCAACGCTGTGAGAGTGGATGTACCTTTTCCTTCCATGCGTTTGACTCTGCTGGAGGTGAAGCGATCACTGTATACTTTTTCCTCCAGGTCAAAGGTCCTTTTCCCTTCGATCTCATCGTCAGAGATGCCATCGTCATGGTACCGCCGCCGTGTGCCTGACCGCTGGAAAGAGGGGAAAAAGACCAATTAGAAACCCATTACTCATCCCACAGACAGGTCATTTGATGTCAAGTCAGTGTTTCTCAACACTCCCCGAGACCTTTGATTCACCGTGCAACACGTTAATGTAATGCAAAGTGATGCTAAAGTTTCTGTTTCATTAAAAGCTAAAAAAAAAACGTGACATTTATGACAAGTCAGTTATTCTTTTTTCAGTTATTCTATAACAGTTTTCAGATGTTTCTTATTAAATGTGCAGGCTACAGGAACATGTGTCGCAAAGGTTTGTTGGTGTTATCATAATCAAAATATGGGTGCTAGTTATTTTAATTTTACAAATTTGACAAGAGCTGGAGGCCAGGGTGGCTTAAGCCCAACCGCAATTCAATTCAATTTTATTTGTATAGTGCTTTTAACAATGGACATTGTCACAAAGCAGCTTTACAGAAATCCGGATG
>JAOUQW010000038.1:20393707-20404743 GCA_028565825.1 Olivaichthys viedmensis | reverse complement strand
TATTTAAATAAGCCTAAATGTTACTTGACAGTTAATTTTTTAAAACTGTCCAATTGCAGTAACACTTCATTTGGCATCCATAATTCGTGTTAAAAGTGTGTTACTTTTTGTAAAAGAAAAAAGTCTTCTCAAATACTTTTTTTGGGGAGTAGATTCATTTTTTGCTCTAGTATTTTGATTTAATATGCTGTTTCATGTAGTTTTTCCATGACTGGACTCAACCCTGATTAAGTTACATTATTAGGTTATTTTTTCCAGAAATAAGAAGCTTTTGTGCTTTAAAGAACAAGGAGGTTTGTACCATGACAGCTGTTAAAAACAAACAAATAACAAGGAATACACAACTGGATACTGAAAAATGTTCTGGTCACCCAATTGTAGCTAGTTAAATTAAGGGCATAACACAGAAACAGATTTATCGAAAACTAGTTTTAATCCCATTTCCATACTATAAGTGTTGAGAATCCCATATAATAACTAATACATTCAATCGCACTGTTCCCACATTGTTGGCACAATGTAACCCCTGATTATGACAACATTAAAAAAGCTAACTGCTTACCAGAGTAATAAAGATTTATTGAGAATATGGATTCCAGCACTGCAGGTTTATCCAAGAGCAAAGTTATTTGTTACCTCTTTCTCAAAACCAAGATAACAGATGACAACAGCAGATCCTGCCACATAAATATACCTTAGCTTTCTGAACTCGGGAACAGAAACTGATGTGCAGTATCATGATTCCCGGAGGTCATGCTTTGAGATAAAACTGAAACTGGTGTGGTGGCAGGTTACGAAACGAGCAGATCCCTTTTTTTAGTGACTGATGCTTTCTTCCTGATTTAAGTAACATTTGCTTTACAGAAAGTGTAATTGCACTACATGTCCCTCTTATAATTGAATAATTATAAGTTCACTTCAGAATTTAGAGGGTTATTCCCATGCAGGCATCGTTGCAACATTACAAAAAATACTAATGAACATTTTGAAAATTTACAAATATGTAATTACCAAACAATAACATATTGTTAACGGCTTAAGGGTTTTTAGCTTTTAGCAAGTTTTTTTTAAATGTAAG
This sequence comes from Olivaichthys viedmensis, assembly GCA_028565825.1. Lineage (NCBI taxonomy): Eukaryota > Metazoa > Chordata > Actinopteri > Siluriformes > Diplomystidae > Olivaichthys > Olivaichthys viedmensis. The sequence goes on along the minus strand of JAOUQW010000038.1, from coordinate 20,403,665 downwards.
TCTGATTAGTTGGATAGGATAACGGCAAACACTCAACTCTGTAGGGCATTAGAATTATTATTCTAGACCACACCCTCAATCTACCTGTAATGATTTCAATCTATACTGCCATGACATAATAAAAAGGAAATCAGGCCTGATGATTAAATCAAGTTTATTTATTAAGTTCAAATTCACAGTGGGCTTTAAAGGCCCTTAACAATTGACAAGCCCCAACCTTCATGAAGACAAGTAAAATCTCCTCAGAAGCCATTTAGGGGAAACATTTTTTAAGAAACCTTGGGAAGGAAAATTCAGTCAGGCTGGACATGCAGTAAGTGACGAATACAGGTGTAAACAACAGAAGACCAAATTCAGATCTAATCAATATAGAATGACTGCACAAAAAAGAAGGAAGAAAGTCAATAGAGAGAGAAAGAAAAAATAACCTTTTAGGGGTGAATAATAATAATAATAATAATAATAATAATGCATTTTATGTATAATGCACCTTTCATTTAAGTGTAAATCTCAAGGTGCTACAACAATAAACTAAAATACAAAAAGCATAATGTTTAAGTTAAAAGCTATCCTACATCAAGTTTCCAGTTTTAAGAAAACTTAGTTTCAAAAGATCTTAAAACAACAGATCTTAAAACAGACTCTGTTTCTTCTATTTTAGACTGAAGAATGCATAATTAAGTTCCCCTACATTCCTTGTCTCAAAGCGGATTTTTTCAGACATTGATCTTCTGACATTTCACATTTCAGCATGCTCATGAGAGGAAGAAGGAAAAGAAGTAAAGAGGGAATCTGAGAGAGAGATAAGGAACGGGCCGTGTCCCAGAGAAATGTGGCGTGGTCCTTCCTCTCTGGCATCCTGAGGAGGAAGCTGCGGTTCTCCAGCCGAACTGCCACAATCCCTCTGAGAGGCCTCACAAGCAACAGAACAGAACAGAACAGAGCAGAGCCCACCCCAGCCCACTTAACACTTTCATTCCTCTCACTCTCTCTCAATATCTCTCTCTCTCTCTTTCTCTTCCTCTCTCAATTTAACTTTATTTATCAGAACACACAGTCTAATATATCGACCATTATTTCTGTCAAGCTTTCCTTGACCATTTGACCAGTCGTGGATGTAATGGAAACAGAAAATCACACCAATAACATTTAGGATAGCAATTATATAAGTATATTGGCCAATATACAATAAAGCCCACGTGACTTGATTTCAACATGTATTTATGTTCAAATATAGGGTACAATATATTAATAATATGTTGCACATATGTGAATATATAAGCAAATATATGGATCATAGTGACAAGCAGTTTCATATATATTATGGTTTATTTGGGTAATTTATTTATCCATATAGGCCTACAGCAGTACACAAGACACATACGACAGCATTTATTTGACACTGGAAACAAAATCGTAGCTTTCTGCTTAAGTAACATGTAAATGTAAAATACATTGGAAAAATTAAAAATGCACATATATTGGTAAACATACTACCTGGTATATTGCAGTATATCACAATTTTATTTAAAATCTTTTTGTCAGTCTTCATTGTACTGCTGGCATCACAAAATACAAAGGACCATATTAATAACTTGAAGTGAGTTCTCAGTATGTCATTTGTGTATGTAGTTTGTTATAACAGATAGTGTATACAGACCTTTATTTTAGAGTTTACAGGGTGGAATAGATGGGGGCTGGGCTGATTTTCCCAGCAGTTTTGTAGCACAAAATGACGAAAAAGTTGAGCAGAGTTTAACTTTATGCAAATGAAAAGTGAAGCGGCGACTATCAATGGGAGTCAGGGACGGTAGTAGGCACTACCAGTGAAACCATGGCCACCGGCAATAAACTAAAGATAGGATACGCCCACTAGCGACCAGCGTAGAGTGATTTGAGGTAAGCATGGGTAAAGCGGAGTACCGGGAGATTATGAGAAGTGCCGGTATGTCAAAAAACATAAAACATAAAAGTTCCGGTACTGCATATCGGTGAGTGTCGGCCCACTTCAAGCACTGCCACTGAGTTTAGCAGTTACAAACTAGCTAGCTAGGTAACGTTACCACTACGTTCCAGAACCACCAATAATAGCTTGTTTTTGCTCCACCACGCCAAAAACAATTATATGTAGTTTTGTTAGGTTTTTTATGTTTTTTTTAAGTCAACCTTTGTCACAAAACAGTTCATACAGGTTCATACCTGTAATGAGCAAGTCTAGAGTGATGGTGGCAAAGAAAAACTTTGGAGGAGTGAAAAGTCAAGACTTAAAAGAGGAACCAATCCTCTTCTCGATGTCAGCGAAAAGACCGAATAAAACCTACTTTTTAGGAAAACGTAACTATCTCAAAGGTCCCACTATAGGCTGGATAAGGTAGCTTTGGCTAGCAAACTGGAGGCCCATAGCCTATAGCTCTCTGATTATTGCTGTTTGTATATGGAATCTTTGAAAAAGTCCTGCTGATATTTCATTTTAAACATCTGTTAAAATTAATTGATATAAAATCCTTATAAAATAGGAGGCACTGACTTCTATAGGGATTTTTCAATAATCTTGGCCAGTCCAGCTCTTGTCAAATTCATTAAAATGTCTCATTTGGCAGTAATCCCTCTATCCACGTTTCCACGTTTGGACCCAGATCTCACAACCTCACAACTCGCCAGCCTAAAATCAATCGCTGAGCACATACTCGTCCCCCCACCAGACCGTGTTGTGTGCTGAGAGTGCGCTTATTTTTCTCCCTTCATATTGCTTTCCTTTTTTTGAGGCCATTCCTTCAACAACATGGTTATCTGTCGTCCACATGCCCGGCTAACACAGTGGGGGTCTCCAAGAGAACAACAGTCCCATGCTACATGCACACACACACACACACATACATACACACACTGGCTCTGATAAGCTTAGCTGGTGCACTGTGGTTTCCCTTCTGTACGCCGGGCGACGGATACCAGCACAATGCCACAGACTGCATTTAAAGCAAGTGATCAAAAACAGGTGAAAAAAAAGGAGTGTGGATAGAAATATATGGAGTCAAACAATTAGCTTAAAAGGTGAACGAGAGGCAGGTGCCCTTTGCTCTTTTCTCTTTGAGACAATCTGTATTATAAAAGAACGCTGTTGTATTCTATTCTTTTCTATATTTTCTTTTATGTTTAAATTTACTTTTGATTTAATTTAAATTATAACCACTGCTCGTGATGTTCTGTGTGATTCGTATATACTGTGTCATGTCCTGCACCATCCTTTGTATTTATTGTATTGTCCTGCTCATCGTTTATACTTTGCACCATGATTTATCTTACACTAGTGACCATATTTGCCATGGGCGTAGCTTGAAATTTGGTCGGGACAAATGGGTGGGGTGGAATGTGTTAGGGATGGAATAAAATGGAGGTTATATGGTTAATTTTGTAAACAGCCCCATCATAGCATCAGAGGCCAACCTATCTATCTAATTTAATGATGTTATTAAAATATGAATAGGCTGTGCATGTAAATTGTCTGTCACCACATGCACATGTATAAGAACAGGAAGATGTGCATACTTGTAGAGATCAATTACAGTCATTACAATTTTTGTGGTACAGATTAGGGTGGTCACGATACAAGAATTTTGACTTCGATACCAGACGTAGTGTCACGATTCTCAATACCAAAATGATACTTTGACCTTTTAAGCTAATACTAAGCTAATTTATCTTAGCTTATTCGCTTAAGTTACATACTCGACAAACTTACGTTTACGTGCTGGAAGTCTACCTGCAAAGTGCGCTAAAGTGTACAACAGCGCCTATGGACTGAACCAAAACATTTGTCTTTGTTTTAGCTACAATTACAGGACTAAATGTTGTTAGGGATATTACAGTTTTCCTGAAGTTTGCTCGGGACATGTTCCTGCCAACCCTACCTGAATCTACGCCAGTGGATTGCTGTATAGTCATGTGTACAGAACCCTTGAATGTTGCAACTGGTCCTGGAGACATGATATTTTGTCCCAGTTTTTAATTCAATTCAATTTAATTCAAATTTATTTGTATAGCGCTTTTAACAATGGACATTGTCACAAAGCAGCTTTACAGAAATCCGGATGTAAATCTAGATCCCTAATGAGCAAGCCAAAGGCGACAGTGGCCAAGGTCTCCGTGGAATTACCATAAGCTACAGTCTGTACATGAGCCTAAGACTACTGAATATGCAAAAGTCTAACAAACTTGAGAGACAGGAAATTGTATTATTTAGACACATTTCTGTCTATTCAGAGCAAAATCTTATTCCATTCACCTCACCCTTGCTCAATCTAACTGCTTATAACAATATTATTAGGTAGGGATGAGCATCAGCATCGGGAATGCTGAAATCAGAATGGTTTTAATATATTTTATTAAATAGAAGTTGGATAATAACTGACATGACCCAGATTGTGCCCAAGAACATGAGATAGAAACTGTCTTAAAGCATGTCACCAGCAAGCTTGTGACATTTTGCATAACTTGGCAACAGAAGCTTGCAGAAAATCGGCTCGATTACTGTGAGGATGCGAGTATCGGACGATACTCAAAAAGCTCTGATGTCTGTATCGTATGGGAAATGAAAACAGAGATCAGAACATCCTTCTTGTAAAAGGAAAAGCTTTCTTTTTTAAAAATAGTGCTGGTTATTCTCATACGAAACAGAAAATACTCATTTCATAATGAGAATGTACACACACATAGGCCAAATAAATACTTTGAATAAGACCAAAGGGACTGAAATGTCATCTGTTTGCAAAATATGGACTGTGCATATTCATGATTACTTTGGTATTTACTCTACCGGGTGATTGATGCCTCTCTTTCGCCCAGTCACACACACACACACGCACACACACACACACACACACACACACACACAGTGAACAATAAGACGTCCGATCCTTGCCCTTGCCTTCAGATCTGAAGCGTCTCTATGGTGATGCTCCACTACTAGCCAATAGCCCTGTCATCACACAGTCTGTCTCAAACACAGACGTGAGAGAAGAAAATCAATACAAGACTCTGGAATGACTCTGCAACATCCTCACGAATAACACATTGTTGCTAATACAGCTATTTTGCTATCAAAGTGTTTTTTACGGCAATGATCACAAAGGCCATTGTTGTTTCTCCTTATAGTTGATACAACTGACACCATCTTTAAAAGGACTACAGGAAGCAAATTCATGGCCATGACCTGTGTTATTTGAGGACAAAGGGAGCAATGGCTACATAATCCATAAATCATGACAAAAACAAAAAACACAAAGTTCTGCTGTGTTATTCAGTCAAATTAGTTGGATTACCTGTGAACCAAAGAAATTAAACTGTTGTGGTGACAAATAGGAAATGCCATTTGTCCAAACACTCAATAAAATGGCACTTGGTCTGATTCAGATAAATAATCACTAGGCCAGGGCCATACATCCAACCACAGCTAAGCGCGCTCCTTTTACAAAGGTCAGATGAGATAGTGTGACATTGCTCTTTCTTTCCGGTGGGCCTGGAAAGACAAATATAGCCACCTCCCTGTATGCGTCCTTACAATCTACAATCACTTCATCCATCCTCACTCAAAGCCATTTATATTACACAGGTCAGTAAGCAGGAGCAAAGCGGGCAGACTCCATGGAGCACCGGGAACATTGTGTTCCTCCTCAGACAACGTCAAAAGGACAAATATGATTCCTCATTATTCCAACGGTTAATGACCACTTTATTGGAAAGTAACCCAACTAGGTTTAGTAAATCACATAGCGAAAAAACCACAAGAGAAAAGAAAGTATGCTTGCCACAGAACAGTAAAAAAATGAAGCACTGCAGGCAAGGTTGGTAAAACAGCTCTTAACTACAGCTAAACCAAAGCCAGATCTTCGGCTACATCTCCGTCCCTCTTTCTTTTATGCTTCTTTCTATTCTGTCTCTCTGAGGCCTGAGACTGCAGTGCCCCTGGATGTAGCCCTTGTGGAGGGCAATGAAACACTACACACCTCGCACCTTCAGTGTCACATCTTCATCCCCCTTCTTATTCTTCCTCTTCCTCCCTCGCTTCCTCAGTATGCTTCCATCTACAAGGGTCAGCGTCTCCTCTCTGTTCTCCATCCCTCCGTCTCTCTCTTCGCTTTCCTTTCAATGGCGAGACCAGCGGTCCGTCCGCCTCTTGTGATCCTTTGCCTCTGCAGTGTCCCCTCCCTCCCACTCCCCACCCCCTCTGCTTCTGCATCTCCGCTCACATGGTCAGCCCGACCAATCACATCACTCCTGTCCCCATTCCCGTCTTTCTTTGAAAAGAGACAAGCTGCTTACAGCTCGTATCGCCTCGTATCATCCCCTTCATCTCACTTGCTCTCTCCTCACCTGAAACTCGTGTCTTCTCTTTGTAAAAACACATTGTGTCGCCAGGATTTTCCGCATTTCTTCTAGGTTCTTGTAAGCCTCATCATCATGTGTACAGAGGGACGCTTAATTTGGGTGAAGAAATTCACAGCTAACAGCGTGTTAAACATGGAGTCTCCATGCCAACAGTGAATATAGCAAATGTTTCAACATTAACAGCAACACCTAGAGCTGATCAACAAGATGTGGAAAAGAAATGACGCTGCAAACATTTGGTCTTTCATTTTCTGGCGATTAGAAACAATCAGGAAGTGGAAGGTGGACAAGCCAAGCCAAGTTATTGAGGCCAACTTAACCTACAAACAGCACAGATGGAACGAAATCTGGGAGGCTTGACAAAACCACAGGATGCTGTAAAGCTTCACAGAGCAATATTATGCTGCAGACTAACAGCATCAATGTTCACCATATGCAATGCCCCGATTCATCAATGCAATGACAAACATAAAACAACGACCAACTCTGCTGCAGTTCTAGCACAAGAGACCCAATAAGGCGAGAAATACAAAAACAGCTTACGAGCTCTGAACGAGACTTATTCCATAAATGCACCTCGTTTTAGTCTCTCAAAACACGAATGCAAGAGCACATGAAGAGTTTTAATGTCCAAATGCACCACACTGCAGGTGAGGTTCGTGATTAAACCCAACGCAACAACTATAGTCAAGGGCCTTGAATCAAGACTAAAGCTGGAAGGTGACATGCATTATTAACATGTAGTTATAGCAGGAACAGCAAAACCACTGGGATCATTATTAGGACATAGTAAAGCTACCTACCAGTCGTTTGCTGTATCGTGGATTTGAATCTTCCATATCCAGAGTGTCACGGAACAAAATAATCCCCCACACACACACACACAAAAAGAAAAGAAAGAGCCACCCAGCTCTCGCCCACCCTCGTCTGTCAACCCTGAAACAACTTGGCGTGTAAATAAATAATATCGAATAGCCGGGCAGCAAAGCTTAGCTAGCAATATTAACCCAATGACACGAGCAACCCCAACAAAAGTTCACCTGACACCATTAAAATGTTACTCGAGTAAATTGTGTTTATAAAAAAAACAAAAAAAAACGCCACCTAACCTACCTAGCTAGCGTTATAACTTGTTAGCTAGTTAGCTAGCTAGCTTTATATTGGCCAGCTTTTTATTTATTTATTTATTGAACTGGTCTAATTAACAACAAGGTTAGCCAGCCAGATAGATGCCGCAGTAAGGCAAACATTTTTTTCCACACAAAAACGTGAGAAAAAAAAAGAAAGAAACCCACTACAAGAACTTCCAACACAACTAGCTTACAAAGCTAACTGTGCTAGCTGGCTAACTAGCCTCCGCTGAAATGAACCATTGCTTCCACCAAAAACAAAACGTCTGCGCGGTCTTAAACGGGGATTAGCATTAGCATTAGCATTAGCTCGCGCGGATCACCAACGGACACCGAACGGGTCGGCGAAAAGAAAAGGAGTAGCAGATGCTAACAAACCGTTAGCTATCTAGCTTAGCATCCCACACAGCTTTCGCGATATCTCCCTCACCTCGGCTTTAAATAAACACGGCGCCAGGACCGTATATGTAGTAACATATCTCATTGATTAAAAAGCCAAAACATGACAACTCGGTTTAAAAAATAATAATTTAAAAATATATATATATATATAAAATAATAAAAGTTTAAAATGGCTTATTTCACGTTATCGGAACAGGCTAACGCGGCTAGCTAGCGTTAGCTGCGGTGTGGAGACGTTCTAAGTTCTAATGTTATCACACGGAGAACGGCGGTTGCGGTCATTTCCAACGAACTTCCGCTAACTTTGCATCAAAAAAAAACAACTCCCACCGTAAAAACACTCGTTCGCTCCTCTATTAGTGACATGCACGGGCCCCGGCAAGGTTTCTTTATCAACTTTTTAGCACCGGGGAGGGAAAATCGTGTCGTTTGGCCATCGCCGCGCTCTCCGTGAATTTACGATAAAGTTACATTGGCGAAGCCTTTCGCCGCCATTTTCAAAACCGTCACATAACAACTCCTCCCGGCCCCCTCCGACTAAGGTCACGCCCACTCGTATAACCCGCGCCAATCACCATCGAATGCGAACATACGGGACGCGCTTGCTATTGGCCAGAAGAGGTGCCACTCGAAAACCCTCACCGTGCGGCAGCCCATGGTATCGATGGGGTCGCAGGAACGGTGAACGGTGAACGGACGGCGGAAGGAGCCAGTAACCCGAACAAACCGCGCTCGTGGACGGAGCGACACGAACTGCACGCTTCCTTTATCTGAGTCACATGACGCCAGCGCGTGTAAAGTTAGAATTTAAGCTCGCTAACCTTGGCTCTGCCAGAGCTCGACATCAGACTGCTTGCGGCCATCCCGTCCATGTTCGCATCTGAGCGCTATGTGGCGCGCGGTCTATTTGCGAAGAATGTAGTAGTTTAAAAAAAAAAAATACAACTCCCTTCAAAATGTGCCGCAACACGAAGCACCCGAGTTCACATGATCGTATTGTTAAAACGCTTTTGCGGGCGGGATGAACCCCGTGACGAAAATAAAAACAAGCGGTAGCCATGCACTTTGTTCGTCCGCATGGTCTCACTCCGAAGCGCCCCAGTGGCGTTTTAGAACCAGGAAGTGATTTCCGATTGGTCCGCCACGGGAACGACGACGCTGATTGGTTAAGGCGTCTTGTCCGCAAGTTAATATCGAAATTTAAACAAACAAACAAACAAAAATTTAAAATTAAAAAAATTAAAATAAAAAAAAATATATATAGACTATTGTACCGAAATGTTATGAACGACAACACGTGTTATCAACTAAAACCGTAATTAACGACTGCAGTGTTTTTTGGCCACTAGGCTGGTCTGTTAAATTCTCTGAAGTCATTGTACACACGCAAAGCATTGCACGTTTATTCCTGTGCTAATCCACAGAGTGCGCTCCTAACATGTCTGCATGCATGTGGCATTGCTTCAGGTCCAGAGATGTACAGTAAGAGGCACGTGATCCTCATGTTCAATTCTGCACACATGGAGGGAACATCTGGACAATGAACACCATCATGCAGTCACGATTTCTGTCTTTTTGTTGGGGGGGGGGGGTAATGAATCATGAATGAAGTTAAGCCTCACTTCTTTTCTTTTTTCTCCTTTTTTTATTTTTATTCAATGGGAACTTAAACTTCAAAGCTCACAAAAGCAGGTCTACAATTTCTTTAGGCCTACAAAAGGTGTGACATAAAATCAAAAATCAAAAGAAGGTAGGACAGCCAGCAATGTATTTGATCTTAAGAAGAAAAGGCTTGAAAGGCTGCATAAACTGACTACGTTAAAAAAAAAATTACAAGAAAAAAAAGCCATTTTTGCATTTACAGCAGTCTTTTTTTTCTTTTTTTCAAATCTAAATGTTCAATTCAGCTACTCGTTCCACCTAAATAAACAAATAAGCAAACTTAAAATTGAGAGATGGATGGAGAGAATCAGAATCAGAATCAGAATTAGGTTTATTGCCAAGTAGGTTTTCACATACAAGGAATTTGCTGTGGTATGTTG
>JAOUQW010000038.1:20325191-20336382 GCA_028565825.1 Olivaichthys viedmensis | reverse complement strand
TCAGCCTTCTCCCTCTATAATAATGCAGCTGGCTATAGTCTGACACTTCATGCAGCATCACACAGTGACACCACAAGCTAGCTGAAGATAACGCAGCGCGGCTAATGCTAATAACTGCTAATAACTGCTTAGTACTCAGCTAGTTTGCTAGCCACTTCAGGGGACTTGCTAGTAAGCCAAAGAAATTTGCCTTTTCGCATAATTTTTAAAAAAAATAAATCAGGGACAAACCAAATCGGACACTCTAACAAATATAATTATGTTGCTTAATTACTTGCAGGCACGTCTGATATATATATTTAGTTGATTTTTTTTAAAAAAATCAGCATTACGGTTTCTTCTGGAACGAGAAAAAAAACAACAACCAGCAGCAGGCCTGTTTCCCTAGGGCTGGGAGTCGATCCCAAAAAGAGTCGGTTCGCCGGTTTCAGACATTGCGGTTCCAAAAACAAGGAGCCTGATGAGTCAATTTATTCAAACTGGCAAATTGTTTTTGTGTTAATGCTAATATAAGGCAAACAGGTCGGTTGGAGCTGGTGCCGTTGCGTCTATTCACAGTATTTGAAATCATTTGACATCCGTAGCATTCGTGTTCATAGAACTTGAGCTTGACTCTTTAAGATTTCATGTTCCGTCTATGGGACAGACTGAGAATTATTGCATGGAATCGACTCCCAGCACTTGGTATCGGAATCGGAATCGACTCAGACGTTCCGGAATTGAACGCGCGTCAGGACGCACACGCCAGCGCGCGTGTGTAAACGAGACGTCATGACGCAGCGTACGTAGCGCTTGTCTTCCTTGTTTTGTAGAGGAAGAGGCCACGGATTTAAAACCCCTGAGAAACATCTGCAGGTAGGTTGTGCACAATGTTGTACATGTAGTGTGTGAGACAAGCACGTGGTCGCTAAAGAAAAGCCCCATTAAGAGATAGTTACACTGCAGCACAATGTGTTCATGTTATTTGTAATATAATGTAATAAATGCAATGCTTGTATGAAGTGTGGGTGCAGTTACTCAGAAGACATGCCTGAACTGGACTGAAGCCACTGGAATGAAATGGTGATGCTGTTCCACACAAAGCTGAGTGTGGCTTTATTAGATGTGCAATGCAAGATCTGTGATTAATGGCACCATTGATTCATTCTACAGAGGCATGACAGCCAAACGTGGCCTCATCACCGACACATTCAAGGTAGTGAAGAAAGTGAGGAGAGGTGACAGGAGGGGAAAGAAACCTCCTTCACGCCCAGCCGCAGGTGAGGCCATATATGCGCGTGTTATTTTAAGTCGTGTGTTAATACGCTCTGACCCCAGCTTACCAACATGCTGGGATATGCGAAGAATCAAATTTCACTGTACTTGTATATGTATATGTGACAATAAAGAAAGAAGCTTTCATTAAAGAAAAGAAAGAAGCTTTCAGCTTTCATATGATTTTGCATCGCAATTTTCTAAATTCGACCAACTTCGCTTTAATGTGGGGTTACTAGTTATGTTATTACCATGTCATACCCTTTTAGATGCAGAACCTCCTTGCCTGAGTGAGAGAGACATTGAGCTGCAGGAGTTGAGGAAGTTTGACTTGGACTGGCAGTTCGGGCCATGTACAGGTAAGGGCATTTTCACACTTCCGCTTATTTATGAGAGTTTGGTACGTTGAGTTTTTTTTAATTTTTTCCCCAAACCAAGGTGCAGTCCACTGAACCGATCTCTGTTCACCTGAAAAACGGTGGCCTGGGGCTTTAAGTGAACTCGGGTTTGGATCGCAGGATGTGTGAAAGCGATCCGCTCCTGGGGTCGGGCATTACATTACGCAATTAGATACATTGTAGATACATGAGGTTTTGCAATACCAGGGAAAAATATGTTGTGGTCTGCAGAGGAGATTAAATGTCTTCTTGATATAAGGAACAAAGAAGGTATTTAAACGCAAGTGACTCCAACTCATTTACCAGTGTCAAGCCGAGTAAACGAGTTGTAAATAATACACTAAATAAATATTAATAAGAATAACAAAGTGATGTATCTGTCGTTTCCCATTATACAAAAACTGCATGCCCAGCTGAAGTGACGTATAAAATGGGCCAACATGGTCTCACCCTTGGAAATTTGTAACAATTCCCACAACTCAAGAACAAATACCAAGGTTAAAGATAGGGGCGGGGTTAGCGTTCATACTTTTTTCTTACGTCTTCAATCGTATGAAATCAACCTTGGTTCAAAACAGTTCAGTCGATCCACAGTTTGGATCGATTGTGTGAAAACAACCCTGCGATGATGACACCCAGAATCGACCCTGGGTACGGACTTGAGTATTTGGGCCAAGTGTGAAAATGTCCTAACAGAGCTAATTAAATTTTAACCCTTTAAAGTCCCAGCTTTTTTTTATTCAGTTATTGATCTAAAAGCTTATTATTCAGTAATTACTAGGAATTACTCAGTTAATACAGTGAAATTAATCAGAGCGTTAGCACAGAAGCCATGCAATACTAATTCACTAACGAGGAAGATTATTGGAAATTTGGGATTTTATTCTGTACCTCTTTACGTAAACTAAGACTAGATCTTAAATCGGGCCTGCAATTTTGGTCAGATACCAAATACAGCCCGAGGACTTTCTGGCCGAGTCCGACCCGACCTGAACCGTAGCACCACGTTTTGAGTCAGAAACTGACCCGAGCCCGACAAAATTCTGTTCGAAACTGACCTGAACCGGCCCATCATCAGCCAAAGTGCCAAATTAAACATGACAGGATAGCGCCGGTTAAATTACAGTAATAGGCATCATTAGATAATGGATTAATAAAATTTAAAAATAGTAAAAAAAAACATGTATAAATTCTGCTTTAACAAATGTATTCATCAGGCAATGCTTTCGAATAACATCCCAAACGTTTTTAAACTGTCCTGTATCGATTCGCTCTTTTATTTCCAGCGGATCCATTTTCTCACAAGCTGGGGCCTCGTGGACCTCAGTGCTAAATTCTGTCAACAAAACGATTGGGTGACTCCAGCATGCCCGATTAAAATCTGTTTTAAGGTGATGAAAGTAGGGAGGAAGAATAAAGTAAGGAGAAAAACAAAAGCAGGGGGAGATGCAGGGTGAAATCTGTTTAAAGATGGGGTCGGGCTGTGAGAACCCGAACGTATATTTGGGAAATGACAAATATTTCAAGCTCTAACTAACTCATCTCTTTTCTTGCATTTTGTGCATGTGTGTGTAGGGATCAGTCGATTGCAGAGGTGGGAGAGGGCAGCTCTACACGGCCTGAACCCCCCACAGGAGATACAAGACATGCTACTGAAGGAGAGCATGGACCCAGACTACACACACAGGTGCTATGAACAACCACTAACACTTGTTCATTCCACATGCTGACATGTCCACACACACACATGCTTATAACGCATGTATACTTGGTATGTCTATAAATCTGACTGACATTTTGATGTTTACTGTGTCCTGTGTTTCAGCCTCTGGCATGACTATCCCTTGTGAAGAAACATGAGTGAAGAAAGATACTGCTAAGGAAAAGAGAAGATAGTGAGAGTGAATGATTATCATGGTTATTTGATTGTTCATGTTTGCGTGTGACTATTTGTTGAACCTGCTAAAATTTTACACTACATTTTTATTAAGCACTGTTTTATTAAACGCTGCTTTGTCTTAACTTTTTTTGTCTTTAATGTTATTTCCAATTAGGGTCTGTGCACTTCTCTGAAATGGGTTGTGTTCTTATTAGGCAAGTGATGCAGCATACTGTCGGGCATCTGCATAGTCATGTGGCAGAGTCAGCCATTCACCACTGACTGTGCTAAAACACGTTTTATTGCTGTGCAGCCTGTAGTAGAAAAAGATGTGTGCATCCACATACAGTAAACACAGAAAGAGGGCCATTTAGAGATTAAACCAACTCGAACTCACACATGCACAAACACACAATACTTTGATACATAGATATAATTTGACAAAATATTCTCAAAAGACACATTGATGATTTTTTGTAGCAGTATTGTTTGATGGTATGTGTACATTTATTCATAAACAGTTTCTCACATACCTCAGGAATGTTCTTACTCCACTAAGAACCAAGTACGAAGGCTTTTGGTTTCCTTTATGTACAGATAAGGACAATGTAAACAACATTATTAAAGCATTACACTGGGTTTCCTTAAATTACAGCCTGTTGGTTCTTAAATCTCGAGCTCTGTCTATGAATTTGATGGTGTTACATACCTTACAAAATCGTGGCAGACGCTTTGTGGTCACGGAATGTTTGCCTGGAAAAATACCATCCTAAAATATTTCACTCCCCAGATTCAGTCTGGAATTAATCCAGCAATGCTCTATTTCTCAAGCCATCTTTAGCCGGACCAATCAGCGTGGGCTACGGGGTGGTCTACGATGACAGCTAAATATGCTGTCATTATGGAAAAAAGAGAAAAAGAAAGAATTAAAGAACAGAAGAAAGATTTCTTTCAACAGTAAGGTTGTGAGGGAGGGTCATGGTCAGATAAATATAGGCTAATATCTATACAAGAAGGAATTCACTAGAGGGTAAGATGGTAATTAGCAACATCTATAAGGACAGATAATTATGGTTGCTTAATTGGGTCAGATTGGCCTTGAGGCATCACTTCATACCACCACTACGTTTAGACCTGGCTGACAATACTGCATTTCTGCCAATGACGCACAGGACCATGTGGTTTATATAATGATGAATACACACACACTGACAGATTACAGGGTTGAAGAAGAAGGGTTTGTTAGCTTGACTTTACAGGCACACATGCCACAGTCTTCCAGAACAATGCTGCTGGACATTGGTGCCCAGATTAAAAAAAAAAAAAAAAAAAACAACAACAATTTTTACTGTACTGGATTAGAATTGTGTACTTGTGGTGACAGAATAAAATATGGGATGATTTCTATTGATTGAGCACAGCTTATATATATATTTTCTTTAGGGTTTAGTATTCATTTCGGGATGGATTTGATTTCTTATGATGGATTTTTGTGAGTGTCGCGTCCAATCTGGCAACCCTCCTGTCAGACGTGCAGCTTGATATTCAGCTGGAAGGCCATTCATTGGCTCTAAAATGTCCTAGTTAAAATGGACATCGTTTGTGAATATTCCGTGCACAAATCAATAGGTTTAACAGCTAACAGTGGCA
Source organism: Olivaichthys viedmensis (assembly GCA_028565825.1). NCBI lineage: Eukaryota > Metazoa > Chordata > Actinopteri > Siluriformes > Diplomystidae > Olivaichthys > Olivaichthys viedmensis. Next base: position 20,331,201 of record JAOUQW010000038.1, on the reverse strand, counting down.
CAGCACGGAGGCCGGCTAAACCGAGGAGATCCGTTCGGGGTAAAACAAAAAACACAAAAAACAAAAACCCGAATCCCTGCCCTCCAGCCGCAAAAGAATCGGGAGGCGGGATTAACGCGCAAGCGAGGAACGCGATTGGTCCGTTCGATTTATTACGGGCTGACATCCCGCTTGCTGATTGGGCAATCGATCCTGCGACAGAAGGCGATGTTAATAATGTCATTCTGTGGCCTGGTACGAAATAAAGCGCTGCTTATTTAGAGAAGGGGGTCGAGAGAAACGCGGAAAGCGGGGGATTAAAAGCGCACGCCTCTGTTTGGACAGACTTACATGAAAATTAGGAAAGTAGCACTGACCAAGCCTCACCTGGAAGACATGTCGGGGATCTAACTGCGCCTGTGGATGCCCTAAATTTTTTTGACGGATCATGCAGAATTATTATCTGGGGAAATAACAGCAGCTAATAAAAAAAAAAAAAAAAAAAAAAAAAAAAAAAGATAATTTTTATTTATTTATTTTTCTTTTTTCCCTGGACCGCCGCTGCGTTAGGAGCCAACTATCGACAGTTAGCTGGATTGTTATCCTCTACGGTCGTCTTGTTTGTTTTTATTTCTCAGCCTATTTTAATAGTGGTGTAACGCGCGCGCGCGTCGTGCTGCACGAGACGTGATCATACACTGAAGTGGTGAGTGCACGCTCGCATGCAGAGCTAGCTCGCGCCGCTGCTCATCATCATGCACGCACGGCCAAAGTATTAACCCGCTGCTCATCATACAGCGTTCATTAGCATTAGCGGCGCAAGTCGAGTCGCTCATTAAAGGTCCCGGCACGATAAACAAAACCCGCGTCTGTCGCATGTCAGGGTGGGAGAGAGAGAGAGAGAGAGAAAAAAAAAAAAAGATATATATAACATTTCCGTTTTTCAGAGTCATGCGACGGTGTGATGCGACGCTTAGCTAGCCGGTTAGCGCACTGTACAGCATCCTTCATGGCTGGGATTCAATTCACCCGATATGCGTGTCATGTTTATGTTCATGTAAAGCTCGAGAACATCCAGTTTTTTGCAGCTGGTTTAGCTCAACGTGTGCAACGTTAAATCCGCTTTTGGGGTAACAGGTGCACTACAGGAGGAGGAGACCGTAGTGAACAGACCAAGGGCACTTCACTGACTTCACCTGTGTGCTCCACTTATAATGAGGTTATAGCTGTATAATTAGAGCGCCACATCAAAATATCCCGAATTGAATGAACGCATGTGTTGTTTTATTTATATATATATATATATTTATGAACACTATGTTTATATACACTCAGTGCTCAGCACCATATAGGTCACTTTGTGTGGCCATTTGGTTTGAAACAAAAGGATGGTCTCTGACTTTTGCACACTTCTGTAATTCAACACTGTAAGATTGAACACTGTAAGACTGAACACTGTAGGATTCAACACTAAGATTCAACACTGTAAGATTGAACACTAAGATTCAACACTGTAAGATTCAACACTAAGATTCAACACTGTAAGATTCAACACTGTAAGATTCAACACTGTAGGATTGAACACTGTAGGATTCAACACTGTAAGATTCAACACTAAGATTGAACACTGTAGGATTGAACATTGTAGGATTCAACACTGTAAGATTCAACACTAAGATTCAACACTAAGATTCAACACTGTAAGATTGAACACTGTAGGATTGAACATTGTAGGATTCAACACTGTAAGATTCAACACTAAGATTGAACACTGTAAGATTCAACACTGTAAGATTCAACACTGTAAGATTGAACACTGTAGGATTGAACACTGTAAGATTCAACACTGTAGGATTTAACACTGTAAGATTCAACACTAAGATTGAACACTAGGATTGAACATTGTAGGATTCAACACTAAGATTCAACACTGTAGGATTGAACACTGTAAGATTGAACACTGTAGGATTGAACACTAAGATTGAACACTGTAGGATTCAACACTGTAAGATTCAACACTAAGATTGAACACTGTAAGATTCAACACTGTAGGATTCAACACTGTAGGATTCAACACTAAGATTCAACACTGTAGAATTCAACACTGTAAGATTGAACACTGTAGGATTCAACACTGTAGCATTCAACACTGTAGGATTCAACACTGTAAGATTCAACACTAAGATTGAACACTGTAGGATTCAACACTGTAAGATTCAACACTAAGATTGAACACTGCAGGATTCAACACTAAGATTGAACACTGTAGGATTCAACACTGTAGGATTCAACACTAAGATTCAACACTGTAGAATTCAACACTAAGATTGAACACTGTAGGATTCAACACTGTAGCATTCAACACTGTAAGATTGAACACTGTAGGATTCAACACTGTAAGATTCAACACTAAGATTGAACACTGTAGGATTCAACACTGTAAGATTGAACACTGTAAAATTGAACACTGTAAGATTCAACACTGTAGGATTCAACACTGTAAGATTTAACACTAAGATTGAACACTGTAGGATTCAACACTGTAAGATTCAACACTAAGATTGAACACTGTAGGATTGAACACTGTAAGATTGAACACTGTAGGATTGAACACTAAGATTGAACACTGTAGGATTGAACACTGTAAGATTGAACACTGTAGGATTCAACACTGTAGGATTGAACACTGTAGGATTGAACACTAAGATTGAACACTGTAGGATTGAACACTGTAGGATTGAACACTGTAAGATTGAACACTGTAAGATTGAACACTGTAGGATTCAACACTGTAGGATTGAACACTAAGATTGAACACTGTAGGATTGAACACTAAGATTGAACACTGTAGGATTCAACACTAAGATTGAACACTGTAGGATTGAACACTGTAAGATTGAACACTAGGATTCAACACTGTAAGATTCAACACTGTAGGATTAAACACTGTAAGATTCAACACTAGGATTGAACACTGTAGGATTGAACACTGTAAGATTGAACACTGTAGGATTGAACACTGTAAGATTGAACACTGTAGGATTGAACACTGTAGGATTGAACACTAAGATTTAACGCTGTAAGATTGAACACTGTAGGATTGAACACTGTAAGATTGAACACTGTAGGTGTTACTTCAGGCCTGGGGGTTTTGCCGTGCGTGTAGCGGTACAGCGTTTCACTGTAAACCGTCTCCTCAGCGTAAAGGAAATGCATAGCACATGTGCAGTGAGGAATAACGCTTCTCCCACAGGGATGGACAATGCCCATACTAAGACGGTCGAGGAGGTGTTGGGGTACTTTGGAGTGAACGAGTCCACGGGTTTGAGCAGCGAGCAACTGAGGAAGAACCGCGAGCGATGGGGTCCCAACGGTACATCATTATACAAACAACATATTAATAACACACTATAGTTAAATGCACATACAATCATATCGTCGCTGTCCAGAGAATAACATGTATCTCCACTTTTTGCGTTTTTTTAAAACTTTTTATCATATATGGAATGTGGGCAAAAACCTCCGTCTACCCCACAGCAGTTATCATCTAAACGACCAATGAAAAGCTGATAAATCACACCGTGAATTTCAGATTTATTGTGTATGATTAATGATATGAAAAAGTGTTTTTTCGTGTTCCTGAAAATTTGGAATTTTGGAGATACATGTTTTTCATTGGACATATGACGATATGGTGAAACCCATTCCCAGATTTATCCTTGAGAGCCACAGACACTAGAGAGGGATTCAGTTTTTATGCTCTGCTATAAAAAATCATCAAGAGCCTCTGCACATGAAAGAAAAACGTGTTAGTTCAACACTGGAGATTTTAAAGTATATGCAAATACACACTGTAAGAGTTATAGTGTGTTCTCATCATATCATATATAAATTATGATAATTACTACGGTTTGTGTGTGTAAATACACATCAACTTGATAACACCCGCAAAAAACATGCAAGCTGATTAACTAACAGGGTCCACGGCGGATTGTGTCTGTGCGTGCGTGACGATGCAATTTACAGCGTTTCTACTTTTACAGTTCAAAATACAGGAAGGAGTCCATACAAATAGATTAATTTAGTCTGAAAGTCACTCAGAGAACGGCGATTGCGTTTGTAAATTAATACCACAGATAGACATTAATTATGAAGGCATTAATTAGTATTAATTTTTCAGAAGCTAGTTTCTGGCATTTGAAGAAATAAAACGGTTCTTTTATTAAAGTTTCTCATAATTATGCCTCAATATCTCAAATATTCTCAAAATTACTTAATATTACCACGGTAAAGTTGGTTTTATATTAGATATTCTCCACACATCCAATGGCAATAACATTTAAAGGTTGTCTTCACATATACTGTACAAACAGAACACACACTCATGTCTACATTCTTTCATTTTGCGTTCATTGTATTTTGAACAGTTTTTGACGCGTTTCTCCGTCTTTAATTTGCGCTACACTTGACACGTTATTAGACATACTGTACATGTGGCAAGTTTCACTTTACTCTTGTGGGAGTCTCTTTGAGGTCTGAGCCTGCCATGAGAACAAGAAGTGCACAGAAAAACCTCATTAAAATATTTTCTCCTCCCCATTATTTTGCACATGAGATAATTTACACAATTATTCTTTGTAAATCACTTGTTACAGGCCTGCTAACTGCACGCGCAATTTATCAATTTATTTGGAATCTTAGTAAACCAGAGATTTGACTCGAAGCTGTTCAACTCCTTGGACATTAGTTGTTTCTATTGCAACACACATAGAGCCAAACTGGATACACTGACTGCTATGGTAGCAAGCGATTAGCTAAACCATATTTTAACATCTTTCTGCTTTAAGTTTTCGGTTGTGTTTGTTTATAAAGCGACATCACAGACTGTCAAGTCGCAGCTTTTGCAGACTTCCGAAAATCCAACTGGTAATTATGAGCTTGACAAAGACGTGAACAATTTTTACAAGACGAAAACTTGTTAGTACCGTAATTCCGACATGACATTAAGATACTATAAATTCAACACCAGCGATTTTTCTCTCTGTGATGTAGCGTAATAACTGTTTAAAAACTTTCCTGTAACAAAACAATATTATAATCAGAAAACAACAACAACAACAACAACAACAGCAAAATTTAATTAACGTGCACTTCGGCAAATGCAAATATTACAGCGGGCCTCCTGTTAATCTCCAGTTTTACTTCCTGTTTCCAGCTTTCTGTTTTCTACTTCCTGATTTCTGGTCCTCCTTTGTCCTGAACTCTCCCCTAATCAATGTTTCCACCTGTCTCTTGTTTTTGGTCTCGCTTTTTCTTTTTTGTTCGTCTTTCCCTCTTATCAGCCTGTGTATTTGTACCCCTCTATTTGTATTTGTGTTGTGAGGTCTTGCATGTTTGATACTGTGATTCTAACATATGCATTCTAGATTCTAGTTTTCCTTAGATATTGCTTTCATGACTCTTTCTGCCTGTTTGGATTGCGATAATAGATTTTTCCTTCGATGATGTCTGTCTATGTTTTGACCCCAGTACTGAAATGTCAAATACAAAAAAATACATATTTTAAAAGAATCTCTGATGATAGATGCTAGGGATTTACTACAGAATATGATTTTCAAATGTCTTTCATGCAGTATTGGGCAGAATAGTCTCAAGATAGGTCTAACTGGCTTAAGATCATTGTCTGGTATATGCCAGATTTGGTATATGCCAGTTGTAACAGTGATGTGGTCATAATTTCATATGATTCAAAATTAAAGGTAGTATTGTTTTGTCACTTTATTTGTTTCAATCCCTACAACGGTTGGGCATTTTCAGGTACAAGGGGGTTTTAAAAGGAAAGGGTCATATGACCGTGAATAGCACACACCAGATAACACTATACCATGTTCTACAATTGAAAATCCAGTCTGTCCAGTTAACCCTTGTGTTGTCTTAAGGGTCAAAAATGACCTGCCACTGTGTTTAACAGCAGAGAAAACCCCCTAAATGATATTTTTTCAACTTGAAATTTGGTGACTCTTCTTAGAGT
>JAOUQW010000038.1:20282393-20292590 GCA_028565825.1 Olivaichthys viedmensis | reverse complement strand
TGAGCGGCAGTTCTGCGGATCTTGTTGATGAGAGAGGTCAACGGAGAATGGCCAGACTGGTTCGAGCTGACAGAAAATATATATATACATATATGTATGTGTGTGTGTGTGTGTGTGTGTGTATATGTATGTATATATATATATATATATATGTATGTAGACACACACTCTAATATACACAAACACACATTTTTGTGTGCTCTGCATTTTTCCAGTGTGTGTTTTTAATAAAAACATTTTAACCTTCTGTGTTCTTTAATTAGTAATTTAACTTTAGTTTAATTTAATCCAGTAAACACAGCGAGTTGAGTAAACAAACCGACGTCGGCACTAATGGGATCAATACACACTGAGTCATGAGGGTCTGACCTGGAGAGTCTGAGCCAAACACACACACACAGTGGTTTTAGCTGATTAGTGTCGTTGAGGTTACACCTGATTACAGAATTGAGCGACAGCCCCATCACGAGTTTCAAGCTCTTGTAACAGGAAATTGATACTGGGCTGCGTCCCAAACGCCAGCCTGTGATATAAGTGCGCTTATTACAATTTATTCTAATGAGGAACAGATTCTGTGTTGTTGTTTAGGATGAAGCCTTTTTTCTAGTGAGCTTTTGTAGTGAGCTTTTGTAGTGAGTTTGCTCCACTCAGTGTTTCATCTGTTTTATTATTTATGATCTCTCCGGACTCGAGTGCTGTTCATTTGTGTTTACTTTTGTCTTTGTTTTTTTAAATATAAACATTTCAGTACTGATTGAGACACACGAGGACAAATTGTCCTGTTTTCCTTAAGAGCTCTTAACATAATGAGTAGAATTAACATCAAAGAAACACACACACACACAATGATGGTTCAGTAAGGATCCTTTAAGGTGTCTTTTAGGTCCACCCATTAAAGTGATTTTAGGCCCAACCATGAAACCACTCGTGATTTTAGTGTCTCACTCACTCCATCGTCATGGTCACACACATTACTCACCATTTTCCTGGAACTGATCATTTTATTTATGCGTAATTTGCTGGATTTAGAGTGTAATTGAGCTTTTATATCCTGTAGAGCAGGAATAATTTTTATCTGATTGAGTCATATGTAAAATTTATTTGTGGGTGTTTAAACTCCACTGCTTTTATTTATTTACAATACTCCTGTTTATTTACTTTATTTGATTTCTATTCATTATTTCATTCATTAATTCTTGTTCAAATACAGGCCTATCCTGTATTATAACACTAATTATAGTTAAAATTATTATTTAACTCTATATAAAATAAATCAGAGTTATGTGTGAGTATAGCTATGTTTTAAGCTAAAGCTGATGGGCAGTGCTATAGCTATACCTCTCCACCTTGCTGCACAAGCTTTAAGTTATTATTTTTCCTGGAACACTTTCCAGAAGCTTTGTTCAATTCTATTCAATTCAGTTTTTTTTGTGTCGCGCTTTTAACAATAGACATTGTCACAAAGCAGCTTTACAGATCTAGATCCCTAATGAACAAGCCAGAGGCGACAGTGGCCTCTGAGATGACATGAGGAAGAAACCTTGAGAGGAACCAGCCTCAAAAGAGAACCCATCCTCTTCTGGGTAACACCTGATAGTGAGATTATAAACGTTTTAGGATCTGTCACTGGCATCACATCAGGCAGCAGGAGTTCGACAGACACAGAGAACGGATAATTAGGTATGATAAGAGCATACAGTGGCTGAAAAGGATGCACAATGTGATCAGAGTGCAAGCGGGGACTCGGGCAGGTCTAGTTATGACTGCACGCGCGCGGTTGTGAGTGGGACATAGCATGGCGGTCGCCATGGCCGCCACTCGTTTATGTAGATGTTTAGTTGTCCCTGTCACGTGAGTTATGGTAAATGTTACCAGCTGTTCCTCGTCTGTCTCCCCTTGATTACTAAGTGTTTAAATACCCGCTTGTTTCCGTCCTGTGTTGTCTTTCGATGTTTGTGCGTTATCACGCCTGTCGCAGCGTGTGTGTTTTCTGTGTGTAAACCCGGTCTTTGTTGTTAGTTAATAAATATGTATAACACTAAGAAAAGCCTCGCGCTTGTGTCCTGTTCCCGCCGCTACGCAGCCGTGACATTTGAGGTCGCAATGGCTAATTTGTGTAGAAACCAGATTTTAGAGTTACAAGGGACTATGGGAGAAGCCAACGTCCAGCTTTATTATTGGTCAAGCAATCTTCAAACTCTATTCTGGTTTCCGAGAACTGTCTGACTGGTCAAGTGTTATAGTCACTTCCCTTTCTCTTTTTTGTCAGCGCTGATCTTTTTCGGCTGTACCCATTCCCGGCTTATATCTGTCATTAAATAATAAACTTGTACAACTAGAACGCATGTAGTACCACATTACGGCATGTAACAGTGGCATAACATGAGGACCTAGGAGTAGATATTACAGACTATTGCGATTCAAAGTACTGCACAGATTTCACCTCTCCAAATCAAAGCTCTAGGGATGATTCCATCGATTGATTCGGCCTGTGACTGATGTAGACAAACGCCAGCTTCATTAGCGCGCATATTCTGGAGTTGCCCAAACACTGGCACTTATTGACTCCACGTCTTTCAGTCCCTAAATGATATTTTGATCCAGTCCCAGTCCTACCTATTTTTGGACCCACAATGTATTGCTGTTAATAATATGGTTGCATCTGTTCCATAGATATTACTTGCTGTTCTATCACTTAGTTTTTTCTATAGATATTAGAGTACTTATGTATTTTCTATAGAACCCCAAAGTTTTATACATATTTTTGGATTTATTACTGCGCATTATGTCTCACCCCAGTCCCCACCCCATCCTTTCCCCCCTCAATCCTCATTTATTACAAATTGTAGCGTTGATGGCTACAGTGGATATAGCTGAAAAGTATCATATTTCTAGATATCGAATTGTAGATGTCACTGGAAAAAGATATTCTCACAAACCTTTACCTCAGAAAGTTCAGTCGAAGTTTAGTTTTTTACATAGCATTAAAAAAACTGCTTAATGAAATATTGAGAAGGAGAAATGCACTCGTGTGTATATGTGAACAGGTGGGTCTGTTTTTTTTTGCGAAAATACACACATGTACACATAGAAGAGAGATGCAGTAATAGAGAGACATTTTCACAGATTCACAGATAGACACAGACGTCACCTGCACTTTACTGATATAGATCTTATATGTTTCCCTATGCAATAACTGTGTCATGCTGGTTGCAGCAATGTTAGAAATCTAATGATATCAGTGACAGGCAAGATTACAGCTAACTGCCGCATCTCTCTGTCCCTGTCTGTATTTCTCTGTCTGCTTGAAAAGGTAATGTTTATCATTTTCATTTACATTTACAGCATTTAGCAGACGCCCTTATCCAGAGCGACTTAGAGAAGTGCTTTGTTTTGTAGTCTCCATCGAAAAACATGTTTGTTTGGGTTTTTTTTTTTTTGTGTAGATTTTAAGTGCTTTTAAGTGTTTAAGTGCTTAAATGTTTAGTGAAGTGGTGGGTCTTCAGTCTTTTTAAGACATCCAGTGACTGAGTTGTTCAGACAGCCAGGGGAAGTTCATTCCACCACCTGCGTGCCAGTACAGAGAAGTACAGAAAAGAGTTATCAGTAATGAACACAGTGAAGTATTTAGTATCAAGTTAATGTTAATGGGTGAACATTTTTGTTAAATACAACACAACAAACAGGCATTATATTATTATAATGACAATCATTTTCTGATTCTGCATTTTAGGTATCAGGATTATATCCGGATATGGATTATCCACATAAAAATGAAAGTGTAAATGCATCCAAGACGCATTTGAAACAGATTTAAATCTGATCGCTCAAACCACTTCACGAGGTCTGAGACACATTTTAGCCACATGTTGTACAAGTGTAAATGCATCTGTCTCTCCAAGTCACATTTGACAACCAAAAACCCCTCCTAAGCGATGACGCACATACTCCATGAACGCCCAGGTTTGTGCCTTTAAAAACGTTAGCAAGATTAAAAGCAGCACGAAAAATCATCATTTTGGGAGACTTTAACCATACCAACCTGAGTACTGAGCTGCCAAACTACAAACAGTTCATCAACCGCCCAACCAGAGATGGGAAGACTCTAGATCACTGCTACAGCACCATCAAGGATGCATACAAGACGACCAGCCGTGCTCTACTTGGAAACTCTGATCACTCTCTCATTCATCTCATCCCCGAATACAGGCAAAAATGTAAAACTCTCAAGCTAGAGGCAAAATCGGTTAGAACATGGTCGGCTGACGCTATAGAAGATTTAAGGTCCTGCCTAGACAGCACTGATTGGGACATTTTCAAATCTACCACCAATAACATAGATGACTACGCTGACGCAGTAACCTCCTACATAAGCTTCTGTGAGGAAACATGCATCCTAACAAGGACTGTTTACAAATATAGCAACAATAAACCTTGGTTCTCCACTAGCCTGGCAAAACTGTGGCCTGCAAAGGAAGAAGCCTACAGGAGTGGTGACATACAAAAGGGCCAAGTATGCACTTAACAAGGGAGTCAAAGCTCCCAAACTGGAACAACAGTTCTCATCAAACGACTGTTCTTCTGTCTGTAAGGGACTCCAGACTATTACAAACTACAAACCCAAATCCTCCAATGCTGCAGCAGACTCTTTACTTCCAAATCAGCTAAACACCTACTCAAGATTTGAAAGACAAAGGATTTCCACCTCTGCCCCCATCCCCCAGCCTATTCACAGTCAACCTGGGACACCTCTACCAGCTCTCACTTTCTGTGAGATTGCAACCCCTCCTCCCACCCCCGCTCCTTTTACCATCACAGAACATCAGGTCAGCAGAATACTGAGAAAACAGAAGATGAGAAAGGCACCCAGCCTCGACCGTTTCTCACTTGCACTCAGGTACTGTGCTGATTAGCTCTCCCCAACACTCACTAATTTATTCAATCAGTCCCTAGCTCAGTGCATTGTGCCTGCTTGTTTGAAAACTTCCATCATTACACCGGTTGCCAAGAAACAGACAACCTCGTGCTTAAATGATTACAGACCAATTGTCCTAACCTCTGTAATCATGAAGTGCTTTGAAAGACTTATTCTGCACTACCTCAAAACCATGACTGATGCCCTTCAGGACCCCCTCCAGTTTGCATACAGCGCTAACAAGTCTGTAGATGATGCCATCAATTTGGCTCTGCACTACACCCTGCAGCATGTGGACAGCTCTCACACTTACGCCCGCATTCTGTTTGTGGACTTCAGCTCTGCGTTCAACACCATCATCCCAGGCGTACTCTTGGATAAACTGAGGCAGCTAAATGCATCTCCATCTATCTGCCACTGGAAACAGTACGTCAGGGTGGGTGAACACATCTCAGACCCCCAGCTGCACTCCACAAGGCTGTGTGCTCTTTCCCTTGCACTACTCACTGTACACTAATGACTGCATTTCTACTAGTGACTCTGTCAAACTCATCAAGTTTGAAGATGACACCACTCTGGTGGGTCTCATTTCAAATAATGACGAGTCCACATACCGGAAATAAGTAAGTCGTCTGGTGTCGTGGTGTGAAGCTAACAACTTGGAGCTGAACACTCAGAAAACTGTGGAGATGATCATTGATTTCAGAAGAAAGTGTTTGACACCCCTTACCGTGGAAATTTATGGTTCAGTGGTCAGCAGATCGGAGTCACAAGTTCCTGGGCACCACCATCCAGCAGGATCTCAAATGGAACAGAAACATCAACACGATCCCCAAGAAGGCCCTGCAGCGCTTGTACTTTCTGCGACAGTTGAAGAAGTGTAAGCTGCCACAGAAGCTGCTGGTCCTATTTTACACGGCCACCATTGAATCAAATCATCACATCTTCCATCTCCGTCTGGTTCAGCGCTGCAACTTCACACTGTGAGCGTAAGCTACAGAGCATTGTGCGAAGTGCAGAGAAGATCATTGGCTGCCAGCTCGCGCCCCTCACAGACCTGCATGCATCTAGAGTGAGGAAGCGGGCAGGAAAAATCATGGCCGATCCCTCACACCCCTGCCACCCTCTCTTCCAGCGTTTCCCCTTCCTCTCTTCCAGCGTTTCCCTTCACAACGGAAACCAAGAATAAGAGCCCTGAAGTCCCGCACCAGCCGTCACCTGCACAGCTTCTTTCCCCAGGCCATAATCCTCTTAAACAAGGACCCGTCCCACATCCCCCCTCTCTGATAAGTAGCACATGTGCACTTTACTGCATACAACAATAACAATCTAAGTGTAACTACACAAAACACTCACTGCTCAGATATTGAACTGCACATTTTGCACCACTGTATTGTTGCATTGTTGTATTGTAATTATGGCATATTGTTACTGCATTTTTTTTGCACTGTTTTGTATTGTAATTGTATTGTTATACTGTATTGTACTGTTGTATTTAATGTATGGGACACCACGCCAAGAGAAATTCCTTGTACATCTGTACTTGGCGAATAAAATAATTCTGATTCTGATATCCCAATGGTGAAGCACGATGGTGGCAGATGTTTTTCAGCATCAGGGACTGGGAGGCTTGTCAGGATAGACGGAAAGATGAATAGAGCAAAGTATAGATGCATCCCTGAGATGAAAACCTCCTCAAGGGCGCTCAGGACCTCATATTGGGGCGAAGGTTCACCCTCCAACACGACAATGACCCGAAACACACAGCTAAGACAATGCAGGCGACACTCCCCATACAGTCAGCAGAGCTTGAGAGGTCCTGCAGAGAGGAATAGAAGAAGATCCCCAAATCCAGTTGAACCAAGCTTGTAGCATCCAACCCAAGAAGACTTAAGGCTGTAATCGCTGCCGAGGTGCTTCCACAAAGTACTGAATAAAGCGTCGGAATACTTGTGTAATATGTTTTCAGTTTTTCATTAAAAAAAAAACAACAACTTGAAAACCTTTTTATGCTTTTTCATTATAAAGTTGTTGTTTTTTTTGCAGATGAGAAAATTTAATCCATTTTAGTGTAAAGCTGTAATGTAACAAAATGAGGAAAATGTGAAGGGGTCTGAATACTTTATGACTGCACTGTACTTTACCTAGTTCCAAACACTGGGTTTCTCTCTCTTTCTGACACACACAAATATTGTAGGATATGTAGGCTGTGATTTCTCATTTTACGAGAAAATTGTATTATAGGAAGAGGAGAGTCTTTTGGGCTGAATTAAACACAGCTGTGCCTCTCAAATGTTGTGATGCTACAGACCGTTTCAACACTGGAAGTCTCTGAGCGTCTCCTACTGGCCGTGGACTGTTCAGGTCTGAAACTAGAAAACAGCTCGGTGGTTAAGGTTTTGCTGTAGTCACTGGAATGTGACTTCAGTTTGTGAGTTCAACTTCCATGACTGCCAGATAGCCACTGAACAAGAGGCTTAAAAGAATACTCCAACTGTGTTCCAGCTGTTATCCACTGAACCTGCAATGTCTGGGCAATTACAACAAACAAGAATTTCCACACGTTACCCTGTACTGAGAAAAGAAAAGAAAACCCGTTGATTAAAAACACACTTATTATGGAATCCCAAGGGCAGATGTTGAATTCAGTCAATAAACAATTCAAATATGTGACTATATACAGTCAGCTCCAGAAATATTGCCACCTTTGGTGAAGATGGGTAAAAAAGGCTATGAAAAAATGTCTTTGCGGTTAATTAGCTTAATCTCACACTGAAAATATGAGAGAGATCTAATTCTGTATTGAGGAGTGGTCTCAAATTCCTTTTTCTGTATTCTTCAATCTCATCAAGCCTTATAGGAGAAGACTCAGTGCTGTTATATTGGCAAAGGGAGATTGCACAAAATACTAAATGCAGGGGTGCCAATAATTGTGACACATGTGGTTTTGTTAAAAAAATATTTTTGTTTTCTATTTTCTTAGAATAAATTTACTTCAATGAAAGGTTAGATTTCTCTCGTATTTTCAGTGTGAGATTAAGCTAATTAACCACAAAGACATTTTTTCATAAACTTTTTACTCATCTTTACCAAGGGTGCCAATAATTCTGTAGCTGACTGTATATTGAATTCAAAATTATAACTGTTACGATGAAGAGACAGTCTAACCAAATACTGGAGGAATACATTAATTAATTAATTAATCTTCATTAACTGCTTGGTCCTGGTCAGGGTCACAGTGGATGTGGACCCTATCTTAGGAACACTGGGCACAAGGCTGGAGGAATACAGTTAAATGTAAATCAGGTTACTTACACTTTGCTGAATGTTTTGTGGTATTTGAAACTGATTAGGTTGGTGACGCATAATCACAGATTCTGCCCTATGATAAAATAGTCCCATTTCTGAAAGGATAAATTATACAGATTTGGAGCTTAATTTATCAATACATTTGATGGAGGAATTCAGAAAAGTGTTCTACAAAAAGTATGTGTTTCGCATAAATGTTCATTGACGGCCCCAACTTCTCTTAGACTTACATTATGACTGAGTTTCAAGTAAACAGGTTTTTTATTGTTTTGTCAGTAACACGTACAATGCGGTACAAATGCAATAGATAGTGATTAGGTTGAAAAACTCTGGAGCATTGCTTTAACCCTCAACTGCTCACTTTTATATAGCTCCCTTATAAGTCGCTTTTTCGATAAAACCATTTGTCAAATGAATAAATCGGAATCATATCTTGTTTCCTCAGCTCCCCAACATGTTTGGAAATGTGCGTTCCACCATCCTTTCACTTATGATTGGTTCCTATGCTTCCTCTGCAGTTACCTTTCCAGGAGTCAAGGTAGGACACGAAGCACTAACCTGCACAACATTAGCCATCGTAAATGGACAAAACTTAAAGCTAATCAAACATAATTTATGCTCTGTGACTTCATAAACAAGTTGACAAGTTTGTACAACAGGACAGATTCTGTCTCAACTTTAATGTTAAAGATTTGTTATGGATCTCCATTGAACCCGGTTCTTTTCACCATTAATGGCATAGTACTAGACTAGGTTTGGAATCATTTGAGGCTTTGGCACTAAATTAAGCTCTCAAAAGGAGTGTGGTCTTCAAGAATGTGCTCCACAGCACTAGTTCACCAGGAAGGTTAAGCCTTGACTGTCTCGCACAATTTTTTTTTTTGAATTGCTAATGTTTGGTTCCTTTCTTTAGCTAATTTATGATCTAGGGGTGTCGTTCCGTGTGATCTTCTGGGTGTGGGCGGGCTTAGCCTGCCTTGTCTTCCTCAACTGCCTCGTTAATTGGCCTGTGGAGCCTTTTCCAGCCCCCGAGGAGATCGGCTACACGTCAGTATTATATTCAATACACTTATTTGTAATATACAGTGTATATGTCTTTGTAACGCTGACACAAAAAGAGCTAAAGAAAAATGATTGCACACTTTCTGAGCAACAGTGTCTTCTGAATGCTACAGAACATAAACATATGTTGATTCATTTGTAGAGTGTATAATAATGATTTTGCTGAGATCCTAGCAGCAAGGGGAAAAGTCTCTCCCATGTCTCTTCTGTCCATCTCATTTCTTCCTTGTTCTTTTTCTCTGACAGTAAGAAAGTGAAGCTGAGTGGTATAGTAATGGATCATAAGGCGACAGGAGATCGCTGCTACAGTCACGTAACCACTGTAGGGCAGGAAATGGCTAATAAACAGGTTTGTGATGAGTATACACAAAGCAATGGAGCAGCCGCACAGAGCCAGGGTGAGTTCTAAACGCCCATACACACACACACGCACATGCACACGCACACGCGCACACACACACACACACACACACACACACACTCACACAAACCTGCGAACACAGAAAACATACAGTTAAACATACATTTTGTGTTTTTGACATTCAAAGAGGCAATACGTGTGTTCAGGTACCCAGCCGTTCCGCCGCTCTGTGTGTTCAGCCATCTTCTTGTGGAGTTTGATCACTATGCCGATGACCCAGCTCCGCATCATCTTCTATATGGGAGCCATGAATAAAATGCTGGAGTTCCTGGTTACGCATGGTGACCCCAATGGTGAGCATCCCACACAGTCCAATTGATTCATGTGACTGATTTGTAGATTAGAAGTTGGCTCAGATATGGCTTAGTTCTACAAATTTACGGATAAATACACTACCGTTCAAAAGTTTGGAATCACCCGTCATATTTTATGAACAGTCATTATTCTATTCACTAAACTCTTATACAATGTAGTAGATCTAATATATCTA
>JAOUQW010000038.1:20238965-20259555 GCA_028565825.1 Olivaichthys viedmensis | reverse complement strand
TCCTCTTTAAAAAATAAAATAAAATTCTAAATTATTTATTGTTTTCTGGTTGACAGTCATCCAATTTCCAGACATTTCATTACCCACTACACCACTTTGCTTCTCCAGTTCTGATTGGTTAATGCACCGAAGTAGAATGGTCACGAGCCAATCACAGTGGTCCGAAATGGCAACCGCATGCCGTAAAGTCGCCTATTTAATTCCAACCAATTTTAAGACAACCCCTGGGGGGAAAAAATTGAACCATTTTTTTTTCTCTATACAGAACGTACAATTGATCATTTACACAGCTGTCACAAAGCAATCTTTTTCTTCTTTTTTAAGGCAGTCCAGTTATCTGCCAAACTCGAGTCACACCTCCTCATTAGTGGCAAGTCAGGAAGTCCAACCTCGAAATATGAGGGAATTGTACAAGCAAACAAAACTCTCCTCCCCCTCCTCCTCAGTGTCTCATCTAATCACACCTGCGGGTCAGCGTTCTCAAACTTTCCTGATGTATAAAAGTAAAGCACAGGTTTGGAGTCCTTCATTCCCTCCATCTTTTGTGTGTGCACTAATAAATGTCTGTTGCATTCAATACATTACACTTTCAACAGCGAAGTTGTACTTTGTAAAGCTCTACTCTGACCGAGTCAGTAGAGGCTCAGCTGTTGACACCAGATTGGTCGAAGTGGCTGCCCATCACTCAGACTGATATCTCGTAAGTGGTCCCTCCGACGCCCGTCACCTTCTTCACCCCGCCTCCAGGTTTGTGGGCGGGGCTCTGAGAAGACCCAACACTTGGATAGGCGTGTCCTGGCCGGGTGAAGACACCGACTGGATGAGAAGGGAAAGAGGGGTTCGAAGAAGGAGACTGAGGGAGAGGCGATTTGGGCTGCCCATTCGTCCGACTATAAGATTTCATCTGAATCTCGTCCCTAAATATATGGCAGAGAAAGAGAGAGCAATATTGATGTATTACTGCTAAATCACTGGATTTCCTTGCAAGCTAAAGTTTCCATGTCTACTGTACATGCAAAAAAAGAAAACGATGAATGCCTATGAGTGGGGGAAAAAAAGCAAGTTGTGTCTTCTTTTGTTGTGGCTATAAAATCCGTCACACAAATCAAAATTGTATCAAGATTCTGTCGCCTTTTCATCTCCTTACCTGAGAGAACAAAACCAATACGTTACAAAAACACACACATGCAAGCACAATGGTAACACTGCATGCAGGCACAATGGTTTGCTGAGCAAGCATTGACTAGAAAGAACCCAACAATGGCATGCCAAGCGTTTTATTATGCAACAAAAAGGTGGGAAGGGGGACAGAAAAGACCGAGAGAAAGCGAGAGGTCCACTCACGGGAGTCTGGGAGGAGGAGGAGGAGTAGGAGGAGGAGGAAGGAGGCAGCAGGAGGCAGCGCGGAGCGTTGAAAGGCTGAGGTTGTTACTCACTTGGGCGCCTGGATGCCCCCTGCCCCAGCCGAGGTGGAGGCAGAGGCTTTGCGCACCAGGCGGTACTGCATCTCAGCGGCTGCGGCACTCGAGTAGGACAGAGACTTGCCTAAAGGAACCGGCTGGCCTGAGCGCGGCGGGTGGGTTGAGGGGGGCAGTGGCGCGTCCGTGGAGCGTGTGCGGTATGGGTTCGAATCAGATAAGAGTGGAGGGCGGGAAAAGCGAGGGGGCCGATGCTGGTGGTGATGGTGGTGGTGGTGATGGTGCTGGCGGGGCTGCGCGTCGTGGAGCAGCCGGTTACGTTCTCGGTCGGGTTGTGGCGGGGAGGAGGTGGAGCCACGCAGGTAGGCGGTGCCACGGTGAGGTGAAGCAAGCAGGGCAGAGCTGGAGGCAGAGGGCTGGTGAAGCTCCTCCTCCCGCTGCTGGGCGATCTGTGCTGACAGGAAAGGGGAGGTGTAGCCAAGCGGGGGGTTGGCAGCTTCGAAATTCTGGCTTTCAGAAGGCGTGAGAAGGCTATCGTAGGACAAGCTGCCATTGTGAGGTGGAGGCGTCTGATTGGCTGAGCTCTTGTAGCTAGAGGCTTCAGAGGGCGGTGCATTGTGGGAGGTGGAGCGCACACTGGAGGAGCGAGAAGCGCCTCCAGAGAGCACAGTGGGGTCGGAGAAGGAGGGGTAAGAGCGCCCCCCGAAGGAATAGCCAGAGATTCCAGGGGTCGGTGGTGCCCCATGGCCTCCGGAGGGTCGCTCAGCACCCAAACGCTCTCCTCCTCCTCCATTGCGGCCATCCAGACTGGGCTCAGAGCGGAAACCCGGCTGCTGACTGGACTGGAGGAGAGAGGAGGAAGACTCCTTTAGACTGTCCCCACGACTCATCTAGAGAGAGCGAAAGCAAGAGAGAGCAAGTACGTGCGCGCGAGAGAGAGCGCGCACGCGTGAGAGAGTAGGTAGAGGTGTATAGAGAGGGCGCGAGAGAGGGCGCAGGCGCGAGAGAGTAGGTAGAGGTGGAGAGAGAGAGAGAGAGAGAGAGAGAACGCAATTAAAAACACAAGAAATTTAAAGTTTGGGAGGAGTAAGACAGTCGGGGAGGGAAAAATGAGCACTGACATTGGAAAAGTAGTTGTGGCATAAGCACTGGAGGGTGAAAAAGGACATCAATTACGCTAATGGTGTTTTTCCACCAAACGATGTGGCTCGCCACGGCTCGGCAACAAATCCTGGCCGAGCGTGTGTCGGTTTCCCATCGCATAACTCTACCCGTAAAAGTAGGAGAAGCTTCTCTGGAGGTTATCGGTTGGGGACTTGATAGGCACGAATAGTAAAACACTACACGAAAGTAAAAAAAAATTGTTTTGAAATGAAATGCAAGATCAATCTAAATAACGATAAGAAAACATTACTGAGTGTAAATAAATAAAAATGAACCTGAAACATTAAATTGCTGTTTAAAACAGATGTTTCCTCTTAAATCCGCCAGAAAAAGCAGTTTTGAAAAGAGTAAGAAACTTTGGCAGACAGTCGCTACACTACTGGAGATTTTTGTGCCGGGCAGAGAAATGACTCCAGCCAGAGATATTAATCTGGATGTTTCTGTGCGATCCCGTTTGACCAATCGATGGTCTGCACTATTTTTAGCTCCACCCGTATGTCCCGGCTTGGCTCGCTAGTACCTGGGCAAGAAAGGTAACCAAATTTAGCATGGCAAGGCTTGCTTGGCGACAACGTGAAGGATTATGGGTAATTTGCCGAGCCGAGCTGCAGAGTCCGGTGGAAGAACGCAATAAGAGCTTCTAGTCTACTGATAAGTCGATACCAACACGGTAATCAACAGACCTGTTGATACGAGTTGATTCAACATGACAGGATTTGTTCCCCCTTCTCCTTTTAAAAGATCCATTACGATTATTAGGAGAAAGAGTGTGTTTTTAATGGATTGGTAAAAATGTGCACATGTTCAATGTGATATTAGCTACATTTGGGTCACTTTGAAAAAGTTTTAAAAAACTCACAAAATTGTTTTTCACTGGTAATATTGAGGTCTAGGTTTTCTTTCATGCTTTGTAATAACCCAACCAAAAAAAAAAATTATAATAATATTGCATAGTTGCACCATAGCCAGTTTTGTCTCAACCAGAGAAATTCTGTTATTTTATTTATATATATATATATATAAATATAAAAGACAGTTTTTAAGTTTAGGGATTCTAAAAACATGATTTTTAAATGGTTAATTCATTTAGGGTGGCTAATTACAAATGATATAAATTGGAGTTTGTGTCAAATTTGTTAACGCAGTGATAAATTCATTTTATTTTTCTTCCTTCTTTCTTAATTTGTCCATTTTCTCAATATCTCTATAAATATATTCAACAATCTATTATTCAAAGTTTAAAATTACACAATTAGTGACACTTAATAACAAACAACTAAATAGATTACCCAAACAACCACAGGCTAAATAACAGCTTAGATCTTATTTGCACTATAAAATGTTCAATGTTAAAAACTAGTTTGAATAATGCAGCCAGTAAGGTATACATCTAAATATGTATAAATATTAGCACAGGTTTATTTGCACCAGGTCATTTAATTATTATTATATTTTTTTAAAGGCTAAACAAATCAGTAGTGAATAAAAAAAGTGTCTAAAATAACATTAAATCTAAGGGCTATTAGCATTAATCTAAGGGCTATTAGCATTAATCTAAGGGCTATTATGGCTGCTTTCTGTGGCTTTAAAAAAAAACTGAGCGTAGCATTTTCGATCAGTACTAAACTCGCCAGGTGCTTGTTATGAATTTCACGCCACTTTTGGCACTTGAGGAAAGAACTGCTTGTTGATTTTCCACCTCGTTAGACCATGTCACGTGATGGTGGTTAAACGAGCACCGTTTTGATGTATTGTTTCTTTAGCCTGTTAAATGTAGTTTCGACATACTATAAAGTTTTTATTTCACATAGTCAGTTTCCCAGACACCGATCACCGTCCCATAACATCGGTGTGCATTATCTGTGCATTACCTCCCATTTCTGCACATTGGGGTTTCCAGCATCCTAATACAGAGTGACTTTTAAAAAAAGATTAGGTGCAAACACTGGAATGAAATAATCTGTCCGGCTATGGAGCTTGGAAGCTGCCATAAGTATTTGAACAATGCATTTTGTATATTTGAATTATATACATGTGACATTTAATATTTTAATATGAATCTCTTATATTTGAATTATTAACACATGACATTTAATAAAATTCTTTCTTTTTTTTTTCTGTGTACTTAATAAATTTGAATTTTTACCAAATGTTTTTCTTCGTTTTGAACTAGGAGTAAAATTTGCCATTAAAACATATAAAGCGATATTACCGGCTACAGTTTTCAGATGAAAAAGAATCTGAACCCTAAATACAAATCTCAAATACAGATGTTTTGCCAATTAGGCCAAAGGTGAAGTATCTGAAACTCCCAGGGAAGAGTAAACACTTTCAGAGTGGTCAAACTCGGAGCCAAAATGGAGGATATGAACCGTAATCAGGCAAGTACATCCAAAAATTTTATGATCTACTCAAATAGCTAGTTTTGTACAAGGTTGATAAACACTCAATGCTTTTGGCTCTGTTTGAACTCTACTCAACATCACCTCTCCACTTTACTTTACGGTCATGGACACGAGCGCGGGAGACGGCTCTGTGATTGGCTAAATTCTTAGTTTGACCATTCTGTAAGCGTCTACTTTTCCCCGGGAGTCTTGGATGCTTCATCTTTGGCCTAATTTACATAAAATCTGTATTTTAAAGATTTGAATGTGAGATTTGTATTTAGGAGTCTGATTTATTTATTTATTTATCAGAAAACTGCAACCTGTAATTTAAAACTATATATTCTTAACGACACATTTTACCCCTAGCAGGTTCAAAGACCTTATGTCAGCTTCCAAGCTCCATATCCAGCCAGGTTATAAATGACATTAGCAAGCAGGTGCACGAAGCAAGAAAGTACTGCAGGAATAGTAGCTGAAACAGGAGCAGCAATAGCTTTAAGACACTGAGTAAACGTTGGTGCGCATGAAGCATTTGTCATACTCGTTTTAAAGAAAATGGTATGATGAATGGCTTTGCTCAGAACATTAGTACTGCTATCCTGGTTTGGTCTACAAATAAACCCAGGGTCTACTGCCTTTTTTTGGCCTCCATTGGCAAAAATCTAGGCACAAAATGTTTCATTGACGGCATGTACGCAACCCTCTAAAGCTTTACCAACCATATAGAAACAATTTTTTACCCATTTAAGGAATTGAATCAAACTAATTTTTTTTATAGTTTCTTAGAGGCATGTGTTCAGCATACAAATGAGCTGAATGAGCATGATTAATCAATCAATTTAGTCATGTACATTTAAAAAAAATAAAAAAAAAAATAAAAATAATCAGTAACATGTTACAAGCTCAAATGTCAACCCTCAACAATCTAGTCATTTGAAATATAAGCACACGGCAAAATGTCCATCACATCATAAGCAAATCCAGGTTACTACCAGCGATGCTTCGATCACCACCATCATAACACACTGCCCCAGTTTTCATGCTGTACAAAATCTCTCCAAAAGTGCTAAAGGTTTTTAATAGTAAGAATGATGTCACTGAGCAAAATTAATTCCCGTTTTTGCTTGCATTGGTCTTTCTAGGTCAATATACAGGCTGATATGAAGCCCAGTGAAATACAATAAGTGAAGTTCTATGTTGTGTTTCTAATTTAGTCGACCCTAATGCAACGCCGCACAGCTGCGCCACACACACACACGGCTATGCTAAGACAACAGAAGGGGCGTGTGGGTGTGCGAAAGTGTTCTGCTGAAGAAAAAAGGGATAATGAAATGGAGCTAAATCATTGGTTAACGCTATTTAAAAGGTTAATAAAACAAATGAAAAAGAACATCCTTCATAGTGCTTAATTAATACCACCCTAGAGTTAAGGGTGTGTACGACAGCTAATCTTATAAAGAACAAATAGCATGACTGATCACTTCTGTTATGTTTATTAATGTAATAAAGTGAGGGCAATCAGCACACAATGGAACACCAGCTGAATGGCTTGGGGTGTGAAGATTTCAGTTTGAGTCGGTGCAATATTTACAAGGCGCCTGCTCCAATTTCAAACCGTGTATTAGGCAAAAGTTGGGAGGCAATCACGACCGAGTCCATACAAGGCTCTTTGTATCAGCGCAGTCCGATACCCCACACAGTTATTTTTATTACTATTATAAAGAAACTTTATCAAATTAATTTCCTTTCTCACTCTCTCTCTGTGCCAGTCAGACCCAGTGAAGGAGGCTAGGCCTCTGTGCCAGTCAGTCCCAGTGAAGGAGGCGTGTGTGCCAGTCAGACCCAGTGAAGGAGGCGTGGCCTCTGTGCCAGTCAGACCCAGTGAAGGAGGCGTGGCCTCTGTGCCAGTCAGACCCAGTGAAGGAGGCGTGGCCTTCCACACCACAAAGCAAACACTTTTTTGCTGATTAGAATTAAACTGTTGGCACAATACATACTGCACTATATTGTATCTCATTGAACAACTCTGAATTGTGTCATTCAGTCGTTGGCTGCTTTAAATATAGCTTTCATACAGCGGATCATAGTTCACATATTGAGATATGCATCCCAAAAGGAAAGATGCGCATAGAACTAAATATATAAATTGATACACAGAGGTATATTCAAACATTAGATTGTGTTTGAAGTATTAAAATAAAATGAATTATAATAAGAAAACAGAGGACATATAGAGCAAACAGGACCATCTACACTCTATTATTTTCAAGCTTGCTAACATTCTGCCCTTGAAACTAACAAAGCTACACTAAGAGAAGGGTACTAATAAAACACACAGACAAAAACGCACAAACAAAAAATTAATGAGTGCATCGACAACTTACTGATACTGTTCAACTGAAAGCCACTGGGTCAACCAAATCAAAAGAAAAAAAGATAATGTATGAAAATGGATTAAAAATAGAAAGAGACAATGAGGATTAAAATATAAAGCAAAAAATGATAATTACTGACGCAGCCAGTGAGATGACTGAGGTTATAGATAGATATACATATTAAATCACTGCTTAAAGGTGTAATACCACTGCCACACTGATTAACGCATTCACACAGGACAGGCACACGCATATGCAAACAGAGTACATATATAACAGAAGGGACCGACACCAATACTCACACACAAACAAAGTCACACACTCCTACACAGGTTACCTGGTTGGCGTAGGCGTGCGTCAGTGCCGTGTGGTTCTTCCCCGGGCTGCTGTACGCAGGTCGGTATTTGTACATGGTAGGAGTTGGTGGAGTTTTATTTAACAGGCTGCTCTCTGGAAAACACAGCAGTGACATGTAAGCAACAAGCATACACAGAAGACCTGGCCCATCTTTTAGATTTTTTAGAATCTAGAAAAAAGTCACAGCAGGCAGGTTTTCATCCTGGATAAATACCTGTCTATACTTAATGTTGCAAAAAATCTTGTCACATGACCATAAATGCGTAATTGCAGTATTTTTCCTGTTAAAAACATTTCCACTATAAAACATAGGCTCCTAGAAAGGCACAGCAGCAGAGCAGGACAGGGGGACTAAAAAGGAGGCAAGAACCTTCCTCAGTTTCTTTTCGTAGTATTTTCTAGAGAATACTGGCATATTAAAAGGACAGTTTCTTGTAGTTTTATGTGATTAATTGCTTCATTACTGTGCTGTCCTCTGTGAACGTGAATGTTGTTAACTGCAGATTAGCTGAGACAGTAGAATGATAAGAAACTGGACAATACTAAAATCACAGCATATTCAGTCAATTTTGTTTGTCACCCCTATCAGTAGGTGATGAAAAAGTCAGGGACGCCAAATAAGAGAAAACATGCATACAATTTGAGATGTACATGAAATTCTTGATGGAGTAAAAAAAATAAAATAAATGTTTTTCTCAATAAAAGCAAAAGTTATGTGACTTCAGTTTTGTGCAGGAAATGACAATTATGTATAGCATTTTAATTGCTAAACTCAATTTGATGAAAACAAGAAACTGATGGCAACAAAATTCACAAACTTTTTTTAAAATGCATTTTTGGCGTGACCGTTAGGCGTCGCACCGACTAGTCAGCTAAACATAGCCACTAGTTGCGGATCACGCGTGTAGCACGGCTTTTACACACAGCGCACAATGTCGACACGTGCCCGGAATGGTTTCCATCGATTAGAAGCACTTTAAAACAAAATGTAGCATTTCAAAGAGAATTGTAGTATCTGCTGCCAGCCGCCATCGCCTCTATTCACCTGTACACATCATGCCAGTGCCACTTACGGATGGAGCTGTGGTAACTTGGGGGATTGATGGTGCCTCAATATCTCACGTTTGCCTTCAGGTGGGAATTTTCTTCCAAAATGACTTTGTACGATGTTTGATTGTCAAACTACTTCAAATGTCATGCTGTTATGCATAACACAGAACTCCTCCTTTGGCATAATTCTTAGCCCAAAGCAGATAAACAATGACTAGTCGATTAACAAAAAGAAGTGGTCATACAACCAGTAGTGAGATTCTTGTGGTGTGGGTGTGTACCTTCAGCGGGTCCTCTCGACAGGCCGGGGTATCTGAGCTCTGGTTTAGGAGGAGGAGGCGGCTCAGCGTCGGCAGACTGACTCTCAATCATCTCTAAACTACTCTTAGACTGAGAGAAAAAGATATTTAGTCCAGTTAGTCCAATTAGTCCAGTAGTTTCCTACTCGGGTCCTGTAGAACCCATGCCCTGCATATTTTGACTAATCAGATAATTAACAGGCCCTTCCTCAGTAAACGTTGGGTGTGCTAGAGCAGGGAAAACACCAAATTGTGCAGGGCAGGGGTACTCCAGGACCAGTGTTGGCCAATATCTGCCAGTAGCTAGCTAATGCTAACTTAGCCTATTTAAATTGCATTTTGTAGCTAGAGTGCGTAAATAAGCAGAAATCTGAATAAAATAAAACTGCACTCCAGTTTCTTTGTACTGAGCCCAAGTCCTATAATAATAAATGTCTCAGCTTCAGTACCTCATTGAATTAGTACAGTGCTTACTGGTCAATTTACAAAGCAATATCGTGGACTAATAATTAATGAATACAATGAACGTTGATTAACAAAATAATTATTTGCTGCATAAGCTCTAATTCCCAGAAATACTTTTGTCTAGTTTAACCTGTGTCAAGAAATTAATCGTTCATTACTTCAAATTAAACATTATATATTATTACTGGAACAAAAAAATAAAATAATAATAATATTGGAAGACTAACGCAGACACACACACTACTGTTTCTGTGTGTGTGTGTGTGTGTGTGTGTGTGTGTGTGTATGGCCTACCCGGTGCAGATCTCCCTGGATACCGTTGTCGTGCACCTTGGCTGCAAGCTGTGCCTCGGAGAGCTGCGGCCGCAAGAACGGGGGCTGAACTGACACTGTCTGAGCCTTCCTCTTCCTGCCCACATACCTGAGGAAGAGAAGGAAAGAAAGAGTTTTCAGCATGAACAAAATTATGCAAGTTTTGGCATTATGGGGCATCTCAATATGCATGATCAAACCTGTGTGACAAGAGAATCTCAGCACTATCAAACCCAATAAAAAAATAAAAAACAACAAAAAAAACTGTGCATTTGACCATGTTTCATCAAAAGCATCAAAACTGTTCAGAACATATGCAGGTTGTAAAGGAAAACTGAGGCCGTGCCTGGGTGCCTGCGAGCTGCAGAGAACACGCGTCACGTTTTTCCAGCAGCCATTAGTGAAGGGGTTCACGCCTCCTCTGAACTTCCCCGTCACCTACACAGAAAGGAGCAGATTAAAGACGTCATCTAGTCCGTCATTTACAGACATGCACACACTTTACTACGCACTATTTAAAACACCTCTAAGGCAAAGCCGTGTCTTTCTTCTTTGTTCCTTTCTTTACAGGTCTTTTGGGTCTTTTCTAGTTCTTTAAATTTTTCACATTTTAAAGCATTAAGAAAGCAACAAGATACGTAGAGAGATCAGGAATTAGACAAAAGGAAAAAACTGAACGAGGGGAGGAATATCACAGTCTGAAGGAGAAGGGTTGAGTGGAGGTCATATTTGCCAAGGTTATAAAACTGCCATACACACATGCGTACACATACCTGCTCATTAGTGGTCCTGCCTCTCGCCACCAGTACAATGTGGAAACCAGTAAGGCCTGCTACTGGGATGAAGAAAAGTCCAGCTACACACATAACGGCCATACTGAGAGAAAGAGGGTCAAGGGAACAACTGCACAGAAACACGGATACGCAATAACATGAAATGTTCTATATTTGTGAGTTCACTCACCCACCCACCCACTCACCCACAGCACAGGAGGATACGTGACGGCTGAATGCACTCGGTAGAGCTGCTGTGTGTGGTAAAGGATGAAGAGCAGGCCAAAACCAAAGACGCCCATGATGTGAGTTGTCAGAGAGAGCAGGAACAGGAAGAAGTAGCGGTAGTTTCTCCTGCCTATACAGTTATTCACCCACGGACAGTGGTGATCAAAATCCTACAGACAGAGAGGGAGCGATGGGCAAACTTACCTAGCATCATCCTTGTTATTTACTTCCAAAGCTTAGCATTGGACACACTTATGGACATGGACATATGGATACGGAGAGAGTCCTGAACCAACTAGTCCAGTTACTTGAACACAGTTTGGCACATAATGCTTATGCCCAACCCGATTTCCCCTGTATGGTTCAATAGTCTTGCCCAGTGTAGCAGAACCATTCGGGTGGGACGGCTTAATGACATAGGCAGAACTTGAAATTAACACCCGCCAAGTGCGGATACAATTTGGTACTGGTTAATTTAGCTGCCACTTTGTATTTGTATGTGTACTTGGGTGCATCCATACCTCCACGCAGTTGTCACACACTGAGCAGTGTGAGCAGCGAGGTGGTCTGTAGAACCGGCAGGTAGAACACCACTTCATGCGCACCTGTATGCCCCGAATCTCCACCGTCTTATAGAGTGGAGCTCGGAAATCGTCCTCCTTATCCTCATCTTCCTCAGCTGCAACACAAACATTATAAGCCTCTATTCCTTCAAATGTAGAAATCTGTGAATCAAAATAATGCTGCTTCTTGTGCACATTATATTTAGCATTTAAAAGACACATTCAGTTAAACACTATTAGACTCAGAATAAATGGATATACTACCACAGCAAGCAAGCAAATAAAGGAAAAAATATGAATGCAGACCTCTTGATTAAGTGCACCAGATTTAATAAACACTGACAGTTAATGTTAGCCAATCAACCTTCGCTCACCAATATCAAAGTTGATTATGTTTAATTCATTGAGGACGCCAAATAGGATTAATTGTGCATCGTTAAACAGTAATAGGTTGCAATACACACACGTTGGAGTGACATCAGTGACTTGTTGCCTTCCAATGTGAGCGCAGGATGAGAATACCACTAGTACAAATGCCACCTGTAAATGTTGCGCACAAAGTTCACTGGTGTACAATTTTATGACAGATTGCTTGGCTACCTCTAGGGAAGATGCCTGGATCCATGAAGGTGGCCATACAGAAGTTGGCCAACACGAAAAGGAAGATGATGCCATTGTAGATCGGCACAGCGACTGAAAACTGCTCCGAAAGCCATGGGCACCTGAGATACAAAGGGAAAGGATAGAGGAAAGCAGTTTAAAATATCAAGTTAGACATTAATGAATCACTGCACGTGCACACGTTGACAGTGTGAGTATTTGCCAGTATGCTGATGAATTCGGATTTAGGTTCCGAGGGCTGGTTGTCATGGAAACACTGACCCATGTTTAAATACAGTTAAACGCTGGCTATTGCACACACACACACACACACAGACACAAACAGAGACACACAGACAGACAGAGACACACACACAGACAGACAGAGAGACACAGACACAGACAGACAGAGAGACACAGACAGAGACACACACAGACACACAGACAGACAGAGACACACACAGACAGACAGACAGAGACACACACAGACAGACAGACAGAGACACACACAGACAGACAGACAGAGACACACACACACAGACAGACACACAGACAGACACACAGACAGACACACACAGACACACACAGACACACACAGACACACACAGACAGACACAGACAGACACAGACAGACACAGACAGACACACACCCACAGACAGACACAGACAGACACAGACAAACACAGACAAACACAGACACAGACACAGACAGACACAGAACCACAGAAAGCAGGACCAAAACAATCATCAAGCAGCAGTAGAAAGAATGAAAAGACAACAATGGATCGTTTTACTTCCTGGTTAAAAATAAATAAATAAATAAATAAATAAATAAAATCAACAAAATAAAATAAATAAATAAAATCACCATTGAGCAAAGCATCTACTGGCGCGAAGAAGAGACGGCGCCTGACTGTCTGCCAAACATGCAAATCAATCAAACCCAATGTCCAATGAGAATCAGACAAATCTGAATCAGAAGACACTTTATTTGCCAATACAGTACACCATGTAAAGGCATATGTCTGAATTTCTTTGGCTTTACTGATGCCATGGAACATTTAACATTCATGCAATGCCACAAGTTTACATACAAGTCCCAGAGATGCGTCCTGTAATGTAATGGCTGATTTGACTCTGATCATTTCAAGTCTTAAGTGCAAGATTACTCGCACTTATTCCAATCCTTGTGTTTAGTTGTCACATTCTCTATTCTTCCTACAGTTACCTTTCCTAGCTTCTGGCCAGTTGGTGGAAACTTAAATGTTGTGGCACTGGCTTGAATTGAATTCTGCCTCATTTGTAAGTCACTTTCAAGAAAATCAAGAAGAAATTCGGATGATTGTGAGTGTTCAGCTGAGACATGCAGTTCTCATTTACATTTTGCATTCATTTGGCAGTCACTTATAACTGCAAGCTAAAATATTCCAGGTTTATCAGAAGAAAAAAGAAAAAAAAAGGAGCACAGCAGGTAAAGTGGCAGGCTGATAGAGGAAAGTACATTTCTACTGGGTAATTGAACAATTAAGCACTGGACCAACTAGCCAGGTACAAATGATTGTTAAAATATATTATAAAATCAAAACCCTCATTGTAAATGACAAATGAGTCACCAGAAGGATGTACTCGACATGACGCACGTACGTGTTTTTGTCCTTCTTTTTTAACTCTGTATGACTGTATTTAGTTTTTAGCTCGTGAACCGAGAACCTGCTCTCGCAAAAGGTACGGCGTTACATAGTGCATTAACGTCAGCACGATTTACCAAGACAGAACACTCGCCGTCAGTGGCAACGGTACTATTGAAGGGACCCGAGATGCCGCTGTCAGGGACTGTGCATTATGGGTAATGTCAGTACTGCTAATAGTTTGATTTGGTGTTGCCTCTCTCTTTTTTTTTTCTCCAAATCTGAGCGGTTTAAACCATCTACGACTTGGCTGCGTTCATGAAATGAAATGAAGTGTAAATCTCAGAATCCTTTTTTGGCGTACCCTTAATATCATCGACATCTGCATGTGTGCACTCATACTCACGTGAAGCAGAAGAAGAGCGTAGTTGCTCCCACCAGGAAGGCTGTTGCGGCAGACACCGGGACGTAGCGGCTGGGCCGAAGAGGGCGGGACGGAACAGTGGGGTGGGGAGGGGAGGCGGGGTCAGACAAACCCCCACTCTTACTGCTGATCGGCATTACCCAGGGCGCACCAGGAGGAGCCGTCACCGAGAAACCTCCCTTCTGAAGGAGTGTGTGCGCGCGCGCGTGTGTGTGTGTGTGTGTATATAGGAAGTAGGGAGAGACTAAGGTAGGGGTAGCAGTTCTTCTCTCCCTCGACTCAAGATAAAGAAATAACAGAGCGTCTGCATAGTCACAACTGAAAGGGTAAAATAAAATAAAGCAAGAAATTAAAAAAAGAGCAGGAATCAGGCTTTCTGCATAAAGCACTCCACACAGCACAGGTCTAAATAATGAGACACAGCTATCAACTGTTTCCTGATCCCCTTAGGCCCTCACAGGAAAAAAAAATGCTCTTATGAAATGGCTTATTCGAGACAAAAAGAGTTCAATAATTGTCTCAGCATTGTCTTTTGTTTTAGAATCCGAACACCATTTTGGTAACTTTTAAAACAAGAACCTTTCAACTTAAAACAGCTCAGAGCTATGACGATAAAAAGCAACCCAATAATAAAAGAATATGGCTCAAGTCTTTTGGTGAAAGCAACATAAAAGCAAAGAGAAAAAGCACTTAACTTTGAATTAGTGTTCCCTTGTGGCTGAAATTTAATGACCATAAATGAGTGAACAACTTTTTTTCTTTCTTTTTGTGGCGGTGGCTTTTTGAAATAATTTGGTTTTACAACTTAAGAGGTAGAGGATAAAATGTTTGACATGTTTGTCAGTTTCGAGTTGAAAGGTATTTAAAAGAGGTACAGACACACAGGCTCGGAGTGTAATTTAAAGCTTTTAAAGTCTCAGCAGAGTCTGAAGTCCGTCTAAAATAGAAAATAGCCTGATGAAAGGACTAAATCAACACTGAAAAAGGAGGTAAAATTGCGCGAGCATGCAAAATAACAGGGCAGTGACGGACTTAGTGTGTCTTACACGGATGTAGGAAGGGTTGCGAGGATGGCACGGAGATTGTGTTCAGCTGTTGCTCTTTCTGCCAGCTTAGGAAACATAGAAATGTCTCTTTTCATTTCATTCAACATGTGTGATATTACATTTCACTACAAAGAGAGAATGCTTAAGTCTCTCTGTACCAAGTCGAAGCATTCTGGTTCCAGGGTAAAAGGCAGTGACGGAGCACTCTAGATGTAGTCCAATCTGCAAGATGCAAGGCAAAAAAAAACAACAGAAAAAGCGAGCCTTACTAGAGCTTCAAGTATCTGCCTAAAGCTGCTGGTAATAACATAAGCATCTACATCAAAAAAATTAAAATAAAATAAAAAGTACACGGATCCTCTGGGGCACAGCGTTGCCTCAAAACGCTCACACACAAGCGAAATGCTAAAACAGAGCACTCTCCCATTTACACAAGCCCTCCTGAAACCCCAGAGTGCTGACTCAGATCAGTGGAGTGATTGTAAAATAAAAACCACAAGAGCTGCAGACAATCCCAGAATGCTGAGGTGTAAAAAAAATACAAATACAATAAAATGATTAATGAAAAAATAAAAAAACAGCTTTCCCCTGGGAGACTTTTGGGATTTCCTTGTGTGTTTGTTGTTCCTGGACTGATGCCGGTGTATTACATAAGCACCTGGGAGGGGTGCGGTCCCAAGCATGCAACCTGAGCCATGCCAACAATTACGTGTATGGGCTCTCGAGAGTATGAGTAATCCAGTGAAAGTGGTAATGGGTCCAACAGGTTAGCACGTCATTGGTCTTGCTTCAGTGATGCTGCTTTCTGAATGGCGATGATGAAGCGCACAGTGGGCTGCAAATGGCGATATCTGAAAGAAAGAATAAGAGAACAAGAGAAGAGAGTGATAAATCATTCAAGCACAGTCAGAGCTATTACAAAGCAATTATTTAAAGTGACCGGGGACAGTATTTGACAAAAGATTACCAAATTTACCACATCTAGGTGCTCTGACTTATACAGTAAAGCAACAAAATAATATTTTTTTGCGTTAGCATAAACGTTAACAAATATTAAAACTGACTGGCTGAATCTCAAATGGTGTTCTATTGTGCATGCAGTGCATTGTGTAGGATCTACAATGTCATTAGGTTATACCTCATGTAGTGAGCACATTTAGTGAATAAGAACCCATTTGGAATTCAGCATAATTGTGTGTTGAGGCAGAAATGTAAAAAAAAAAATTAAAAATTATTGCGTTAAATTTAAGATGTGTTCGTTTAGTGTAACAAATATAAAATGTAGCTAAATATCAGTGACAAAAAACAACATTACTGCGGGTAAATAAATAAAAACCCATCTGAAACATTCAATTTTGATACTGCCTCCACCTTAAGAAAGCACTGGAATTCTCACCTTCTGTGGTTTGTGCTTTTACGAATGCATAGTGTAGCTTTACTGCCATGGTTCTTTCTGTCTGTGCAGTAAAACATCAGAGGCTCATTAATATTCAAATACTGAATCTTTTATGCAATTTAAATTCAAATTTAAGGAATTTGACAGCTCTGCTGTATTCGATCAGCAGAACTGAAATACCACCAACTAAAAGAAGTTCTTGCACATCGGAGTTGTGTGTTGTGAAATATGCATTATTTCCTCTCTCGGTGGCATCAGAGTGAGCAGCAAAATACCTGGTACATTAACGCAACCTCTACAACAAAGTATATTCATCATTTTCCTCAAAGCAGCCAGAATTTGGAAGGGCATGAATCATACTGGAAGTCTATTTTGGAAACCTTACTAAAAACAGAGTAAAGCAGCAGAGAGTGAACACTTTTGGAAAACAGCACCTCACATTTAGATAACGTCAAATTGCACTCCAGGGTGTGTACACGTGGGGAAAGAAGACATGGAAAAATCATCTTGTTTACACACACACGGATCCTAGAGCATTACGAGAGAGCAAGAGAGAGAGAGCGAGCGACAGAAAGAGAGCGAGCAAGAAAGCGAGCGAAAGAGAGAGAGCGAGCACGAGAGAGCCTTCTCTGCAGGATCACTAAAATTCCTGCTCCCTATTAGAACACCTGCATGACACACACAAACACCACTTTTTGTTGGTGTCGACATGACACCAACAAAACAAAAACAAAGAAACAGATGCTTTCTAACCTCAAATAACTGAAGACGAATAAGGTTCATGTTGGATTATGTGCAAATACAAGCCGTGTATGTAATCAATGTGTCTCAAATAAAGACGTTCACCAACAATAGTTCCCTTTCCTTTTCCTCCTGCCTGGTGATTCCTTCTCAAAAGCCCAGACAAACCTTTACAACATGTTAAGTGACTGTGTGACTACATGAACATTACAAACAGGAGAAAGAGGCTAGAAATATCAGTGTATTGCAGTGAGGTATGGAGGAACAGATGTCTTCATCAATTAGAGAATTAATGAGCGAGTGAGTGAATATGTGAAAGACAGCACCAGCATCTGAGCCCTCTGGGGAGGAAAAACTACTGTATGGAGAGAAATACGAGACAACTGCTTACACAACTGTCAATTATTATGCATTACAATCCATCAACAAGAGACACACAATTGTGTTTCACTATCCTCCCAAAAAATGTCTCTCGACTTGTACATTTGTTTATTTTATACAACGTATGACACAAGAGATACAAGAGAAAAGCTATGTATTATTTACAAACCACATTTCCAATGTTTCCTTTGGCATTTTTGCAATGAAACGTTCTCAAACATAAAAATGGTGTCTCAAGAGTCGAGTCAGCATTTGTGAATCAAGAGACGTGGGTGCATTCAGTGACAATTTTGAGATGTTAGAAAGAGACCAAATTGTTTATTAAATTATTTGAATTAAACATCTGAAAGAATGAATGAATAAATAAATAAGGTTGTAAACAGTTTTTAAATAAAAAGAAATCTTTTTTTAATTTTATTTTTTTAAATACAAATTTACTTGTTTGTCTTTGAAAATTGAAAATGAGCCTTGAATTTTGTGTCTGATGAAATCTCACTGTGGAGTGGATTAGAGTTTGACTGGTTCCAAGCATGACATATTTACATGGATGCTAAGGACTTTACAGCTCAGCCGTCCAGCTGGCACTAGAGGGAAATAAAGCTTCAATTTACTGCTTTAAGATTAATCTGCCATTCATCTAGGTCACCCTGACTGTCCGCAGTTAAATATTTCATAAGCGAGGAGGCAGTTCAGAAAAGTCACTCTCTAAAACAGAAACGTCCGAGTGTGCCACCCACCTCCGCAGCTGTTACTACTTCCTGTTTACTACCCCATCCCCTTGTTTGATGGACTGCCGGCAGATGGCGAAGAACCTTCTACTTTACTGAGAAATTGAGAAAGAAAGGGAAAATTAAAAAATAAAAAATAAAAAATAATACAAAAACATGGGCAAAACAGGTTTTCAGTATTTAGTTTTGGGTGGCTCCAAGTAGCACCAGCCTTTAGGCCAAAGTCTCCAGAGCCAAAAGAAGGTAGCAGAGATAATGCTTTTCCAGACAGATGCTTGTGCCTACACGCTTTCACTTCATCACAAAACTCAAAACAGCACGCTTAACATGATAAATCCTGTCTCCATGCAAACTTGAACTTGTGTTTTTGGTTGTAATCAAAATGACAAAGTACACAAGTTGTGCAATATGGTTCTACAACACGAAAAGCCTTTAAAAACAAGACCAGGCAAGCTGAGTTTCGTTGAACCTCCACCGGCTCTCCAGCATTTATCATACAGATGTAAACGGCATGGGATCTGATATTAGAATTGGATTGGTCCTTCTATATTACTGTTGAAGAAACCCTCCGTGTCTTGTAGAGCCCGGTCGATATATTGGTTGGTCACACAGTTATCTGCATGGGTGGAAACTAAGAGTTTGATACAGCTGGCACATACACAGGACCACAAAGAAACCGACCTACAGAACGATCACACAGCCGCAATCACAAATGCAGCAGGAATATTCATCATTATCAATCTTCTTGATTATGCCTGTTTATTTTATGTACAACGTTTATGGTGAAAGTTAGTTGAAATGATTGGAGAACAGTTGTAATTTGTAATTATGTCTTTTTATTGTAAAAGCGATTTATTATAATTAAATGGTTAAAGTAATTGAACTAATAATGGCATGATCTGGGTAGCTAATACCTATTTAAGGAGCCAAGCTCAGTCATTTGTAGGTTGGTTAGTGATATGTATCGACGTTGTTGCAGTGATGTTATTGAATACACAATTTATGCACCAAGATTTTGGTTTCTTTACCATTTGCATTTTTGGTATTTGGTTGGTTTGGGGGTTTTTTCTCCAATTTTTTCTATTATTTTGCACTGGATTTATGGACTTTGGGAACATTGCACCAAATAGAGGACTTCGAGACAAATACATTTCCAGTGTTTCCCCACAGATCCGAAATATACCTGGGTGGAGGTCGGGGGACCGGGGACTGCTAGGGGGGTTACATGGCCAATACATGTGATTGAATAAAATATTCTTGATGTTTGGTATTTATAATATCTGAGTCATACTCCGTCCGTCATTACCGTATCAGCTCGACTGTAATGGGGTCTGCTGCCTCACCCCCAGCACCCTCAGCTCTCTCCTTCTAAGGACTGGCTTATACTTCTGCGTTGAAGCACATTTGCACAGCTGCATCTCGACGCAGAGAGGAGGTTTATGGGTAAGCATGGCGCGCAGAGGCTCACAGATTGGCTGACATGCACAGCTCCAAATTCCTAACAGTACATCGTGCGCATCTACCAGTCTTCAGGCAAACGCTGGTTTAGGCGTATCGGGAAATATTGTAATATTGTGTGGTTTCATCAAGGGTTTCAGGGTAATATTGCCACAAATACATCAAGTGCAGTCTAAACAATTAAATTCTCGTTTATCGCATCCAGTACGTTCTGTCTTCTATCCATTCTTTCTATGATGAAACACAGAACTCTCTCCTTTGTTTTTTGGCGCACCGCCCAGGTATAACCTGTGTGGGGAAAACACTGCATTTCCATCTTGGTACCATATTTTCTGTGTTAATTTCAGTTTGTTTTTTAAATCGGCCATCCTACAACACTATATAAAATTATATCGACTGATCTTATCGGTTATCGGAATTGTTGGCTCCTTAAAATCCATAAAGCGGACAAACTGTTTGTTTTAGTACGGCCTGCTAGCTTGCAAGTTATTCTTCTGCGTTCAGTATTGTAATACGAGGCCACTTTGCGCTCTGTGAAGTCTGTTGTATCTTTCGTGCACGTTTCAACAATGGGGAGGCTGTGAGTCATGTCGGATCCATAAGACACACCCTCCTTATTGAAAGTCATTGAGACATTTTCAGACTCCTAGGCAACTTTGTATGCCTTGAAAGAGGTGCTGTGGCATAAAATGTGGTATCCATTGTATGTTCCATGTAGGACTGGCCCGAACAGCATTTTACAGGTTTCGAAATACTCAAAGTTTCCGAACGAGTATCCAAATACTCGTTCTCAAAAC
>JAOUQW010000038.1:20221828-20237103 GCA_028565825.1 Olivaichthys viedmensis | reverse complement strand
AGGAGACGAACAGAAGAGAGATTGATACCACAGTGTATCAAAACAACAGTGAAACATGATGGTGGATTTTCAATGTGCTCTCAGACTTTTGGACCCCACTGTAAAGTTGAAAAGTTATATTTGCTTTGATCTTATTCACGGTCAAAACTTTATGGCATAATATCTAAAACCACACAATCGCCAGAAAAACCCTTGAGTAAACCTTGATGATACAAATGCATAACATTATTTTTTCTTTTCTTACATGCACAGTCATAATTTCTCAAATGTATACATTACATAAATTGCAATAATCTAGTATTTAGGTAAACAGGTACATTTTGAGAGTCACTAAACAAGTTATCTAACAAGTCACTAAACAAGCTATCAATAATCAAACATATTTGCACCACAAGACTGAAACAGAATCGTACCTACCTTTGTTCCAGGACGAAGTGTTATTCTACATGGTGGTTTGATAAAGTAAAAAGGGGGCATAGAGGACAAGAAAATGAAAAAGTGAGGCAAAGACACAGTTATTTCAAAGAAAACACAGGCCTGGTCTGAGAGTGCAGCATAATATGAGCCTGTCCTCAAATCCTCAAATGCCATGTTTTATTGTTTTTGAAATAGTCTATAATACTTCACATCAGTAGCTTGTTTGCTCATAGCACATTCATTTTCTCACATTTCAGAGCAACAACTCACATATGCTATCAACTATAGCTCTCAAACACATTTACAGCTCGGAGGCATCATCAACAATCCAAACATTCAAGGTGGGAAAATTGTGTGTAATTATATAATATATACTGTTTCTTTATAATATCCTGGTAAGCTCAGTAATGCAAAGTCTATGAAGATTGCACGGAATTACTGTAACTGTATTGACCAATTCCACTTGTTTTTACTGTACTACACAATATGTACTTTATAGACTTGAACGACTGCCTCACGCTTGTGGTGGAACAGCAGTGTTCACAGCTCAATAACAAGAATCTGCTGATCTGGTGGTAGCAAGCAATGCCAGCAGGCTATGAGAAATCCAGAGGGCAATTATACAATATGAAAGCATTTCTCAGAACAACAATTCTGTCAGCCTCTCCATAATATACAGAGGAAATCACATGTAATTACATGAAACTACAGTAGATACAAAAAGCAGAAGATAACAGGAATAGTAAGAAAGTGAAGCTATGCAATCAGTCTGCACAGGTAAGGCCTCTTCACTGTGCATTACGCAGACCTGTACATGCTTATTTGATGGATATATAATAATGTTTGGAACACATTCTTCTCTGTAATTGTATGATATACAGTACAACATAAATTACTTTTGTGTCTTTGACTGAATATGATGGAGCTGAGGACAAAGGAGCAAGTTTGACCCTGTCAGGAGACAACTAAAATATTATAGATCACTAAGCCACATGGACATGCCAGACCACTGTGGTGACAGCATAAAAAATGTGCTGTGATATCTAAGAATGATGTAATTACCCACATTGTTAGAAGGTTTTTGGATACACTAACATTGTTCAGAAGTTGGTCTGGAATCAATTACCAAATTATTCAGCAGTTTGAGATAGTCATGGAACCTTCCTCTGTCCCCTTTTGATTGTTCCAGGATTAGCAGTTTCACACGGGCCTAGTTTGTTTTATCTGTGCCTTGTTATATGTCAAGTCTTGCATTTGTTACTCAGCACTAATTTCTTGTCGGTTTCTTGTTTGCCAATGGATTTTGACAGACTTCTTCAATCCAATTAAGGAGTTTTCTTAAGATTAAGGTATATGATCATCCACATTGTCTCACACACACACACACACACACACACACACACACAGTAGGGTTTAGGATGCAAGTGCAGGGTTTATTTACAGTGTAAGACAAACAGTACATAAAGGGCTAGGCCTAAATCAGCGTCAGGAAACAGGCCAAACAAGGCTAAGGCCGCATCACAAACGGAATGGCAAAGTGTGCACGTAAGTGAAGCCCAGGTATATATGTGTGTGGTGTAATGAGCACCACGTGTCTGTGATTAGTGATCAAGTGAGCAGTGAAGCAGGCCAGGTGATATGTCATGTGGTGCGGGAGTGACTGGAGGATTCTGCGAGATGTAGTCTGTGTTCCTTGGCAGATGCCGGCAGATATGTGACATACATCATGGTCACATGTCTTATTGGGTGCAATAGATGTTGTTTGTGAGAACATCGCCTCATAACTAATTTGTAAAGATTCCCATAGCAGGGCTATTTAACTACCACACAGGTTGTCTGTCTGTCCATAGTTGGTCAGTCTACCCTTCCTTTTAACAAAAAGGGTCATAAATAAATAAAACATAAAGGGTGTTCCTGTTGGATAGTAATGGGTGAACTGCTATGGACAGACAGACAGCCTGTGTGGTAGTAAAAGGAATTAGCATCATCTTTTTTTCACAGTTTTTTTTTTTTTACTACTATAAAATTGTTTTGCTTTACATTGTTGTTTATGTGGCATACCATTTGACAGTAATACTATTCATTTGCCAACTGAGAAACTTTAATGTTATCGTATAGCAGGCCATTGTTTAATGAGAAACGTTACTCAAGGTTACTCGGGGCACCCTGGCATATTGACAGTTTTGTTTAGCATTTTATAATTTTCTTAAGCACTAATATAATTCATTTTGGTGACAGTTATTGTATTCATTAATTGAAAATAAATAGATTTATAAATAAATACATTAATTTTCAGAAGAGATGGTGTCCAAAGTTGAGGACCATTTTTAAAATAATAAATCGTTGAAAGTGGTTCCTTGGAAGTTGAAGCTCACTAATGAGAGTAAGGAGGGCACTTAAACAGGATAATTGCTTTAAAATGCCCACTGAGCCACAACCAAAAAATCTAAAATATTCCCCAACCTGCCTTAACCAAGTGTGTGCACCATTCTGATATTTATGACAGGCCTGCTGTTTTCATTTCCAGTGACAGGATCGGGCAGGCACTTAAACAGATGAGGAGCTAAAGAAAAAAAGCACAAAATAACTTCCTAAAAATGACTATAGAACAGAATTGAAACAATTCAGATCAGATTTTAATCAAAACCATACCTGATTATTAGAATTATGATATTTATGACAGTCTGGCATTTTGGCAGTTAATATTAAACACACAATGAACACAAAGCACAGAGTTTAGAGCAATGAAATAACATACTGTATGTGGTCTGATGAACTGTCTTTAAATCCCCTTTCCAACATCTGGGCTTTTCTTCTGAGCCAGTCAAAAAAACTCTTAAAGCTGTTTTGTCTGTTCCAACCTGTTCCAAAAAACATCTGTAGATGCTTTATTCATTGTTTCCAGCAGAAAGCTTCCAACTGTGTCTAAAAGCTTTAAACATACTATAAATTTACACCAGGACAAAATAACACACTGGAAATAATGGGGATGTGTCTTGATGTCTCACAAAGACATTTATACTTGCTTTCCTTTATTTAAACAATCAATCCTGCCACGTGTGCAGCTCAACCAGAGCTGTCCTACACCATAGTACAAAGAGAGTCCAGAGAGGCCATGTATAATTCATTTTTTTCTGTTCTGTTATTGTGAAAATACAATTAATTTTTTGTGATCTCGAAATAACAAGTTGTTTTTTGATAAGCTGATGGGTTATTATCGTAGGTTTATGCCTGACTATTCGGACATCACCAGCCCCCTGACTGACCTCACTAAAAAGGTGGCGCCAGACCCGGTCCAGTGGACGGAGCCATGCCAACGGGCCTTTAGCCAGGTAAAAGCAGCCCTGTGTGGAGGGCCCCTGTTGCACTCGCCTGACTTCTCTCTCCCTTTCTCTTTGCAGACAGACACGTCGGACAGAGGGTTGGGGGCAGTGTTGGCCCAAGTGGTGGAGGACAAGGAGCGTCCGGTGCTGTGCATCAGTCATAAGCTCTCGCTGAGGGAGACGAAGTACAGCACCATCGAAAAGGAATGTCTGGCCATCAAGTGAGTGGTCCTCACCCTCTGCTACTACTTCCTGGGTAAGCCCTTCACCCTCTGTTCGGACCACGCCCCGCTCCAGTGGCTCCACTGCATGAAGGACACCAACGCATGGATCACCCGTTGGTATCTGGCTTTGCAGCCTTTTAGGTTCAAGGTGGTCTACAGGCCGGGGATGCAGATGGCTGTTGCAGATTTCCTCTCCTGCCGCTGAGCGTCGGTTGCGGATGGAGAGATTGAGGTAGAGTGTCCCAAGGTTTGGGTGCTAAGGCACTAATGACTTAGCACCGTTAAGCTGCCACTGTTGGGCCCTTGAGCAAGGCCCTGCTCCAGGGACGCCGTATCATGGCTGACCCTGCGCTCTGACCCCAGCTTACCAACATGCGAAGAAAATAATTTCTATGTATATGTGACAATAAAAGGCATTCTGAGAGGGCGGGCACGGCGAGGTAACAGGTAAACGCGTGATTGATCTCCCCTGCGGATAATTTACGGCTTCCTACTTATATGCCTGTTTTTCTCTCAGTAGGAAGCCAAAGCCGGGAGAGAGACGAGCCCTGTGAGAGCGGAGCGGAGTGGAGCCATTGCACCCAGCAAAATCCCACCGATACAAAGCGAAAGCGGTTCTGTTATCGTTGATAGCATTTTGTTTGTGTTTGGATTTTATTTTTTTTCGTTACGCTGAAAAGCACCCCTGAAAAGGGAAAAACTCCGAAATAAAGCTTCGCTCCCCGGTCCCTGCTGACTCCTCCTTCACTGCCCACCGACCAAGGTCATTACACAGTCCTTTACACTGACCAGTTTTTTAT
The DNA here is from genome assembly GCA_028565825.1 of Olivaichthys viedmensis. Taxonomy (NCBI): domain Eukaryota; kingdom Metazoa; phylum Chordata; class Actinopteri; order Siluriformes; family Diplomystidae; genus Olivaichthys; species Olivaichthys viedmensis. Next base: position 20,232,339 of record JAOUQW010000038.1, on the reverse strand, counting down.
TATTTACAAACTCTTAATTTAACAAAAGCCGTAAGAAACATTTGAATGTTACAATCAGGTGTATCTGTTTAGAGTTAGCCTAAATTTATTTATGCAAATGACAAAACAAATGAAGAATCGGTTAGTTGTACACTATTGTTGCAGGCATTTACATTTAGTCAAACCCTTTTGTTCTATGTTAATAAAGATATTACTGTCCGTTATTACTGTAAGTTAGCATTGCTTCCAAACTTTGGGCCAGTAGTGTAGTCGACTTTGTATTCATGTGTACAGAGCCTATGCAATATCTTGTGTTGTTCCTGGAGGCATAATATTTTGTCTCACTGTACAGGTGTATATGGATTTTAGGACAATTGACTTGGCTCAAAACGTCAGGTTTGCGATGGAAAGAGTTCACAGATGACCTGGATTAATTTATAGACTTTTTCTGCATTTGACTCCCCTTCTACCCTCTACATACTCCGTCCATTCCTGCACGCTGTTACTATGCCAATAATCAACTGTCTACTTGTTTAGCCTGTTCACATACTCTAAAATGGCTCAGAAGGAGTTATAGATTGGTGCTTTGTGTCTCATTCAGACACACTATGCCTGCGTGCATCCATATTTATGTGTTTTGTGCACGAGCGGCCCGAGTTCCACTGGTCCAATGACGAGTAATGACGCACCCCATTTTTAAACCGTCTGCCTCTCTGCAGGACAAGCGCAATCTGAAGAGAATGTGTTATCATGTAAAAACGTGTGTGTGTGTGTGTGTTAACTTGAGCATTGGCACCTTGTAAGCTTTCTGAAGGTTTCTAAGCAATTAAACAGTCCAAGAATGTGACTCAAAATTCTCACTTCTCTCACTCCTCCTCTCCCTCTCTCTCCCTCCCTTCCTCCCTCAAATTCTATTCATCACTCCAGCACTTATTGACCCTTTATTTACTCTATCTCTTTTCCATGCTCCTTTTTCTTTCCTCCCTTCTTTCCTCAGTACTGTAACAGTGCGTTATGTATTTTGTCGAGTGTCAGATTTAGAGAGGAGGAAACAGAGGACTCAGTGAGCTGAGCCCAGTGTGTGCAGCGGAGAGAAATAGGGAAAAAATGTTGGACTTAAAAAAAATAAAATAAAAAATACACCCACTCAAATCTGGCTTCACTCTCTCGCTCTCTCTTTTTCTTTCAGTTTTCTCCCGGTATTAAACAGACAAATGCAAGACAAACAAACCGATCATGAGAAAGTGATCAAAAGCATGAGTGCTCAAATAGCTGGACACACAGCCTGAGAAAACACTAAGCTTTGCTTTGATAAACACATATGATTAAACCCAGAAGACAAAGGCAGACAGAAAAGGAAAAAAACAACCTCTGCTTTCCTCTTTAACACTGACACAGAAGTCAAAGCCTGCAGGATGATATGGTGCAGAGCAGAAAACCCAAGACAACCAACTATAAAATAGACCAGATAGATAGACAGACAGACAGACAGATATATTGATAGAGAGATAGATAGATATATGTAAAAAAGGTGGAGAAAGTTTTGGAGCAAGGAGAAGCAAAGAGAGGAGATGGTGACGGTGACAGTGACACTGACGTAAAGCAAAGAGAGAGCAAAAGGAGGGAGGGTGTGAAAGTGAGAGAATGTGTTAATGAGTGAGAGAGGTGGAAAGAAAGCAGGAGAGAGTGAGATTTGATCTTCATGATAGATAAAATATGACAAAATTTATGGCATGCTAATGTCCAAAACAGCAGGAACTAATCAACGCTAGCAAGCGATGATCAGCCTGCGTGTTCAACTATTTATATAGTGTGTCTGTTTGAAAAGACAAATGCAACTAGAGTACATCTACACAATACAATAAGTGTAGTTATGAGTACCTACGAAGTGTGAATGTGTGAAATCATTAAGTGTAATGTGACGTGAATAACTTTTTGTCTCCTTTGTGTGGAAACAACATCGCAGTTCATGTACGTATGTTTCACGTGGGGGCGAAGTTCCACAATCTTCCAAACAGCTCACTCTGATGAATCCCGATTTCCGGTCCCTGAAAAAGATAATTTTCACCCATCTCCCCCTCGCCTTTCTCACTTTCTCCCTTCTTCGTTCACTCTGTTTACTCCACCAATGAGTCATCAGCGATCGTCATTAATATCCAGCAATCATAAGCGTGCCCCTCCTTCTTCAGCCAGCCCATTGTGTCTCACTGTTGACTGGTGTGGCTCTTAGCCAGTAGGCTCACAGATGGTGAGTGGGTTGGTGAGGGGGCACTGTTTGCTTGGCACGCGGTGGGAGATTGAAACTTGGCCTTGTCATTTAGTGGCTCTTTCAGAGAGTGCTATCTAGGATTGCTTACACAGACAGACAGATAGAGAGACAGAGAGATAGACTTGATAACAGCATAAGCATCTCTTCATTGTCTCTGAGTGTATACCAGTTGAACTCGTGTTTATATGTGTGTGTGTGTGTGTGTGTGTGTGAAACTGATTTCAAATGTGTAAATTGTACTCAAGTGCCTTTTGGTTCTGGATGGCATCCAGAGAATGAAAAGAGACTCCCACACGAAGTAAAGTTGAAAAGCACAGATACTCATTTATTTCTCCTTTTGCTGAAAAGACAGAACTTGTTCGTTGACACACATTCATCGTTTGACACACATACACAGACATACATTGTGGTGAAAAAGGTATAACTAAGCTTTGGTCATCTGTGAGAGAGCCCTGGTAATCAAGGTCACTTGAGAGCACCTGTTTGCAGTTTGACCTTACCCATATGGCTGTCATTTGCATCACATACATACTCATTAAATATAGAAAATCTGCAACGAATACAGAGACTAACTTTGTCATAGCAACATTCAAACCTCTTGTGGGGAAAAATACAAAGTACAGACATTAAAAGTTGATAATTACACAGACAATAACATGGCGGTGTTTGATATTTCTATTTGAGACTCCTGATATCCACTTCTCTCCGTCTTCATACTTCTCTCATTTGATCACTTGTTCAGCCTTTTGTTTACATTTATTTCCAGCATGAGACGCTGTGGGAAAGGGACTTTTCTCCATTTGAGTGCATCTCTGTTTTCCTCTGAGCATTTTTTTTCACTCTGCCACCCACATCTACCCATCCACCCCTGCCTTGTACTCCCAGTCTCTCTCTCTCTCTGTTCTGTGTCCTTGCTCTTTCCACTTTTACTGTTCCATTTTTGCACTACTTTAAAACCAAGCAACCCCCTCTATCTTTGTCTCCCTGTCTTCCTGTCTTTCTCTCGTTGGTGCTCTCCTGACTCCTCTTCCTGCAGAGTGAGAGATAGAGATTGTAAGGATCCAACAGCACAGCTGGGGATGGTTTAAATGCAAATCTTTTGCAGGGAAAAGAAGATGTTTGAGGAGAAGAGAAAATGCATACTCTCACTCCTACGTGAGTTTGAAGACATAGAAAGAAAGTAGGATAGATAGATAGATAGATAGATAGATAGATCTCATCCCTTGCCGCCCTTGATAACATTCTCATTCATAATGTCAAACAATGTCTGGTGTTGGACAATGTGCCAAACGTCAATATATTTGTCAGCTCTCCTCCTGTCAGTCCAGTAACTTGGTCACCCAGTTTTTGCATTAGTATTGGTTTCCATTTTTCATTGATTCCAACCATACTGGAAAGTATATAGGTGGTCTCTCAAAGGTCTGGTCAAACCCTATTGCCATCTCGAAAATTATTTTATGTATGAAGTATTCTCATTCAGTTTAACTTATTGCCTTTTTCTCTGAATTACAGCGGATGCTTTGATAGAATGTCTCTGAGTGGTCCCCTCTTGGGGGATTTAGGTTGATTAGTTGTTGTTTTGTTGGTTGTTGTCTTAGTATAATGCTCTTAGTTAAAGTTGATTTAGATTTTAGGTTTAAAGTCAGGTGAGTTTTGAAGCTCTAAGGGGTTAAAAGGAGAGTCTCACAGTGAGCAAGTTGATAGACAAATTTGTTTATATTTGAAAAAAGGAAGAAAAATAAATAAATACCAAGTAAATCTGGTGATAGAAATGAAAAAAATGTCCATTACAAAGTTTAAAAGTTTTAACATAAAGAAGACAAAGCAAATTCATTCACACACCATTTCTTGCTGACAGGTTGATCTTACCATTTGTTGGCAACACAAATGATATCAGTCACAGAAACATTTTTGAACCAATCAGAACACAGATCAGTAAACATGAAACGTTTTCATTGCATGTACAGCTCTCCTGTTGATGATGTCATGCTATATTTACAAGATGTAACTGATGATTCAATTGCTGGTAGGTGATAAATGAGAAGACAAAAGACATTTTTTCCTGCATTTCTCTGTCTTGGGAGTGCTGTCTTACTCTCCGATTCTCTCTCTCTCTCTGTCACTTTCTGTCAGACACTTCTTTCATTCACCATTCTCTAATTATTCTTTCATAGAGCTTTTTCCTCACCACTAGTCACAGTTTTTCTTCTAGCTTTCACATTCCATCTGTCTGTTTTGCTTTCCCTGTATCGTTTGATATCCCTTGATACCTGCAAAACAATGCTTGACGTTGGACAATCTATCCATTGATTAAAATTGCAATGTAACCTGAAGAACTGTTAAAACCAGTGAGATTATAGTATTAGAAATCATGTCTATCTAACAACATTACTATGAACAGTGCCAGTAGTAGCACTGAAACTGTAGCACTTTGAGTAACAGTATTACCTGCAATTATAAAGAGAGTTATAGTCATAGGACCATCACAAGCGGCAGTTACAATAGCCAAAGTAGCACTAATAGCAGCCCCAAAAGGCAGAAGTATACAAATGTTGTACATAAACCTAGGATGGAACCATATATCCTCAGTCCATATGGACTGTGATATATATGACATGTCCACAAGGAAGGAGGACAGTGTACCTGTTGACTAACCAAGCCCTCTGGTAGTAGCTATCATTCCCTTCCATTGTGATAATGGCCTGCACTGCAATGCCTGCCCTGAATTCCCTGCTTCCCCTATTGTATCCTAAATCAGTGTAGCGCCCTCTAGTTGCCTGAAGGTCCTAGAGGCTCAAACTGAACAGAACAGAGATACAGGTAAGGTGGAAGTTAAACAGGAATCAGGTATGTGAGACTTAGGTTGGATAAACGGGGTCTTCTCTCCTCCAGAGAGGTGAAGAAGAAAAGGGGGATCAAGATCCCTCACCAAGATAAAAATATTCAACCAAACAGGAGATGGATACATACAGTCAAGATGGACATGACAAGTAGCAAGAGAGTGGAGGGGGAAGAAGAAGATGAAGAAGAGAAGGGTGGAAGGGTGTCAAAGTCAGGTGGGCATTCCAGCTCGAAGCAGCGCAGCGAGGTGATGCCTGCATCCTCATTGCCATAGTTGGCCCAGTATTCTTCTGGGTCCAGCTTGGGAAGCAGTGCCTCTTCCTCGCCCAACTCGTACTTCGTGGATGTGGACGTGATTGAGGGTTTGCCGCCGGAGTAGGGATGGGCCTTCACAGTCTCTGAGCTCTTCTCAAAGACACCCTTGGTGGAGCTGACGGGCTTGTGTTTGGAGAACCACCAGCGGGTCTTGGTGCTGAAGGTAGTGGTGGTGCTTCCAGCCATGGAGCCAGGATCTGGCAGGGGGCACAGGGCAAAGTCCATCTCGCGCAGGAAGCGGAGGTCCAGGCCACGGCGGGGAGCGGGAGAGGCACAGAGCAACTCAGAGCTCGAGACCCGGTTGGACCTGAAGAACTCCCAGAGCGGGCGAGACTCACAGCCACAGGCCCAGGGATTGTTGTTGAGCCGCAGGAACTGGATGGACTCCACATCGCGCATGGCTTGGCCGGGCAGCTCAGCCAAAGAGTTGTTGAAGAGGAAGAGCATGGTGAGGCGGCCCAGGTCGCGGAACGCGCGGCGGTTGACCTGCCGGATGCGGTTGTCGTGCAGCAGCAGGCGGTCCAGGTTGACCAGGCCGTGGAACACGTTCTCGGAAAGCGTGCGGATGCGGTTGCCATGGATGAAGAGCTGGCTGAGGTTGATAAGATCAGCAAACAGGTCATCCTGGAGGAAGTGGAGCTGGTTCTCCTGCAGGTAGAGGTACTGCAAGCTGTAGAGCTTGTGGAAGATGTCGTGGGGGAGGGCGGCCAAACGGCAGCGGTGCATGTGGAGGCTCTGCAGCTTCTCCAGCCCACGGAATGCTCCACCCTCCAGACGGCGCAGGTGAGGGTTGTCACCCAAGTCCAGCTCCTCCAGATCACGCAGCTCGCTGAAGGCACCAGCCTCAATCCAGGTGATGTTGTTGGAGAAGAGCCACAGAACCTAAAAAGTAGGAGATAGAGGGTACACAAGGAAGAGAGGTGGAGAGGGTGAAGGGAAGAAGAATGGTAGAGGGATGAATGAGAAGAAAAAAAATAAACAAGGTAGGAGGAGAAGGAAGAGGAGAAAGAGAGATGAATGAAGGGACAATTTGTGAAAGACCAGAGGGTGGTAAAGAAAACATGGGGTTGAGTAGAGAAAATGGAGATGAGTAGCACAGTGAGAGGTGGGAAGTAGTGAGGAATGTGAGTAGAGGAGGAAGTGATAACAAGGGCAAAAAGGGAGAAAAATTGAATTACTTTAAGGTGATAACTTTACACTTACTGAAATACAAACATTCTCACATATTCTCTATCTCTCTCATACATTTTCTCTTTCACACACACATACCTGAGTTCCAAAGCCAAAGGAGCCCACTCTCAGCTCTGTGATGCGATTGTTCTGCAGAAAGACACGCTGTGACTCGTAGGGGACACCGGAGGGCACGTAGGTGAAGTTCTGCGCCTGGCAGCTCACGGTCATGGGGTTCGGGTAACACACGCATAGGTGTGGGCAGCTCTGCACAGGTGCAGGCTTCACCACGACCAACCAGACCACCAGCCAGAGCGAGAGACCACCTAAAGAAACACACACATCGAGTGCTCCATCAAGAAACAAGCTCAGACTCATAGATCACTGAAAGCTGCCCAAATACTAAAAGTGCCACTGAAGCTGTTCATCTTGTTCACATATCAAAAGAACATATTTGAGTATAAAAAAACCAAACATGTTCTAGGTTCTCATTGAACTCAAATCAAATTAACTCTAAAGCCCAAAAAGCACAAACTGAATATTTCCTAACATCAACATGTTTAGACTAAACAGTTATGCAAAATGTGAGAAGCATTTAAAAAAAAAAAAAACAGTTTTCAAGCTTCCACAAAAGTTCATTACGCAACTTTAAATGAAGCGTTTTAAAAAGAAGTATCTTCAGTGCCACTTCGATACAGATCACACATATTCATTTGTTTGGTTAGACTATTATAAAAGGTTTTTTATTTTTTAAATCTATCTTAATTACAGTGACCAAGAAAACAACAGCTTTTTAACAAAGGAGTATTTGCCAGTACAGTATAGCTGAAGAAATAAGCAAACAGCAGTAGGTACTCACTCTTAAAGTCTTGCCCCATGGAGCTTCGTCGGCTCCGCGTAAAGACAGAAGTTTCCATTCCGAACCAAAGTCGAAAGCGAGTTAGCCGTAAGGAGGCGAGAGGGTCCTTGCTATCTCCGCTGATGCTCTGGTTCCTGAGTCGGAGCGACTGATGAGAGCGAGTGCCGAAAAGCTCGCACCGGCCACCGTTTATAGTCGCCCGGCGGCTCGGCGCCTACGTCGGTGGGCACCACGGAATCTCTCCTACGTCATCAACCGGGTCAAGCTCGAGTGAGGGGGTGGCGGAACGGAAGAGGAGGGGCGGCGTTGCCAGATTGCGCGGTATCCCTCCCATTTATAGTGGGAATAATAGCTATGGGGAGGAGGGGGGGGGGTGAAGACCGCCTACAGGCTTACCTAATTTGGACAACATTTGTTAATGATTTGTGTTCTGTCGTTTTTGTGTTTAATATTCCTTTGGGAAAAAAAAAAAGTTATGGTTTGGTGAATTTGGCGTGTTTTAAACTGTGGACCGGTCTGGACACTTTGCATCCAATCCGGCAACCCTTCCTGGAGGAGGCGCGCGCACACGCGAGCGCACACGCGAGCGCACACGCACCGGGGAGAGGAGCGTGGAGGATGTAAATGCGCGTGTCCGTACTTCGAGAGCGCGCGCAACCGATAAGGCAAGAGGGAAGCTGGGCTGCGCGGAGATTGGTCCAGGGACTCACGGTGCGTCTTCGCGGAGACGCGCGCGCGCGCGCACGGGAGGGAGCGGGCACCAAGCCCGTTAATGATGAATGGACGGAGAAGAGGAGGACAGGAGAGAAGTGTCCACGTGGCTCGTTTCTTGGCATCGACCGCTGTGTTCTTTTGGGAGTAGTTTTCCTCATGACTTACAAAAGATCCTTTAGAGCTGTGGTTCTCAAAGTGGGGTCCGTTATTATATTTTTCTACTGACCAGTTTACACTGGAGCGCACTATCAACTGACATGCCTATTGATATAGCTGTTCTACTTGTTATTTAGTGCTTGTCATTTTGATTTAAAATTATGCCCGTCCCACCAGTGTGCTTTTTGATAGGAAGTTGTTCATTCAAATCTAAATGTAAAGCGCAATAACTTCAAACAAGTATAAAAAAAACGTCAACCCAAAGATCAGTAATGACCTTTGTAAGTAAGCTCATAGCTCAAATAAATAATTATGAAAGTTCACATTTGCCTAATGTGCCTAATATTTGAATAGTTGGATGATATTAATAAAGTGAAGCTGTGCTGCGATCATAAGGGGGTCCATAAAATGTATTAATTTTTTTTTTACAGTGAAAGGTCTGTGGCTGCAAAAAGTGCAAATAAACAACAACCTTCACTAGAGCCTGTTATTTATTTAAATAAGGTACATATATGAAGATTAATTAGAAAGATTATGTTATTTAACAGCCAAGACGAAAGTTTACAGATACATTAAGACACCTATTAAAAGTGAAAGTTGAAAAAATGAAAGAAAAATTGAATTTCCTTAATAGAAAATGACATAAGGATTAGGCAGAGAGACAAACAGACAAAGTGACAGACAGACATACAAACAGATAGGCGGAGAAAGCATGAAGAGCCTGAGGATGTCCATGTTATTCAACACCACCTCCGCTCGCTTTCAAGTTTTGGACGCCTCATCCCTCTCTCCCTCTCCACCTCCACACCAACTCTGCATGACTGGACAAACAGGCTTTCCCCGCTCCACCTACAACAAGCAACCAGCTGGGAGTTTTGTGTAAGTGTGTGTGTATGTGTGTTTGTGCATATATATGTGTGTTGTGTGTGTGTGCATGTGTAACTCTTTGCATGTATCATCGCCAGGCCAGAGGCATGCCATGACTGACACCATTTATACCAGAAACTGTGTTGGAGTTGAAGAGAGTAAAAAAGATCAAACTTAAGTGAGGTTATGGAAGATGGAAAGACCGAGAATGAAAAGCTGAAAACCAAGTTAAGATGGAGAAGAATTTGAACCAGTAAATAATAAAGGAATCAGAATGGTTAAAGGCACATTTGGTGGCAGAAACTTGGGCAATGTTTTCATCCTGAAATTCACAGAACCAAACAGTCACCAAAACCAGTGGTTTGAAATAAAAGGTTTTATTATATTTGCATTTGTCTGTTAACATCAGGGTAGAAATATCTACTATTTTGGCTCAAAATGGTGAAGAACCTTAAGGAGGCATTTTCAGAAAAAGGATTTTTTTTAAAAGATGTCTAAATGAGAAAGATGGGTTTCCATAGAGCTGATGGCAGGAAATGTTTCCAAGCAGTCCAGGGAGTAATATATAAATAAATGAAATATAATAACAAATTCCAAAGTTACAGTATTTAAAAATAATGGAATAGCAAAAAGAATAGATAACTATATTGATAAAAATGTGGTTGATAACACTGTTAGAACCCCGCAAGTACATAAACCCACAAACAACACAAAAGGACAATTTTTGCTCTGAAGGGATTTATTAACAGTTTGGCAGTGAGAGGAGAATAAAATCAAAAATGTTTATTCTGGCAAACAATGTAAACAAATAGCAGCCTTTTGGTGTCTTTAAGAAGTGTGTTGTGTGCCAGGTCTGGGGAAGAGTAAAAGAAGGAAAGAGACAGAGAGAAAGACTTTAAGAGAAGATCTTTATTAAATTATTAATTATGGAAAGCTATTTAAAAATCTGTCCACACTCAAAAACTTTTCAAAAGCAGTCAAATTTGTATCAAAGTGTGATAAAAGCCAAACTCAACCCTCATGCATAATTTAACCAAGGCTTTAATTAAGTTCAGTACATTCATATCCTGAATGATTTTAAAAGTTAAAAACAAGTGTTGTGGTAATTTCTATAACACCAAAGAAAGAGTCGTCCTTACTTACTTACGAAGCTTTATTATCAGGCAAGCAGCATACATTCAAGCTGAGAGCGTGCTCTGCTAAGAGGAAGCAGAGCGTGTCTTAAATAGGCAGAATTCGCGGGTTTTTCCATGTCGTCTAGACGACTGCAGAAAACTGCTGCTTTCCTCGTGACAGTGACAGGTTCCGCTTTTTCAGGGACAGGCTTCCTGTCGCCCCTGG